>CM065721.1:84420901-84445901 GCA_033310375.1 Conus canariensis
CGAGCCAAACTAATGCCATGTCTCCCATATCCACCTGATCACAGACTGGGTCGGACTTCACGTTCAGCATGTAACTAACGCCATGTCTCCCATGATGACCTGATCACAGACTGGGTCGGACTTCACGTTCAGCATGTAACTAACGCCATGTCTCCCATGATGACCTGATCACAGACTGGGTCGGACTTCAAGTTCAGCATGTAAGCACACATGGAGCAAGACGGTTTCGCTCGGCAAATGGTGATATCAACGTCTTCACCGTCTGCTGAAGAACTGCTGTTAGGATCTCCATCAGCTGTCGGCACAATGTGATCGCCAGGCCAGGCCTTTGGCAGAACCGTTCTAAATCTGAACCCTGTGTGTGGGGATAACCCGTCCGTGCCCCCACCCCCCCCCTCCATCCCCGCCCCTGCCCCCCACCCTCCCCCCTCCATCCCCGCCCCTGCCCCCCACCCTCCCCCCTCCATCCCCGCCTCAACGCTAACATCAGCACCGTATCCTGACAGCTGTCCCACATACAGTGTGTTGCTGTTCGTTTCCTGACAGCGGTCCCACATACAGTGTGTTGCTGTTCGTTTCCTGACAGCGGTCCCACATACAGTGTGTTGCTGTTCGTTTCCTGACAGCGGTCCCACATACAGTGTGTTGCTGTTCGTTTCCTGACAGCTGTCCCACATACAGTGTGTTGCTGTTCGTTTCCTGACAGCGGTCCCACATACAGTGTGTTGCTGTTCGTTTCCTGACAGCGGTCCCACATACAGTGTGTTGCTGTTCGTTTCCTGACAGCTGTCCCACATAGAGTGTGTCGCTGTTTGTTTCCTGCTGATTGATCACAGATATATGTATTGTCATTAGTGCCACATAGAGTGTGTCGCTGTTTGTTTTCTGTTGATTGATCACAGATATATGTATTGTCATTAGTGCCACATAGAGTGTGTCGCTGTTTGTTTTCTGTTGATTGATCACAGATATATGTATTGTCATTAGTGCCACATAGAGTGTGTCGCTGTTTGTTTTCTGTTGATTGATCACAGATATATGTATTGTCATTAGTGCCACATAGAGTGTGTCGCTGTTTGTTTTCTGTTGATTGATCACAGATATATGTATTGTCATTAGTGCCACATAAAGTGCGTCGCTGTTTGTTTTCTGTTGACTAATCACAGATATGTGTATTGTCATTAGTGCCACATAGAGTGTGTCGCTGTTTGTTTTCTGTTGACTGATCACAGATATGTGTATTGTCATTAATCCCACATAGAGTGCGTCGCTGTTTGTTTTCTGTTGATTGATCACAGATATGTGTATTGTCATTAGTGCCACATAGAGTGTGTCGCTGTTTGTTTTCTGTTGATTGATCACAGATATGTGTATTGTCATTAGTGCCACATAGAGTGTGTCGCTGTTTGTTTTCTGTTGATTGATCACAGATATGTGTATTGTCATTAGTGCCACATAGAGTGTGTCGCTGTTTGTTTTCTGTTGATTGATCACAGATATGTGTATTGTCATTAGTGCCACATAGAGTGTGTCGCTGTTTGTTTTCTGTTGATTGATCACAGATATGTGTATTGTCATTAGTGCCACATAGAGTGTGTCGCTGTTTGTTTTCTGTTGATTGATCACAGATATGTGTATTGTCATTAGTGCCACATAGAGTGTGTCGCTGTTTGTTTTCTGTTGATTGATCACAGATATGTGTATTGTCATTAGTGCCACATAGAGTGTGTCGCTGTTTGTTTTCTGTTGATTGATCACAGATATATGTATTGTCATTAATCCCACATAGAGTGTGTCGCTGTTTGTTTTCTGTTGATTGATCACAGATATGTGTATTGTCATTAATCCCACATAGAGTGTGTCGCTGTTTGTTTTCTGTTGATTGATCACAGATATGTGTATTGTCATTAGTGCCACATACAGTGTGTTGCTGTTTGTTTTCTGTTGACTACTCACAGATATGTGTCTTGTCATTAATGTCACATACACTGTGTCGCGGTTTGTTTTCGGCACTTCTGTTGACTAATCACAGATATGTGTATTGTCATTCATGCGCTGAGTATAGAATCCTCCGTAAAGAAAGGATGTCTAAAAAGAAAATACGATTTCTGTGATAAAACACAGCAATGCACTCTTCTGTCCCACCTGATGAATGAACGCATACCACAGCAATGAGAACTGGGTCAGTACCACACTACCCTTGGTCGCTCTCCCTCTCCGTCTCTCTCTCTCTCTATTGTACGCAACAAGCGTACAGATTCACAAAATTCAAGCACAAACACTATTGTACGCAACAAGCGTACAGATTCACAAAATTCAAGCACAAACATCACTCCAGACAAATTTAATACCCACTTTCTGTCATTATCAGATACCCTTACTCAAGCTTCACAGACTATAAGAGCACCAAATGGATATACATGCCCGACTTCCCTAATATCATTTTGCAAACAAAAACTTGGATCCAGTAACTCAATCAAAATTCCCCTTCTTGCTGTACATGAAGTAGGAATGCACATAACGCAATTAAATAGTAAAAAATCCATGGGTCCTGATAACATACCCGCATTTCTTCTCAAACTCGCTCTACCTTACATTGTCGAATCTCTTACATACATATATAATTTATCCATTGAAACCAATGTTTTCCCTCAGGCGTTCAAAAATGCCAAAGTGATCCCCCTTCCAAAATCAAATGATTTGTCGGATCCAAATAATTTCAGACCTATATCCTTACTATCGATTCTATCCAAACCCCTTGAAAGACACACACACACACACACACACACACACACACACACACACACACACACACACACACACACACACACACACACACACACACACACACACGTATCTCAGTTCATGGAGAAAAACAAACTATTTCACCCACTCCAATCTGGATTCCGATCTAATCATTCCTGCCACACAGCATTATCACGAATGTGTGACTCATGGCTTTCAAATATGAACCAATCACAAATGACAGGGGTTCTCTTTCTTGACTTCAAAAAGGCGTTTGATCTTGCTGATCATTCCATTCTTCTAAAGAAACTATCTGTCTACTTGGACCATACCCCGACAATCTCATTATTCCAATCATACTTGAACGATTGGACTCAGTATGTGGTGCTTAATGGCAAAACCTCCGCTTCAGACTTTGTCAGACATGGAGTCCCACAGGGCTCAGTACTAGGCCCCCTACTATTCTGCATCTTCATCAATGATTTATCATTGTCCGTATCAGATGAAAAGGTCATGACAGATTTATTTGCTGATGACTTGTCACTCCAAACGAATGGTAGTGATCTACAGACAATAGAAACTTCTCTCCAGGAAAGTCTAAACGACGTGTCAGACTGGTGTCCTTCAAACTCAATGGTCATACACCCAGCCGAAACTAAATCTATGATTATAGCTAGCCGCCAAAAACACCAGTTGACTCCTCTTTGCCTAAAACTTCAGTTGAATGGCACTTCTATTAAGCAGGTAGATGAGCATCGTGTTTTAGGGTTAACGATAGATAAAGAATTGAAATGGCAATCTCATCTCAATAACGTATGCAAGGTAGTCTCAAAACACCTTTTCCTGTTATCTCAATTAAAGCGCTACGTCAACAGTAATGTGCTTATACTATTCTTCAATGCACATATAATGTCACGTATCAATTACGCCTCAACAGTGTGGGACGGAAGTAGTGACGTCCACA
Source organism: Conus canariensis (assembly GCA_033310375.1). Lineage (NCBI taxonomy): Eukaryota > Metazoa > Mollusca > Gastropoda > Neogastropoda > Conidae > Conus > Conus canariensis. Next base: position 84,424,611 of record CM065721.1, read on the forward strand.
AAAAAGGCTGAATTCTCTCCATAGACGTGCAGCAAAGCTACTCCATCCAGCTGTATCTCTAACAACAGACGAAAAACTAAAAGCGCTGAACATACTTCCTCTGAATAGGCAATTGGAATTCAACAAGGCATCATTTATGTTTACAATCTTGACAGATACTATGCCATGTTATATCAATGCCCTTTTTACAAGATCGAACAGCTTTTCTGGCTCGACGAAATTCCTTCTTCCCTACCCACGCATTGGTCTATACAAAACAAGCCTAGCTTACTCTGAACCATATGTTTGGAACTCACTTCCACCGAATCTACAAAACACGAATACTTTAAAACTTTTCAAGGAACATTTGCATAAAGATTTTATGTCTCAGTAATTAAATTATTCGATTACAATGATTAGCGCCCATTCGCAAAGTCTTCTGTGAACCATGCTTTGAATAAATCGTCTAAACATAAAACCTACTCCGTTAAAATCGCTCATCCCCACTCCCACTCTGTCTACCATCCCTTTTCTCCTCCCCCTACCTACCATTCTCTCTTCCCCACCCTCCTCTGACCTCTCTCTGTGTAGTTTTGTTTGTTTGTTTGTAAGTTTCCTTCTGTTTTACCATCCCCCATCTCATTAGTGCTTTTATGAATAGTTTGCTTATCACTGTAGAATTAGATTACCATGTTGCTATGTTGAATTGTCAGTATGAATGATATGTGCTGAAATAATGTATGCATGACAAGGACAGATTGTAAGACTAGGCTTTGGCCAAAAATCTCTATCCTTGTGTATTAAAGATCAATCTCTCTCTCTCTCTCTCTCTCTCTCTCTCTCTCTCTCTCTCTCTCTCTCTCTCTCTCTCTCTCTCTTCATTGATTCTCTCCAGTTCTGTCTCTCTGTGTGTCTTTCTGTCTCTGTCTTTGTCTGTCTGTCTCTCTTTTATTTTATTCTTTCTTCCAAAGTCCATGTCACTTTGCTAAATACCTTCTATGCATTTTCATGCCTTATGAAAAATGATTATATGTTGTGCCCATTTTTCACTCACTCTCTGTCTGTCTGTCTGTCTGTCTCTGTCTCTCTGTCTGTCTGTCTGTCTGTCTGTCTGTCTGTCTGTCTGTCTGTCTCTCTCTCTCTCTGTCTCTCTCTCTCTCTCTGTGCGTGCGTACGTGTGTGTGTGTGTGTGTGTGTGTGTGTGTGTGTGTGTGTGTGTGTGTGTGTGTGTGTGGTGTGTGTGTGTGTGTGTGTGTGTGTGTGTTCCGAATTCTGTAATACTTTGTCATATTCATTTTACTGTCTGTTTTTATACATGCTAATTGTTGTACGTTTTAGTATATTTCCATTTCAAATCATTACATTTTATGCTTAATTAATACTTTCCATTTCGGTTGTTTCCCTTCTCCCTCCCACCCTCTCTCTCTCTCTCTCTCTCTCTCTCTCTATATATATATATATATATATATTCATTGATTGTCTCCAGTTCTGTCTCTCTCTGTTTCTGTCTGTCTGTCTGTCTGTCTGTCTGTCTGTCTGTCTGTCTGTCTGTCTGTGTCTCTTCCAAATTCCATGTCACTTTGCTAAATACCTTCTACGCATTTTCATGCCTTATGAAAAATGATTATATGTTGTGCCCTTCTCTCTCTCTCTCTCTCTCTCTCTCTCTCTCTCTCTCTCTCTCTCTCTCTCACTCTCTCTCTCTCTCTCTCTCTCTCTCTCTCCCTCTCTGTCTGTCTGTCTGTCTGTCTGTCTGTCTGTCTCTCTCTTCTCTTCTTCTCCCTAAAAGGCTGGTTCACTCAAATACGAGTAGGTCACCAGCTCTCTCTCTCTCTCTCTCTCTCTCTCTCTCTCTCTCTCTCTCTCTCTCTCTCTCTTCTCTCTCTCTCTCTCTGTGCGTGTGTTCGTGTGTGTGTTCCGAATTCTCTACATACTTTGTCATATTCATTTTACTTATGTTTTTTTATACATACTAATTGTTGTACGTTTTAGTACGTTTCTATTTCAAATTATTATATTTCATGCTTAATTACTACTTTCAATTTCTGTTGTTTCCCTTCTCCCTTCCACCCTCTCTCTCTCTCTCTCTCTCTCTCTCTCTCTCTCTCTCTCTCTCTCTCTCTCTCTCTTTTTTTTCTTCCCCCACCCCCACCCCTCCCCCCAAAATTCCATGTCACTTTGCTTAATACCTTCTACGTATTTTCATGTCTTACGAAAAATGATTACATGTTGTGCCTTGCTGTCTCTCTCTCCCTCTCTCTCTCCCCCCCCCCTCTCTCTCTCTCTCTCTCTCTCGCCAATATATAATACCCATGCAGTTAAAGATGGAATCTTGATTCTTGAAGACATTATGTTAGAAATGACAGAAAATAAGGATGTAAATATCATGTTATGTGGTGATTTGAATGCAAGGACTGGACGCCAACAGCCTAAAGTGGAGAATATGTTAAATTTCACTCCAGGAGATGGTAGTGAGGATGAAGATTGTGATGTTGATGAGGATGATGTTTATAATATTGATATCTGTGATGGTGATAATTCTTATGATGAAGATTGTAATTGAAGATGATAATGAAAATTATGATACAAATGATGTGTTAAAGCGCTGTTCTAAAGACTCATGTGTAAATAAGTTTGGCAAATCTTTGTTAGATCTGTGTTTCATGTTTGACTTGGAAATTCTAAACGTACATGTTGGGACGATTCAAAAGGAGAGTTTACATTTGTGTCACCTAATGGCAGTAGCATAATTGATTATTTCATTGTCACTAAAGAGTTACTAAGTAACTGCAGAATGAAAGTGGGCGATTGTTTGTTCTCCTGGCATCTACCGCTAGAGTTAAAATCGAAAACTGGTAACGTTAACGTAAAAAAAGAACTTCCAGTATTTTATACAGAAGAATGCATTATTTGGTCTGATGAACACGCAGTGATTTACAAAGAGGAACTAGATTCAGATGAGTTTAAACAGTGCTGTAACGAAGCTACAGAGTGTCTTAATGTGGATATAAACACTGGTGTAGAATATTTTGTGAAAGCTTTGCACAGTGCCACTGCATGTATGGTAAGGACTAAGGGAAAACAGAAGAAAGAAGTGAGCGACTGGTTTGATTATGAGTGCGATAACAAGAAAAAAAGTTGTGAAAAGGTGTCTGAAACGATATCAAAGAACCAAAACCAAAGAATTGAAGAAAGAACATAAAGCAACCTACGCCAGGGTAAGGAAAGACTATAATTCACTGAAAAAAGAAAAAAAAGAAAAGACTTTGATGAAAAACGAATTAATAAGTTAAAAACATCTGTCCACGACCCTAAATTGTTCTGGTCCACCATTCGATCGATTAGTGGAAAATCGGTAATTTATAATGAAATCAGTTCGCAACAATGGTATGAACATTTCTATAGTGTATTTAATGGATTTAATAACAATTTTGAAGATTTTCATGCAGATATAGATAGTGAAGAACAAAGTATCCAAAATACTGATGAACCACTGTTTGATGATCAGATAACAAGAGATGAGGTCTTGAACAGTATAAAACACATCAAATGTGGAAAAAAGTGCTGGACCTGACAAAGTAGTTGAAGAAATGTTCAAATGTGCTAACTCTGTTGTAGTTGATTTCTTGGTTAATCTTTTTAACTCGGTGTTTGATAAGGGAATCTTTCCAGAATATTGGTCCAAATCCATAATTGTTCCTCTTCATAAGAAAGGTGATTGTAACAATCCTGATAACTATCGAGGCGTTGCATTGACAATTGTTATTAGTAAAATGTATACGCATATACTCAACAAAAGATTAAAAGTATGGGCAGAGAGAGAAAGAGGAGAATATAATAGAAGAACAGGCTGGATTTCGATCCAAATATAGTAGAGTAGACCACATATTCACTCTGTACGCCTTAATACAAAAATATTTACTAACAAAATCTAAATTGTATGTTGCATTTATTGATTTCCAGAAAGCTTTCGATTCAGTCAACAGAAATGTTCTGTGGTATATTCTGAGGAAAAATGGTGTAAATGGGAAGTTGTATGCAGCTGTTCATGGAATGTATGAGTCTGTTCTTGCATGTGTCCGAGAGAAAGGAGCTTATACCGATTATTTCAGCTGCCCCCTGGGAGTGAAACAAAGGTGTCTGCTTAGCCCACTGTTGTTTACATTCTTCATAAATGAATTAGCGATAGAGATATCGGGGGGGAGGGAAACATGGAGTACAAATGATACCTGGTGCTGCTGACTTATTTCTGATGCTTTTCGCTGATGATATTATTCTCCTCGCAGATACGCCTGTTGGTCTACAGAATCAATTAGACACTTTGAAAAGGGAATCAGATAGGTTGAAATTAACAGTGAATCTAAACAAAACTAATGTAATGGTTTTTAGAAATGGCGGTTACTTGTCAAAATATGAAAGATGTTTTTTTGGTGGAGAAGAAGTTAAAGTGACAAGTAGCTATAAATACCTTGGGATGTTCTTCACAACAAAGTTAAGCTTGAGAAAGTGCTGGTGTGAGATGTGCAGAAAAGGAAAGACAGGTGTCATAGATATTTTGAGAACTGTGAAGAAATTGAACTCCGATGATGTAAATCTATTTTGGAAATTATTTGATGCACAGATACAGGCTATTTTGATATATGCATCAGAAGTTTGGGGCATGTTGGATAATATTGAAATGGAAAAAGTTCATACCTATGCAATAAAGCGTATCATGCACGTACCCTTGCACGCATCAAATAAAATGGTTTACGGTGAAAGTGGACGATACCCTCTCTTTATTGCCACTTATGTTAGATGTATTAAATACTGGTTGAAATTAGCAAGCCTACCGATAACCAGACTGCGGTCAGGCGTATGAAATGCTCATGCTGCAACATGAAAGTGGAAAATTCAACCGGGTTTCCTGTGTTAAAGAAAATTGACAGAGAATGGTTTTGGCATAGTTTGGTTGTCACAAGGAGTCGGTAATAAAGCAGAATTCATTTCAGAATTAAAGGACCGTTTAATTTGTTCTTATAAACAAAACTGGCATGCTGGCATGGATGGAAATGATAAATACGACTGGTTTCTCTCATTTAAAAGCAATCTCGAAGCAGAGAAATACCTTAAAGTTGTGACGTATAAATGGCATAAATATAGTTTAGCAAGATTTCGAACCAGAACGCTCGGTCTCGGCGCAAACCAAAAATGGTACGAGAAATCAAATAATAAATCTTGTCCTGTGTGTAAAGAAAGAGACAGTGTTGAGAATGAAGTACATTTTGTGTTTGATTGTGCTGCATACGCCAATATCCGTAGAGAGTGCACATTTTTCAATGAATCAGTTGGTCAAAAAAGAGATTTAGTAGCGATTTTAGCAAGTGAAAACGAAAAAAAACTGTAGTAGAATTTGCGAAGTATGTCGCAGAAGCGAGTACATTTCGTAAAAAGCATATCACGAATGAGTAAGATGATCGCTTCCTTAAAGGTACATTGCCTCAGTAGTTATGTTCATAACCTGATAGTCTACGTCAATGGTATATTGTGTAGCCGTGCGCGCACACGCTTGCATTTGTGCGTGCCTTACATGCGTGCGTGTGTATTTGTGTGGGGGTGTGTGGGGTGGGTGGGGGGGGGGGGGGGTGCGCGCGCGCGCGCGTCCGTATGTGCTTGTGTGTGTGAGAGTGTGTGCGTACGTGCGTGCGGGCGTGCGGGCGTGCGTGTGTGTGTGTGTACGTGTGTGTGTGTGTGTGTGTGTGTGTGCATGTGTGTATGTTCATGTGAATTGGTGAGTGTTTGATTCATGGATCTTTCTTTTGTAGCAGTTATATGTCAAGGAGTACTTGTGACATCACAAAGGAAGTCTTTGCACTGGTTGCTTGTATAGTGTAGCAGTTATATGTCAAGGAGTACTTGTGACATCACAAAGGAAGTCTTTGCACTGGTTGCTTGTATAGTGTAGCAGTTATATGTCAAGGAGTACTTGTGACATCACAAAGGAAGTCTTTGCACTGGTTGCTTGCATAGTGTAGCAGTTATATGTCAAGGAGTACTTGTGACATCACAAAGGAAGTCTTTGCACTGGTTGCTTGTATAGTCGCTGTTGTGAGCCGCTATGGCTAGATATGACTCATGATACCCCCTTGCCAACAGGGCATTTTGCTAATGGCAATAAAATTGATTGTGTCAGTGTCAGTCAGTGTCAGCGTCTCTCTCTCTCTCTCTCTCTCTCTCTCTCTCTCTCTCTCTCTCTCTCTCTCTCTCTCTCTCTCTCTCTGCGCGTGCGTGCCTGCGTGTATGTGTGTGTTCCAAATTCTGTACGTACTTTGTCATATTCATTTTACTGTCTGTTTTATATACATGCTAATTCTTGTACATTGTAGTACATTTCCATATGTTCCCCAAGCCCACCCCATCCCCACTCTTTCCTTCCCCTTCATCATTGTTATTTTCATTCTTATTTTTCTTTTTTGTTTGTTTTGTTTTTTCATTTCTCTTCTATTTTCATTTGATGTTCCACTATGATTGCATGACCGCTTTGTTTGCTTGTTTGCTTTCTTACATTATTTCATTTCACTGTATGTTGTAGTCCCTACTCAGGGCGAGGACTGGATGTAAAAAAAGCACGTCAGTGCTTATCTATCATCCTCGTAAATAAAGAATTTTGTCTTGTCGTGTCTTCTCTCTCTCTCTCTCTCTCTCTCTCTCTCTCTCTCTCTCTCTCTCTCTCTCTCTCTCTCTCTCTCTCGTCTGTTAGGCTGTCAATTATTTTCATTTGTTCTATCGTCTTGCAGTTTATATGTATCAGAACGATTGGAATCTGACCATTTACCCGTCGAGCTTCATTTTGAATTGCCGAATTTAAACCCTGTGTTTTTGACTGCTGGAAAGGAACGTGAAGTTATTAAAAAGTTTGTGTGGAAGCCTTCTTTTGAACATACTTATGTCACTGCAGTGCATTCAGATGAAGCATTGTCATCTCTTGACAGTGCTATTGATATGATTGATCGTGACTGCAATGAAGCCTTGAATATGTTTCTTACATGTGTTAAAACTTGCTCTTCTTGCATGGAAAAACAACTCTGTTTGAACAATGCTGATGAACAAAATGACTGGTATGACAAAGAATGTAAACTAAGTAAATCGAAAGCAAAAGGATTGCTACACACATTTCGGCAAACGAAGGGTAGTTCTGATCGTGATGCTACTGCATAGCTAGGAGAGAGTATAAGAATTTGTTAAAATTTAAAGAAAATCAGCACAATGAGCAATTGTTAGGGGCGTTAGTTGATTCCATAAGTGATCAAAGGGAGTTTTGGGAAAATGTCCATAAAATTTCTTCAAAAAGAAAGCAGCCACGTAACAATATAACAATGGATGATTGGTATAAACATTTTAAACAGTTGCTTGAAACAAATTCAGAAAACGAATTTACGTTAGTATCTAACGACAACATTGATGATAGTTTTGATGAATATGAAGACGGTGGTTCCATGAACCGCCCAATATCTAGAGAAGAAGTGTTATTGGCTATAAGAAAGTTAAAAAATGGTAAATCCGCTGGTCCGGATGAAATTATCGGCGAGTTGCTGAAAAATGCTGGTGATCGAGTAATTGACTTCTTTGTTAAACTGTTTAACACTCTGTTTGATAAGGGAGTATTCCCAGATAACTGGACAGAAACTATTATCTTACCTTTATTTAAAAAAGGTAATGTAGACGATCCCGGTAATTATAGAGGGATATCATTATGTAATACAAGCAGTAAAGTTTATAGTTCTATAGTAAACAATAGGATTCTAGAATGGATTGAGCTGCATAATATCACAGGGGAATATCAAGCGGGGTTTAAAAGGGGATACTCCACCATTGATCACATGTACACATTATTAGCTTTAATCCAAAAACAGTTTTGCTTTAACCGTAAACTCTATGTCGCCTTTATTGACTTTGAGAAAGCTTTTGACTCTATAGAAAGGAATCTACTGTGGCCTATTCTGGTAAAAAATGGTATCAAAGGAAAACTCCTTCGGTGTATTCATAGCATGTATACTACAGTCAGAGCTAGAATTCGCTCGGGTGCAAAATTAACAGATTACATAAACTGTACCCGGGGGGTAAAACAAGGGGATGTTACAAGTCCAGTGCTGTTCTCTTTATTTATAAATGAATTAGCAATAGAAGTGATTAGAAATGGGAGGCATGGTGCAACATTTATGCATGGTTATTTTGAACTATTTATATTATTTTTGGCAGATGACATAGCTCTTCTGTCGGAAACAATAGTTGGGCTACAGACGCAACTAAATAGTCTACATAGGGCAGCAACAGCACTCCATCTGAATGTGAATATGAATAAAAGTAATATAGTTGTATTTAGAAAAGGTGGGTACTTAGCAGCTAGTGAACATTGGACTTATAATGGAATCCTTATGCCTGTTGTTAATGTTTATAAATATTTAGGCATTTATTTTTCAACACGGTTGAGATTTACTGTTTCTTGTAAGAACCTTGCCTGCAGAGCAAAGCATGCGTTGTTATGCATATTGCAAAAATTACGTAAGTTAAAATGCAATTCTCTTGCTGTATATTTAAAACTATTTGACGCGCAGATACAACCCATTGTTCAGTATGGTGCTGAATTGTGGGGGCTAAGTAATGCTGCACACTTTTGTGAAAAAGTACATCTCTTTGCTCTGAAAAAGTTTTCAGGAGTTCAGTTACAAACACCGAATGACCTTGTGTATGGTGAGACAAATAGATACCCTGTTTACATAAATTCTGCCGTTAGGTGCATGCACTACTGGTTAAAGTTGACAAGAATGAATGAGTCAAGATTACCGCGAAAAGCATATAGAACATTATTTGAGTTAGACTCTCGTGATAAGACAAACTGGGCGTCTGACATTCGCTGTAAGTTATACATGTTTGGTTTTGGTTATGTGTGGTTAAACCAAGGTGTTGAGGGAGTGAAACAGTTTATTGCTGACTTTAAAGAAAGACTTGTACTTTGCAGATGGCAAGAATGGGATTTTCATGTCAAGAATAGTGACAGATTTAGTGTATATAAGACTTTGTGCACAATAGCAATAGATAAAATGCATTTAACGTTAAATCTAGACAGACATATCAAGATTATTACAACAAGATTCAGACTGGGTATTTCAGATATTGCTGTACATAGATGTCGATACAAACAACATACCCCTGTTGATTTGATTTGTCCATTGTGTAAAGAAGAGAAAGAAGATGAAGTGCATTTTGTTCTGTGCTGTCCTTCACTAAACGAAATAAGAGAACGTTATATACATTTGAAATACTACAGATTTCCAAGTCTTTTCAGATTAAGCTTACTTCTAGCTTCCAATAATGAACGAACAACTAGAAATCTGTCCATTTACCTATACAAAGCATTTAAGTTAAGATTTGTTCTTGTTTCTTAATGTAAAGCATTGAATCAGTTTTTGAACGTGTAAAATATCGAATGATTTTCAGATGCACCCCTTCACGAGGGCAATGGCCTATTTGTGAATAAAATATCCGTATCCGTATCCGTCTCTCTCTCTCTCTCTCTCTCTCTCTCTCTCTCTCTCTCTCTCTCTCTCTCTCCCTCCCTCTCCCTCTCTCTCTCTCTCTCTGGCTCCGCGACTGAGCAACTATCGCCGTCAGTATGGGGGCTCAGTAGGTGGTGTCCTGCGTATGCTGGATGAGAGAGAACAGGCATCACTGAACATCACCACAGTGACTCGGCAGCAGTGCAGTGTCTCCACGCGTGAGCTGCCTGAACAGGCATCACTGAACATCACCACAGTGACTCGGCAGCAGTGCAGTGTCTCCACGCGTGAGCTGCCTCATGTAGACCTGACTGAAAGTGTTCGCTGAAGAGCGGGGTCTTGAGGCTGCTACTAACAAAAACGGGAGGGGGGGGGGGTATGTACAGGTCAGTCAGGATGAGCTGTCTGGATAATGTCACTGGGAGGGAGAGAGGGGAGGAAGCGAGGGAGGAATGAGGCACTGTAGATGGGACAACAGCAAGACACTCACAGAGAGAGAGAGAGAGAGAGAGAGAGAGAGAGAGAGAGAGAGAGAGAGAGAGAGAGGGTGGGGTGGGATGGGGTGGGGGGGAATAGAACTCTATACGTGACAGAAGAAAGCTTTACTACAGAGGAGTGAACACAAATTTCCAACACAACACAGTCACCGTCACCACAACACAGTCACCGTCACCACAACACAGTCATCGTCACCACAACGCAGTCACCACAACACAGCCACCGTCACCATAACACAGTCATCGTCACCACAGCACAGTCACCATCACCACAACACAGTCATCGTCACCACAACACACTCACCGTCACCACAACACAGTCACCGTCACCACAACACAGTCATCGTCACCACAACACAGCCACCATAACAAAGTCATCGTCACCACAACACAGTCATCGTCACCACAACACAGTCACCGTCACCACAACACAGTCACCACAACACAGTCACCACAACACAGTCACCACAACACAGTCACCACAACACAGTCACCGTCACCACAAAACAGTCATCGTCACCACAACACAGTCACCACAACACAGTCATCGTCACCACAACACAGCCACCACAACACAGCCACCACAACACAGCCACCACAACATAATCACCACAACACAGTCACCACAACACAGCTACAGTCGCCACGGCACAGTCACAGTTACCACAACACGGTCACAGTCATCACAACACACTCGCCACAGCACCGTCAGTACAACAGTCACCACAGCACAGCCACAGTCGCCACAACACAGTCGCCCCAGCACAGTCATCACAGCACAATCACCACAGCACAGTGACCACAGCACAGTCATCACAACACAGTGACCACAGCACAGTGACCACAGCACAGTCAGACGTACCGGTGAAGGCCGGCGGGCAGACGCACCTCCCGTGCCGACACTGGCCGTTGTTGAAGCAGTCAGAGCCGTCACATGACGTCACCGCCACGTCACACCTCTTCCCAGAATACCCCTGGTCACAGTGACACCGGAAGGGAACCTCCACCTCCCCCACCTCTTCCGCCAGTGGTTGCAGGGCCTGGGCTGCCTGGAGGTCCCTCTCACACCACCCGTGCCCACACACCGATCCCTCCCCGCCCTCCCCGTCTCCGCCCAAACACGGGTCGCGCAGCTGGCAGTAGTATCCCAGAAACCCTTCCACGCATGCGCAGTGGACCCTTCCGTCGTCGTGCAGGACGCAGGATCCGCCGTTGGCGCAGGGCAGGAAGTTGCAGGAGGTGGTTTGCTGACAGCGAGGGCCGGAGTAGGCCGGCAGGCAGGTGCAGTTGTAGCGGGCGTCGGTGTGGTTGTGGCAGTGGCCGCCGTGCAGGCAGGGCGAGGAGGAGCAAGGGTTGTGGTGCTGGCACTGGTCGCCATAGTGACCGTCCACACAGTCACACCTGCCAGGCACACACAGCACAGCACAGTCACCGTCCACACAGTCACACCTGCCAGGCACACACAGCACAGCACAGTCACCGTCCACACAGTCACACCTGCCAGGCACACACAGCACAGCACAGTCACCGTCCACACAGTCACACCTGCCAGGCACACACAGCACAGCATAGTGACCGTCCACACAGTCACACCTGCCAGGCACACACAGCACAGCACAGTCACCGTGCACACAGTCGCACCTGCCAGACACACACAGCACAGCACAGTCACCGTCCACACAGTCGCACCTGCCAGGCACACACAGCACAGCACAGTCACCGTCCACACAGTCACACCTGCCAGGCACACACAGCACAGCACAGTCACCGTCAGTTACGTTCTGTGCAACCACTAGGTCCAGAGAAAGTGGAGAAGAACCCCAGCAAGAGAACGAGGCAAGGCATCAACCAACCAGACAAGCAAGCCAGCCGACCACTCCAACTAGGCCAGCACAATGGACACCTTTCAATGGCGGTAAGTGGAGGGACGGACAGACGATGAATAGACAGGTACACCAACAGAAAGGAACACGTGTGACCAAGGAGCACGTGTGGGATATGAATAAGGAAACAAACAAACAACATGAAAAGCACTGACTGCCAGGGCGGACGCAAACATTGCGCACACTAACACACTCCCTGCACGACAAGAGTACAATGATTGCGTTAAAATGTTTTCATACGTTTCTTCTTCTTCTTCTTCTTCTTCTTCTTCTTCTTCTTCTTCTTCTTCTTCTTCTTCTTCTTCTTCTTCTTCTTCTCCTTCTTCTTCTTCTTCTTCTTCTTCTTCTTCTAACTGAACACTACCTACTTCAATCATCGAAAGGTAATTATGCTACAGCTAACTCTGTGAAATAATGTTACAATCTGATCAGTTTTCCAGGTAATTCTCCTACAGCTAACTCTGTGAAATAATGTTACAATCTGATCAGTTTTCCAGGTAATTCTCCTACAGCTAACTCTGTGAAATAATGTTACAATCTGATCAGTTTTCCAGGTAATTCTCCTACAGCTAACTCTGTGAAATAATGTTACAATCTGATCAGTTTTCCAGGTAATTCTCCTACAGCTAACTCTGTGAAATAATGTTACAATCTGATCAGTTTTCCAGGTCTTTTCTCGACATGCAGACAGCTAGACAGACAAACCAACAGACACATTCATAAACAAGATTTTCAAATGCCTGCTGTATGGGATTGCCACATCGCCACAGCGCCGCAAACCAGCAGTATGGGCACAGACAGACAGACAGACAGACAGACAGACAGACAGACACACACACACACACACACACACACACACACACACACACACACACACACACACACACACACACACACACTCGCGCAAACAATAATATAATAAAATAATGTTAGCGAACCGCCAAAAAACGTGGACAAACCAATCACAGGACAAAACACGACGCGTTTCGACATCTTAGGTCTTCTTCAGGCAAGATACAAAACAATTAGGAGAACGAAAATGAACGAGCAGTCACGTAACTTCAATCACTTCAGTGCAAGATAAATTCAACGCCTATCTGCGCTGAAGTGATTGAAGATAAGTGAACGCGTCGTGTTTTGTCTTGTGATTAGTTTGTCCACGTTTTTGTTTAGGTTCGCCAACATCTATTTAAGATTTGATTACATTTCCGCCTACAGTCGTCTCAGTTTGCAACTAGAAAAAGTAGCAGTTAACATACAGCTATCAAGTCATAGCAGTGATGTTTTAACGTTGATGAAAAAGTAACAGTTCCTGGATGGTTATCAAACCATAACAGGATCTTCCCAGTGTTCCTGTCCATGTTGCGATAATGTTGTGATCATCTGATCAATCATGTGAACAGATCCTGGATCGGTACTTTGATCCAGATTAGCACGACAGATCCACGCCATGTTCTATCGGGTTCATCCTGGCACAATGCCACATTCCATCTGTCCTTCCAGTTTCGTCAACATCAGAAGGTTTTGGTTTCAATCAATTTATTTTCAGTGTCCAGTCACATGCAGCTTTACAGTAAATGGCAAACTTTGAACAGCAACAAGCGGGTGCTTCTATGTTGATGTTGATTTGGCTTCAGAAGATTTTGGGTTAAATAAACTTCTTTCCAGTATCCAACGACATGCAGCTTTACAGTAAATGTCAAAAAGTGCACAACAACAAGTGAGTGCTTTTACGTTGATGTTGAATTTGCTTCAGAAGGTTTTGCGTGATGAAATGTGTCATCATCTCGTTGAACAGCCCTGGACCTGTCGTTTGGTTCGGCGCGTAGCAAGCACCCCAAACAATAGAGGTCGTTCTTTGGGCCCTCCCCGCAATTGAAAAAAGTGTGGAATCATTAGGTTCCAGAGCTTGTCATGCCATTGTGACAGAAGTGTGGAACCAGTAGGTTCCAGAGCTTGTCGTGCCATTGTGACAGAAGTGTGGAATCAGTGAACAGCTACAGCAACAGCAACGTCAACATCAACATCAACGTCATCAACATCAACAGCAACATCAACATCAACATCAACAGCAACAGCAACACAGCGGTGAGGACATTCCCCAGAGCACCATGAAGGAAGGCAGCCGTTCATCAGACAACACCATCAGACAATACCATCAGACAATACCATCAGACAATACCATCAGACGCACAACCAGCCTGTCACCCAATGTGCACAAAGAAACAACGTACAAAAATAACAACAATATTAAGGGTAAAACAAAACCAACAACAATAGCAAATATCAATTACATCCCCGTTGTGATAATACTCTGTTTCATATGAGCACGTGTGTGTGTATGTGTGTGTGTGTGTGTGTGTGTGTGTGTGTGTGTGTGTGTGTGTGTGTGTGTGTGTGTGTGAGTGTGTGTGTGTGTGCGTGCGTGCGTGCGTGCGTGCGTGCGTGCGTGCGTGCGTGCGTGCGTGCGTGCGTGCGTGTGTGTGTGTGTGTGTGTGTGTGTGTGTGTGTGTGTGTGTGTGTGTGTGTGTGTGTGTGTGAGCCCGCGTGCGTGTTCTCGTAACTGCGCGTGCGCGTTCTTGTAACTGCACGTGCGCGTATGCGCGGTGTGTGTGTGTGTGTGTGTGTGTGTGTGTGTGTGTGTGTGTGTGTGTGTGTGTGTGTGTGTGTGTGACGCCATTTTTGTTTTTGTCAAACCATTTCACTCTAATCCATTGATGACTGTCACGGCAATTGAAAATATTCTGAATAATCTCATGAAGTAGTGACTCACGGCAAATACACTATTCTGCATAATCTCATAAAGTGGTGACTCACGGCAAATACACTATTCTGCATAATCTCATGAAGTGGTGACTCACGGCAAATAAAATATTCTGAATAATCTCATGAAGTGGTGACTCACGGCAAATAAAATATTCTGAATGATCTCATGAAGTGGTGACTCATGGCAAATAAAATATTCTGAATAATCTCATGAAGTGGTGACTGTCACGGCAACTAAAATATTCTGAATGATCTCATGAAGTGGTGACTGTCACGGCAACTAAAATATTCTGAATAATCTCATGAAGTAGTGACTGTCAAGGCAACTAAAATATTTTGAATAATCTCATGAAGTAGTGACTGTCACGGCAACTAAAATATTCTGAATGATCTCATGAAGTAGTGACTGTCACGGCAACTAAAATATTCTGAATACGGAAGTAGCCTGCAGAGGCAGACGTTACTCAGCAGAGGATGCCAACGTTGTCAGACCAGACAAGTCTCTGGCACTGGTAAACTGGGGATAAAAACTTTTGCTGAACAATGATGACGAAAGGAACGTCCACACAAAGAGTCCACTTTGCCTGAGCTGAAGAGCTCCGTGCAAAACGCACAACCAATCCAACTTGGACTATTGACAAAGTTCCCTCAGCTCGCTTACCACACAAACAAGTGTTCTGTTCCAATGTGCGTAGCATCAAAAAGTGAAGTGTTCTGTTCCAATGTGCGTAGCATCAAAAAGTGAAGTGTTCTGTTCCAATGTGCGTAGCATCAAAAAGTGAAGTGTTCTGTTCCAATGTGCGTAGCATCAAAAAGTGAAGTGTTCTGTTCCAATGTGCGTAGCATCAAAAAGTGAAGTGTTCTGTTCCAATGTGCGTAGCATCAAAAAGTGAAGTGTTCTGTTCCAATGTGCGTAGCATCAAAAAGTGAAGTGTTCTGTTCCAATGTGCGTAGCATCAAAAAGTGAAGTGTTCTGTTCCAATGTGCGTAGCATCAAAAAGTGAAGTGTTCTGTTCCAATGTGCGTAGCATCAAAAAGTGAAGTGTTCTGTTCCAATGTGCGTAGCATCAAAAAGTGAAGTGTTCTGTTCCAATGTGCGTAGCATCAAAAAGTGAAGTGTTCTGTTCCAATGTGCGTAGCATCAAAAAGTGAAGTGTTCTGTTCCAATGTGCGTAGCATCAAAAAGTGAAGTGTTCTGTTCCAATGTGCGTAGCATCAAAAAGTGAAGTGTTCTGTTCCAATGTGCGTAGCATCAAAAAGTGAAGTGTTCTGTTCCAATGTGCGTAGCATCAAAAAGTGAAGTGTTCTGTTCCAATGTGCGTAGCATCAAAAAGTGAAGTGTTCTGTTCCAATGTGCGTAGCATCAAAAAGTGAAGTGTTCTGTTCCAATGTGCGTAGCATCAAAAAGTGAAGTGTTCTGTTCCAATGTGCGTAGCATCAAAAAGTGAAGTGTTCTGTTCCAATGTGCGTAGCATCAAAAAGTGAAGTGTTCTGTTCCAATGTGCGTAGCATCAAAAAGTGAAGGTGGTGGGGAAACAAGAGGTAGACTGAAGGGGTGGGAGGGATGGCAGGAATGGTGGGGGTGGGGGTGGGCTGGGCTGGCTTCACAAGCGGGCGACTCCATGTGACTTGATATCTCTGTATGTCCCGGTATTTCCAAGTCCCTGTCCAGTCTGGTCGTGTGCCTGGTGCGTTAGATTGATGGGACTCCGCGACAGTGAGTCCCAGGGCAGGGATACAGTCCACTGCACAGGGTGGTGCAGCGTCACGTGATACGACACCCTCACGTCTGTCAAGGCTCTGTTCCGCCCGCCAGTGTTTGTTTGTTTGTTTGTTTGTCTGTCTGTCAGCAGGATGACGCCCAACCCGCCCAGCCGAAACTTGGCAGAAAGACAGAATCTGGTCCACAGACGTTCCCAGCCGGTTTGGGCGCAGATCCGTGGGCAGGGATCCAGGATCCGGGATCCTCTCGTTTGTGGCTCTCCCAAATGCCCCACTAGTTTACAGTGCAGCGCATGCACTGGTTTGTACATATGTTTGTAGCATAGTGCATGAACTGGTTTGTGCATATGTTTGTAGTATAGTGCATGCACTGGTTTGTGCATATGTTTGTAGTATAGTGCATGAACTGGTTTGTACATATGTTTGTAGTATAGTGCATGCACTGGTTTGTACATATGTTTGTAGTATAGTGCATGCACTGGTTTGTGCATATGTTTATAGTGCAGTGCATGCACTGGTTTGTACATATGTTTGTAGTATAGTGCATGCACTGGTTTGTACATATGCTTGTAGTATAGTGCATGCACTGGTTTGTACATATGTTTGTAGTATAGTGCATGCACTGGTTTGTACATATGCTTGTAGTATAGTGCATGCACTGGTTTGTACATATGTTTGTAGTATAGTGCATGCACTGGTTTCTACATATGTTTGTAGTACAGTGCATGCACTGGTTTGCAATATGTTTGTAGTATAGTGCATGCACTGGTTTGTACATATGTTTGTAGTACAGTGCATGCACTGTTTTGCAATATGTTTGTAGTATAGTGCATGCACTGGTTTGTGCATGTGTTAATAGTGCAGTGCATGAACTGGTTTGTAATATGTTTGTAGTATAGTGCATGCACTGGTTTGTGCATATGTTAATAGTGCAGTGCATGAACTGGTTTGTACATATGTTTGTAGTATAATGCATGCACTGGATTGTGCATACGTTAATAGTGCAGTGCATGAACTGGTTTGTACATATGTTTGTAGTATAGTGCATGCACTGGTTTGCAATATGTTTGTAGTACAGTCCATGCACTGGTTTGTACATATGTTTGTAGTACAGTGCATGCACTGGTTTGCAATATGTTTGTAGTATAGTGCATGCACTTGATTTGTTCATATGTTTACAGTGCAGTGCACGCACTTGTTTGTGTGTGTGTGTGTGTGTGTGTGTGTGTGTGTGTGTGTGTGTGTGTGTGTGTGTGTGTGTGTGTGTGTGTGTATGTGTGTGTGTGTGTGTGTGTGTGTGTGTGTGTGTGTGTGTGTGTGTAGTGTAGTGTAGTGTATGCAGTGTACGCACTGATTTTGTACATCTGTTTACAGTGTAGTGCATGCACTGATTTTGTACATCTGTTTATAGTGTAGTGCATACACTTGTTTTGTACATAATATTTATAGCGTAGTGCATGCACTGGTTTTGTACATATGTTTCAGTCCACTTGTATTCTCTGAAGAAGGGACATCACCAACATTAAAAGGCACGAAAAGAGTACACTATGAGCAATTTTCAGAAATCATGGAGACTAAGAGAAGAAAGAAGAAAACGCCGGGTACCTGTAACTGTCGGGGGCGATGTTGTGGCAGCGTGCACCGTTCTGACACACACGTGAACGCCGGCAGAGGTCCTGAAACTGACAGCTGGGCCCCCACCAGCCGTCATGGCACTCACACCGGTAGGGCGGGGACCCCTCCTGTTGGGGGCCTGCCGGCAGCGGCACGCAGTCTCCCTGTTCTCGGCAGGGCTTGGACCGGCACGCGCTGTGTTCCTCGCATACAGGACCGTAGAAACCTGAACAGCATACACATACCTGAACAGCATACACATACCTGAACAGCATACACATACACACAGGACCGTACAAACCTGAACAGCAACACATACACACAGACCGTAGAAACCTCAACAGCATACACATACACACAGGACCGTACAAACCTGAACAGCATACACATACCTGAACAGTGTACACATTCCTGAACAGCATACACATACCTGAACAGCATACACATACCTGAACAGCATACACATACCTGAACAGCATACACATACACACAGGACCGCAGAAACCTGAACAGTTTACACATACACACAGACCGTACAAACCTGAACAGCATACACATACACATAGGACCGTACAAACCTGTACAGCATACACATACCTGAACAGTATACACATACACACAGGACCGTAGAAACCTGAACAGCATACACATACACACAGGACCGTACAAACCTGAACAGCATACAAATACACACAGGACTATACAAACCTGAAAAACATACACATACACACAGGACCATAGAAACCTGAACAGCATACACATACACACAGGACCGTACAAACCTGAACAACATACACATACACACTGGACCGTAGAAACCTGAACAGCAGACACATAATAATAATAATAATAATGTATAATACTTATATAGCGCATTTCTTGTTACACAACTCAATGCGCTTACATCCACCATTTGCACTTATTCATCAACACTCGTTTACACAACGGGCTGCCTACCTGGGTAGTGCCGACTGAAGAGCTGCCAGCTGGCGCTTCATTCAGTCGTTTCCCGTGTCATCCAGTCAATATCGTTCACTCAGTTTCTTTACTTCCTTCATTCTTTTTTTCCATTTCTTACGCAGGGTGCATGCTGTGTGTAACGTGTCATCCATACCACGTGGATAACCACCATACATACACACGTGGGAACCCGTACACTGAGAGGAGAGAGAGAGAGAGAGAGAGAGAGAGGAGAGAGAGAGAGAGAGAGAGAGAGAGAGACAGACAGACAGACAGACAGACAGACAGACAGACGGACAGGCAGACAGACAGACAGACAGACAGACAGACACAGAGATCTGCCTCACGGCTTGTTCTGTTAATACTGCAGAAACACCATCAAACAGTCTCTCTTGCAGACGGATGACAAAAATAAGTCGATGGATAATAACAGGGGCAAATCACCGTGCAATACATTTAGTACACTGTTTAGTCCAATCATTAATAGCAGAGTTTAAGACAGACCAGTAGAACACAGCTGGACCGATGACTTGAATCAAGATTGACCAGAAGCTGTTCTATTGTATCTACCGTGTCCTGAAAGACTTAAGTCCGTAGTACAAACATCCATGTTCACAAAGAAAAAGAAACGAGTTTAAAGCAAGTCTGCCAGTTCAGATGGACAAACCAATGACAAGACAAAACACGACGCGCTTCGACCTCTGAGGTCTTCTTCGGGCAAGAGAAACAACATTTAGGGCAATGAACACGAAGAACGAGCAATCACTGATCTTCTCCAGTTCGGCGCAAGATGTATCAATGTCAAACTTACAACCAGATAGTGACGACACTTGAGGTCGTCTCGACGTGTGTGTGTGTGTGTGTGTGTGTGTGTGTGCGTGCGTGCGTGCGTGCGTGCGTGCGTGCGTGCGTGCGTGCGTGTGTGTGTGTGTGTGTGTGTGTGTGTGTGTGTGTGTGTGTGTGTGTGTGTGTGTGTGTGTGTTTGTTACCTGGGTCACAATCACATAGAGGAAGGCTCACGTCTGTGTTGCACGTGCCGTGCATACAGGGGTCACCATGACAACGGTTGTAGTACTGGCACTCGAAGCCGTGGTAAGATGGGGGGCAGTAGCAATGGTACCCCCCGTCCTCCGAAAGGGCACAGGTGGCGTTGTTCTGGCATGCCAGAGTACAGGCGTTGAAGATTTCACACTTCACCCCTGTCAAAGATAAAGGTCAGCCCGCCATTAGCACGTGCTCTTTCGTCACCCTCCTCATAGAAATAAGGTCAATAACAACGATGGTTATGATTCTGGGGAATTGTCGGAGTCGTTGTTGTTGTTGTTGTTGTGGCTTGCATCAGGTTTTTACCAGGCAGCGGAGATGGTAATTCTGTCAATTCTGTCGTCATTATAAGGCTGTTACCACACCACCCTCATCCTCGTTGGTGGTGTGTCAGCCATTGTCGTCATTATAAGGCTGTTACTACACCACCCGTATCATCGTTGGTGGTGTGTCAGCCATTGTCGTCATTATAAGGCTGTTACCACACCACCCTCATCCTCGTTGGTGGTGTGTCAGCCATTGTCGTCATTATAAGGCTGTTACCACACCACCCTCATCCTCGTTGGTGGTGTGTCAGCCATTGTCGTCATTATAAGGCTGTTACTACACCACCCGTATCATCGTTGGTGGTGTGTCAGCCATTGTCGTCATTATAAGGCTGTTACCACACCACCCTCATCCTCGTTGGTGGTGTGTCAGCCATTGTCGTCATTATAAGGCTGTTACCACACCACCCTCATCCTCGTTGGTGGTGTGTCAGCCATTGTCGTCATTATAAGGCTGTTACCACACCACCCTCATCCTCGTTGGTGGTGTGTCAGCCATTGTCGTCATTATAAGGCTGTTACCACACCACCCTCATCCTCGTTGGTGGTGTGTCAGCCATTGTCGTCATTATAAGGCTGTTACCACACCACCCTCATCATCGTTGTTGTTAGGTGGCAGCCATTGTCGTCATTATAAGGCTGTTACCACACCACCCTCATCCTCGTTGGTGGTGTGTCAGCCATTGTCGTCATTATAAGGCTGTTACCACACCACCCTCATCCTCGTTGGTGGTGTGTCAGCCATTGTCGTCATTATAAGGCTGTTACTACACCACCCGTATCATCGTTGGTGGTGTGTCAGCCATTGTCGTCATTATAAGGCTGTTACCACACCACCCTCATCCTCGTTGGTGGTGTGTCAGCCATTGTCGTCATTATAAGGCTGTTACCACACCACCCTCATCCTCGTTGGTGGTGTGTCAGCCATTGTCATTATAAGGCTGTTACTACACCACCCGTATCA
>CM065721.1:84450901-84460901 GCA_033310375.1 Conus canariensis
GTTTTTTTTTATTTCATTCACATTCACTTATGCATATATTTTCATAAGTGTCTGCCTGTCGTTGGCAGAGACATTACAAAGTGCCTTAAAGATATCTTCCCTGTGTCGTGCTATCTCCCTCTCTCTGTTCCGTTCTCTGCCACTCATCTCTGTCTACTCATAGCGTTAAAAGCCGTTGTGGAAATTAAGATCGCCAATATCTGCAGCATAGGCTCTGTTCTCTTAAACAATACATCGAGATTTCTCTTTACCAAACATCGTGTACAGTTTAACCTGCAAATGCTTCGTAGCAGACACCTTTAAGCTGGCAATTCAGAGCAGCACATACTCTGATTTGTAAGTGCATCTTGACATGCATTCTGCTGTCCCAGTCCGACCTTGATGAATGTGCCTGGCGCTATTTCTACACAAACAATACAACTTGACTAGCATTCTGATCTAGAAATGAACACACACACACACACACACACACACACACACACACACACACACACCGCGCGCGCACACACACACACACACACACACACACACACACACACAACACACACCCCCCGCGTGCGAGCTCGGGCACACACACACACACACACACACACACACACACACACACACACACACACACACACACACACACACACACATACACACACACACACACACACACACACACGTGCGTACAAGTAAACGAGCGCACACGCGCGCACGCACTCACTCAGCGCGCGCGCACACACACATGCACACACAGACACACACACAGACACACACAAACACACACACACACACAGACACACATACATACACACATACTGCCTCTCTCTCTTTCTCTCTGTTTCTCTATGTTTCTCTCTCTCTCTCTCTCTCTCTCTCTCTCTCTCTCTCTTCACACACACACACACACACACACACACACACACACACACACACACACACACACACACACACACACACACAAGCATAGAATATAAATGCAGGTCACTAAAGAAGCCGGCAGTGTAACTAGTGAACATATTGTACCCTGAACATAACCCTTATCACACACTCAAATATACAAGCGAACCTGTACAATAACCTGGAAATGAACAAAATCACACATTCCAACGTAGAAATGATTCTGCTTGGAATCCACACAACACTGTCTTGGACACATTCAAACTAAGCAACACAATTTGACCAACACGCCGTCACCTATGAATGACCCATTTACACGCTATAATCCAGAGCGCATCTTTTTCTCTGAACACGAAAAGCGATTTCAATGACAAGAGTACATACTAAATAAATGTTGACACAGAAAAGCACAGACTGAGCGAACTTCAAAATTATACCATTCACTAAATTTATTTTTGACAGCCTAACTCATGTACCGAATACTCTCTAACTACAGACCATATCATATACTAAATACGCTTTGACATCCTAAATACAGATACTAAATACACTCTGACACAATGTAGGATATACTTAGTACACTGCAACACATTAAAATGTGTACTAAATTCACTTTGACACACTTTAATATATATTAAATATACTGCGATTGAACATAACAATTACATACAGTGTGACGGTCTATATCAAGCACTAAAACACACTGTTATTATAACATATACACTTTGACATATTACAATAATATATTGTCAACACTTTGATCCTATAAGATAAGCTAAACACGTAAAAAGAAAATTGCTGACACATTATAGCATCTACTAACTACCCCTTGATACACTTACAACACCATACTGACCACACTCAGACACTGTAACATACACTCAATCTACTTTCACACCTACAACATGATCTGACGTGCAACAACTCGGCACATAGCGTAACTTAGAGACACAACTCCCACACAATGTCTGAGAGCACCAGTTTGCTCTATACCCGACCTAAAGGCAGCTTCCCTAACCCACCCTGACCTTGATGCAGTCGCCCCTGTTGTCGCACGGCGAAGGGGAACATGGATCCGGAACGGTGCAATTGGTCCCTGAAAAGTAGTCCGCGCAGGCGCAGGAATACGTTCCGTTGTCGTACATCCGGCAGGCGCCGCCATTTTGGCAGGGGTTCGCGGCGGCGCAGTGGTTAAAGGTCTTGCAGGTCGGTCCCAGATATTCTGGCGGGCACTGGCATCTGTACTGCTCGTGCCCGGTGAACACGCACGTGCCCTGGTTGTGGCAGGGCTGGGCAGGGCACAGGTCCCCCTGGGCAGGGCATTAGGATCGTTTGACTGAATAGGGCATTGGGATCGTTTGACTGATTGGGCATTGGGATCGTTTGACTGATTGGGCATTGGGATCGTTTGACTGATTGGGCATTGGGATCGTTTGACTGATTGGGCATTGGGATCGTTTGACTGATTGGGCATTGGGATCGTTTGACTGATTGGGCATTGGATCGTTTGACTGAATGGCGCATTGGTATCGTTTGACTGAATAGGGCATTGGGATCGTTTGACTGATTGGGCATTGGGATCGTTTGACTGATTGGGCATTGGGATCGTTTGACTGATTGGGCATTGGGATCGTTTGACTGATTGGGCATTGGGATCGTTTGACTGAATGGGCATTGGTATCGTTTGACTGAATGGGGCATTGGATCGTTTGACTGAATGGGGCATTGGGATCGTTTGACTGAATGGGGCATTGGTATCGTTTGACTGAATGGAGCACTGGGATCGTTTGACTGATTGGGCATTGGGATCGTTTGACTGAATGGAGAACTGGGATCGTTTGACTGATTGGGCATTGGGATCGTTTGACTGAATGGGCATTGGATCGTGTGACTGAATGGGCATTGGGATTGTTTGACTGAATGGGCATTGGATCGTGTGACTGAATGGGCATTGGGATCGCTTGACTGAATGGGCATTAGGATCGTCTGAGTGAGCGTCAGTTAGGCCTGCTAGTTGTGCTTGTCTGACATGTAAGCGTGTGACTCTAGACAAGATATGACATATGGAAAAATGAATTTTGTTTATACATACACATGCGCACACGCGTGCGTGAGCGCACGCACGCTCACACGGACACACACACACACACACACACACACACACACACACACACACACACGCACGCACGCGCACGCGCGCGCGCGCGCGTGCACACACACACACACACACACACACACACACACACACACACACACACACACACACACTGACCTCAGTGCAGTTCTGACCCTGCCAGCCGGTGGGACACTGGCAGGAGTAGTCCAGCCCCGCCCCGTCTCCCGCCAGGCAGGTGGCCCCGTGTTGACAGGGGCTGAGGAAGTGACAGGCGTTGAAGTTGTGCTCAGTGCAGTCACGTGAGTAACCTGCAGGCACAACCACATTGACCTCCATTGGTGCCAGCCATGCAGTCACAGAGCTGTCACCTTCATCATCATCATCATCATCATCATCATCATCATCATCATCATCATCATCATCATCATCATCACCATCATCACCATCCTCCTCCTCCTCCTTCTCCTCCTCCTCCTCATCATCACCATCATCATCATCGTCATCACCATCATCATCATCATCATTATCATTATTGTTGTTATATCATCATCATCATCATTATCATCATCACCTTCATTATTATTGTTGTTATTATTATTATTACTATTATTATTATTATCATCATTTTTTTTTTCTTTTCAAAATGGAGTGACTGAGGGCGGAGAACGAAGCAAAATTTAGAAAGAGAGGGTGCTAGTTACCGCCAAGGACATTGACAAACAAAGCACAGGACAAGACACAATGCATTTCGACCTCTTGGCCATTTTGTAGGAACACATGGACAGATAAGTCACTCTTCGTTCTTTCTTTGTACTGTCCTAAATGTTAAATGTGATTTTTTTTTTTTTTTTTTTTTTGCCTGAAGAAGACCAAACAAGTCGAAATGCATTGTGTTTTGTCCTGTGCTTTGTTTGTCAATGTCCTTGGCGGTAACTAACCCCCTCTCTTTCTAAATCATATAATTGTTATTATTATTATTATTATTATTATTATTATTATTATTATTATTATTATTATTATCAACATCATCATCATTATCATTATCATTGTTTTTATAATTATTGTTTTGTTATTGTTCTTATTATGATTATTGTGGTTACTATTATGATCATTATGGGTTCTTATACAGCACCCGCCCTTAGAATCCCAGCTGTAGGCTTTTTTTTCTCAATCCGCGCCATCATTTACACAACGGCTGTCTGCCTGGGCCGTCCACTGAAGAGCTGCATACTGGTGCTGCATTCAGCCGTGCTCTGTGTCCTCCAGTCAACAACAGCCCCTTCCCCCCCCCCTCTCCCAACCCCCCCCCCCTCCTCCCTCCACTGAAGAGCTGCCCTACTGGTGCTGCATTCAGCCGTGCTCCTGTCCTCCAGCCAATAACAGCCGCTCCCCCTCCCCCCTCCCCCTCCCCTGAAGAGCTGCCCACTGGTGATACATTCTGCCGTGCTCCGTGTCCGTCAGTCAACAACCATCCCCTCCCCCTCCCCCCCTCCCTCCACTGAAGAGCTGCCTACTGGTGCTGCAATCAGCCGTGCTCCCTGTCCTCCAGTCAACAAAATCCCCCCCATCCCCCCTCTCCACCCTCTCCACCACCCCTCCCTCCACTGAAGAGCTGCCTACTGGTGCTGCAATCAGCCGTGCTGCCTGTCCTCCAGTCAACAACAGCCCCTCCCCCCACCCCCCTCTCCACCCTCTCCACCACCCCTCCCTCCACTGAAGAGCTGCCTACTGGTGCTGCAATCAGCCGTGCTGCCTGTCCTCCAGTCAACAACAGCCCCTCCCCCCCATCCCCCCTCTCCACCCTCTCCACCACCCTCCCTCCACTGAAGAGCTGCCTACTGGTGCTGCAATCAGCCGTGCTCCCTGTCCTCCAGTCAACAACAGCCCCTCCCCTCCCCCTTCCCCCTCCCCCCCTCCCCCACTTCCACTGAAGAGCTGCCTACTGGTGCTGCATTCAGCCGTGCTCCCTGTCATCCAGTCAACAACAGCCTCTCCCCTCCCCCCCCCTCCCCCCCCTTCCACTGAAGAGCAGCCTACGGTGCTGCATTCAGCCGTGCTCCCTGTCATCCAGTCAACAACAGCCTCTCCCCCTCCCCCCTCCCCCTCCCCCCCCCTTCCACTGAAGAGCTGCCTACTGGTGCTGCATTCAGCCGTGCTCCCTGTTCTCCAGTCAACAACAGCCTCTCCCCCTCCCCCCCTCTCCGTCCCCCCCCCCCCACCCCATCCACTGAAGAGCTGCCTACTGGTGCTGCATTCAGCCGTGCTGCCTGTCCTCCAGTCAACAACAGCCCCCCCCCCTTCCCCCCTCGCCCCCTCCCTCCACTGAAGAACTGTCTACTGGTGCTGCATTCAGCCGTGCTGCCTGTCCTCCAGTCAACAACAGCCCCTCCCCCCCCTTCCCCCTCGCCCCCTCCCTCCACTGAAGAACTGTCTACTGGTGCTGCATTCAGCCGTGCTGCCTGTCCTCCAGTCAACAACAGCCCCTTCCCCCCCCCCCCCTTCCCTCCTCGCCCCCTCCCTCCACTGAAGAGCCGCCTACTGGTGCTGCATTCAGCCGTGCTGCCTGTCCTCCAGTCAACAACAGCCCCCCCCCCTTCTCCCCTCCCCCTCCCTCCACTGAAGAACTGTCTACTGGTGCTGCAATCAGCCGTGCTGCCTGTCCTCCAGTTAACAACAGCCCCCTCTCCCCCCCCCCCTCCCCTCCACTGAAGAGCTGCCTACTGGTGCTGCATTCAGCCGTGCTGCCTGTCCTCCAGTCAACAACAGCCCCTCCCCCCCTTCCCCCTCCCCCCCCCTCCACTGAAGAACTGTCTACTGGTGCTGCATTCAGCCGTGCTGCCTGTCCTCCAGTCAACAACAGCCCCTCCCCCCCTTCCCCCCTCCCCCTCCCTCCACTGAAGAACTGTCTACTGGTGCTGCATTCAGCCGTGCTGCCTGTCCTCCAGTCAACAACAGCCCCTCCCCCCCTTCCCCCCTCCCCCCCCCTCCACTGAAGAACTGTCTACTGGTGCTGCATTCAGCCGTGCTGCCTGTCCTCCAGTCAACAACAGCCCCTCCCCCCCTTCCCCCTCCCCCCTCCCTCCCACGAAGAACTGTCTACTGGTGCTGCATTCAGCCGTGCTGCCTGTCCTCCAGTCAACAACAGCCCCTCCCACTCCCCCCTTCCCCCCTCCCCCTCCCTCCACTGAAGAGCTGCCTACTGGTGCTGCATTCAGCCGTGCTGCCTGTCCTCCAGTTAACAACAGCCCCTCTCCCCCCCCCTCCCTCCCCCTCCCCCCTTTCCCCTCCCCACTGTCCTCCCTCCACTGAAGAGCTGCCTACTGGTGCTGCATTCAGCCGTGCTGCCTGTCCTCCAGTCAACAACAGCCCCTCTCCTCCCTCCCCACCTCTCCCTCCTCCCCACCCTCCACTGAAGAGCTGCCTACTGGTGCTGCATTCAGCCGTGCTGCCTGTCCTCCAGTCAACAACAGCCCCTCTCCTCCCTCCCCACCTCTCCCTCCTCCCCACCCTCCACTGAAGAGCTGCCTACTGGTGCTGCATTCAGCCGTGCTCTATGTCCTCCAGTCAACAACAGCCCCCCCCCCTCCTCCCTCTTCATTCTGTCGATTTACACTGGCGTTTTCTTTCGAAAGTTGGTGACAGGATTTTACGTGTGTACAAGATGTCACGCCTGCGTTCACACACGGAAATCATTCATAATCTTATTTGAAGGCCTTCTCGGGGGAAATGGAGTCAGAACCAATGTTAACCCCTATGAAATGGAGTCAGAACCAATGTTAACCCCAATGAATATCATCCCACAGCATTGTTTACTTTTTTTAAACAACAATATTTATATGAACCTCCCAACCTCCCACCCCCACCCCCCACCCCATAGTGGACGAAGAGATATGAGCTCTCCTCCCTCCCCCCCCACACAAACACATTACCCTCCTCCCCACCCACCACCCCCTTTTTTCCCCTCAACCTCCCCCCCCCCCAATCATACCTTACCATCCATTTATCTTCCATCCCCTTCCCTCCCTTATTAACATTACCCACACACCTTTCACAACTACCCACGCATAACTACCACCACCTCTCTTATCAACCAGCGAAATCATTTATTTTATTCACCTAAACTTTTTTTTAAACAGTTTCTTCTGTTCATGTACTTATTTACCTCTTCTATATATATATATATATAAATTTTTCCCCAGTTCCCCCCCCCCCTCTCCCCCCCCCCCTACCATTACTATCAATCCACCATAACCACAACCGTCACAAAGATATCACACCACCCCACTAAACTAGACACACAACCCTATCGTATCACACCCCCCCTCCCCCCCTCCCCCCACGCAACCCCCCCCCCTCCTTTTCCTCTCCCATAATCCCCCTTGTCATTTCCGCCTAGCGGCTATTCTCCCCATCACATGGACAACAACAGATGAGTCATTTTTCGTTCTTTGTTTGTACTGTCCTAAATGTTAAATGTGATTTATTATTTTTTCGCCTGAAGAAGACCCAAGAGGTTGAAATGCATCGTGTCTTGTCATGTGCTTTGTTTGTCAATGTCATTGGCGGTAACTAACACCCTCTCTTTCTAAACAATGTTAACCTCGTGAAGAAAAATCCACTCTTGTACCAAAACGGTCCAGCGGGAGACTCGAACCCGCAACCTTAGGAGCAGTAGGATCACGAGTTTGGCGCTCCATCAAGAGAGCTGCTCCAGCATTACTGTAGGTGTCAGCCTTTCAATCAACACACACCCAGAGGCCCGGGCCGCCCGCAGTTCCAGCATTACTGTAGGTGTCAGCCTCAATCAACACACACCCAGAGGCCCGGGCCGCCCGCAGTTCCAGCATTACTGTAGGTGTCAGCCTCAATCAACACACACCCAGAGGCCCGGGCCGCCCGCAGTTCCAGCATTACTGTAGGTGTCAGCCTTTCAGTCAACACACACCCAGAGGCCCGGGCCGCCTTCAGTTCACGACTCTTGCAGGCTCTGTTGCTGCTGCCTGGATATGAACTTCCACCTCCAGAATGATGCGGCACCTCAAAGCCGTGTGTGGACCCCATACGCTAACAGCTGACCATACGCTCACAGCAATGCACCACGCTCCATGGCGGATAGTGCCTTCCCGTTGTATGCACCACACTCCATGGTGGATAGTGCCTTCCCGTTGT
This sequence comes from Conus canariensis, assembly GCA_033310375.1. NCBI lineage: Eukaryota > Metazoa > Mollusca > Gastropoda > Neogastropoda > Conidae > Conus > Conus canariensis. The sequence goes on from CM065721.1 coordinate 84,459,072, forward strand.
ATGCACCACACTCCATGGCGGATAGTGCCTTTCCCGTTGTATGCACCACACTCCATGGTGATAGTGCCTTCCGTTGTATGCACCACACTCCATGGCGGATAGTGCCTTCCCGTTGTATGCACCACACTCCATGGTGGATAGTGCCTTTCCCTGTATGCACCACACTCCATGGAGATAGTGCCTTTCCTTTGTATGCACCACGCTCCATGGCGGATAGTGCCTTCCCGTTGTATGCACCACACTCCATGGTGATAGTGCCTTTCCACTGTATGCACCACACTCCATGGCGGATAGTGCCTTCCGTTGTATGCACCACACTCCATGGCGGATAGTGCCTTTCCACTGTATGCACCACACTCCATGGCGGATAGTGCCTTTCCGTTGTATGCACCACACTCCATGGTGGATAGTGCCTTTCCTGTATGCACCACACTCCATGGCGGATAGTGCCTTTCCATGTATGCACCACACTCCATGGGGATAGTGCCTTTCCACTGTATGCACCACAGCTCCATGGCGGATAGTGCCTTTCCACTGTATGCACCACACTCCATGGCGGATAATGCCTTTCCCTGTATGCACCACACTCCATGGCGGATAGTGCCTTCCCGTTGTATGCACCACACTCCATGGTGGATAGTGCCTTCCCGTTGTATGCACCACACTCCATGGCGGATAGTGTCTTTCCACTGTATGCACCACACTCCATGGCGGATAATGCCTTTCCGTTGTATGCACCACACTCCATGGGGATAGTGCCTTTCCATGTATGCACCACACTCCATGGCGGATAGTGCCTTTCCCGTTGTATGCACCACACTCCATGGGGATAGTGCCTTTCCGTTGTATGCACCACGCTCCATGGTGGATAGTGCCTTCCCATTGTATGCACCACCTCCATGGCGGATAGTGCCTTCCCTTGTATGCACCACGCTCCATGGCGGATATAACCTTCTCATTCTTTATCACAGCTGCCTGCATGGCACGTGTTGTCCGTCATAGAACCAGTTCCAGCTAGCGCGCGCCTCCAGTAAAATTACCACACTGGATGCTGTTTATTACCGCATGCTCTCTGTCTCTCTCTCTCTCTCTCTCTCTCTCTCTCTCTCTCTCTCTCTCTCTCTCTCTCTCTCTCTCTCTCTCTCTCTCTGATCAGAGGCACTGACCTAGTTCTCACTGAACGCGAATAAAAGCAGACGATATCATGGTATGCATTCATTCATCAGGTGGGGGAGGGTGCAGTACTGTTTCATCACAGAAACCATATTTCCTTTTAAATGATCCTTTCTTTTCCGTGGTTTCCACACTCAGTACATCAATGACAATTCACATATTTGTAATTAATCGACATAAGTGCCGAAAATTGAGACAAAATGCACCCTGTGGGGCCGCTGTAAAGATACGGTGCTGCTGTTAACATAGCGGGCCCACAGCCCTGTCCTTCTGTGACAGGCGTCTTAACCAGCTGCACACTGACCACCTGTTCTACGTTGACAACCTCCAGCCTCATCAAGTGTACTTTTCTTCCTCCACTACCTTCTCCGAACTCTGGAGCTTTGGAGAGCTGTCTCTGTTACTGCCTTGAGCACTCTGGTCCTCTTCCAAACAAACAAGCAAACAAACAGACAGAACCGTTTGATGAAATCCTATTAAAAAAAAAAAAAAAAAAAGAACGTGACTGCAACCTCTTACTCCAGACTCTGTGGCAGAGACTTTGGCTGGGAAAGCAGATTCCTGTAATGAAAGCTGCTGGCCAGACTGGCAGGGCAGACCTACAGACAGACGCCTCCTCCGTTCACTCTGTTTTTCACAGAGCTCAGTGAGTTCCAG
>CM065721.1:84473401-84475901 GCA_033310375.1 Conus canariensis
GCAGAAGCGTGCTGATGGGTAATGCTAGTCTGAGAAAGGTGTTTTTCCCTACTTAAAGCAGAAGCGTGCTGATGGGTAATGCTAGTCTGAGAAAGGTGTTTTTCCCTACTTTAAGCAGAAGCGTGCTGATGGGTAATGCTAGTCTGAGAAAGTTGTTTTTTCCCTACTTTAAGCAGAAGCGTGCTGATGGGTAATGCTAGTCTGAGAAAGGTGTTTTTCCCTACTTTAAGCAGAAGCGTGCTGATGGGTAATGCTAGTCTGAGAAAGGTGTTTTTCCCTACTTTAAGCAGAAGCGTGCTGATGGGTAATGCTAGTCTGAGAAAGTTGTTTTTCCCTACTTTAAACAGAAGCGTGCTGATGGGTAATGCTAGTCTGAGAAAGTTGTTTTTCCCTACTTTAAGCAGAAGCGTGCTGATGGGTAATTGCTAGTTACTGAGAAAGTTGGTTTTTCCCTACTTTAAGCAGAAGCGTGCTGATGGGTAATGCTAGTCTGAGAAAGGTGTTTTTCCCTACTTTAAGCAGAAGAATAGGACGAGGTGTGTGTTCATGGGTAATGCTAGTCTGAGAAAGGTGTTTTTCCCTACTTTAAGCAGAAGAAGTAGGACGAAGAAGTTGTTTTTTCCCTACTTGAGCAGAAGCGTGCTCATGGGTAATGCTAGTCTGAGAAAGGTTGTTTTTCCCCACTTTAGTAGAAGAGCTATGGGAGAGAATGTGGATATTGCGATAGTCCATCACATACAGCAGATATCATTGCTGGGTGTGATTACATGTGATCACTGTCAACGTCACAAACATACGACATGTACATTGTATACTGTGGACATGTACATACTACAACATTTGACACATATGTGAAACGTGCTTCAATGAAACATTGCTGCAAGTCATTCATGTGAAAGTGTACAACAAGAGAATGAAACATTTGCTGCAAGATTTATATTCATGGTGACAAGTGTAAACAACAAGAAATTTAGAAGATTAATAAGATAATCATTTAGGGAAAATGTTGCCAGCAAGCACACACACACACACTTACACACAACACACACACACACACACACAACACACACACACACACACACACACACACACACACACACACACACACACACACACACTGGACGGCGGTAGGTTCTGAATTAAAGCCAAAAATAAACCCCGGCACAAATATCATTGAGTTCTTCCCGCAAAACTGAGTCTGGCAGTTTCCGACTGTGACCTCACTGTCCAGGGTTAAAAAAAAAGGTGATGACTAGTATTCTCAGTATTACTGACAACTGAATCTGATGATCAGTCTATCGCCATTCGTCGTCACTCTCTTGACGCCAGAGAACAAGCCGTGCTTCTTGATGCGTCAGAATCCTGGGAATTAGATTATAGAAAAGATCAAACACATGGAGAAAACACGCACGTTCATTTGCTTCCAAACTTTTTTCTCCCCCCACCCCCCTTTTTTTGGGTGGTGGTGGTGGTGGTGGTGGTGGTGGAGGGGTGGTGGTAGGAGGTTCGGTTGGGGGTGAACTGATTAACTCCGAATGCATTTACATTGATTCCGGAAGGTTTCCACGGAGAGAGAGAGAGAGAGAGAGAGAGAGAGAGAGAGAGAGAGAGAGAGAGAGAGAGAGACAGAGACAGAGACAGAGACAGAGACAGAGAGACAGACAGACAGACAGACAAACAGACAGATAGAGCGAAAGACAGAGAGAAAAAAGTGAGAGAGAGAGACAGATAGAGACAGAGAGAGACAGAGAGAGAAGGGCGGACGTAAGGACAGCAGTTGAGGGCAAGGCGTGTTATGATTTTATCAGGTTTTGTACACACGACGAGAAACAGATGTTTCACGCCATCACACATCGGCTCCTCTTCAACAGCAAACTTTCTTTCTTTTCTTTTCTTTTTTTTATATTTTATAAACCAACGTTCAAAAAGTCCACTGCATCGTCAGATTTTTGAAGATAAATATTCAGTATAAAACGAACATACTCACATCTGACGATGGAATCTGAAGTCATGTTTTACATCCAAGTGCACATAAACATATAGACATAGAACCAGCGTCACTATAAACAAACAAGAAGAAGAGCAAAAAAAATGAAGAAAAAGATAACAAGATTAAAAAAAAATAGAGAGAAATTTGTAAGATTAAAAAAACAACGAGAGAGTCCCTTTGGACGAACAAACAGTTGCACATCGCCCCAAACTGGCCCCGATTTGAAGAAATAAGCGACTGTTCGCCCTTCGTTTTCACTGTATTGAATGTTGCTCGTCTTGAATGAAGAAGACCAAACAGGTCGAAACGCGCAGTGTTAGTTTTGTAGTTTCAATATTGTTTCAAAGGAAGAGTGGACAGACAAGGAACCAAATCGACTCTTCAGTTTATCCAATTATCCACTCGCTTCCTTCGCAGACATGGACTTTCACCGAGTGGACTTTCGCCGAGTGGACTTTCGCCGTGTGGACTTTCGCCGTCGCCCGTGTGGACTTTCCCCGAGTAGATATT
>CM065721.1:84488401-84505901 GCA_033310375.1 Conus canariensis
ACTATTTGTACGTTTTGTTAGTGTTTCTCTCTTCCAAACCTTTTTGTATACATATTGTACTGTTTGTTAGTGTTCTCTCTTTCCAAACCTGTTTGTATACATATTGTACTGTTTTGTTATGTTCTCTCTTTCCAAACCTGTTTGTATACATATTGTACTGTTTGTTAGTGTTCTCTCTTTCCAAACCTGTTTGTATACATATTGTACTGTTTTGTTAGTTTTCTCTCTTTCCAAACCTGTTTGTATACATATTCTACTGTTTTGTTAGTGTTCTCTCTTTCCAAACCTGTTTGTATACATATTCTACTGTTTTGTTAGTGTTTCTCTCTTTCCAAACTGTTTGTATACATATTTAACTATTGTGTTAGTGTTTTCTCTTTCCAAACCTGTTTGTATACATATTGTACTGTTGTGTTAGTGTTCTCTCTTTCCAAACCTGTTTGTATACATATTGTACTGTTGTGTTAGTGTTCTCTCTTTCCAAACCTGTTTGTTATACATATTGTACTGTTGTGTTAGTGTTCTCTCTTTCCAAACCTGTTTGTATACATATTCTACTGTTTTGGTAGTGTTGTCTCTTTCAAAACCTGTTTGTATACATATTCTACTGTTTTGTTCGTGTTTTTTCTTGTACGGGTGCGATGAGGGAGGCCAATACAGAGGATCTCCATTTTGATTTCTTTTTTATCGTCCACCCGTTCCCGAACCATCCCCCCTTCTCCACTTCCCTGTCCCTCCTTCACCCACTCTCCAATATTTGTTCCATCCTGGTATTTGAGGGCTTTGTTTTTCTTTCTTTTTCACCTCTTTCGCTCCTCACTCCAACCCCCCCCACCCACCCCCTTCCCGCTTTATGTTCCAGCGATTAGGGGCAGACATGAATTATAAATCACAGGTTTATGTTCCAGAGATTAGGGGCAGACATGAATTATAAATCACAGGTTTATGTTCCAGCGATTAGGGGCAGACATGAATTATAAATCACAGGTTTATGTTCCAGCGATTAGAGGCAGACATGAATTATAAATCACAGGTTTATGTTCCAGCGGTTAAGGGCAGACATGAATTATAAATCACAGGTTTATGTTCCAGCGATTAGGGGCAGACATGAATTATAAATCACAGGAGTCCAGCGATTAGGGGCAGACATGAATTATAAATCACAGGTTTATGTTCCAGCGATTAGGGGCAGACATGAATTATAAATCACAGGTTTATGTTCCAGCGATTAGGGGCAGACATGAATTATAAATCACAGGAGGCCAGCGATTAGGGCAGACATGAATTATAAATCACAGGTTTATGTTCCAGCGATTAGGGGCAGACATGAATTATAAATCACAGGAGTCCAGCGATTAGGGGCAGACATGATTTAGGGCAGACATGATTAGGGGCAGACATGATTAGGGCAGACATGATTAGGGGCAGACATGAATTTAAATCACAGGAGCCCAGCGATTAGGGGCAGACATGAATTATAAATCACAGGAGTCCAGCGATTAGGGGCAGACATAATTATAAATCACAGGAGTCCAGCGATTAGGGGCAGACATGAATTATAAATCACAGGAGTCCAGCGATTAGGGACAGACATGATTAGGGGCAGACATGATAGGGCAGACATGAATTATAAATCACAGGAGCCCAGCGATTAGGGGCAGACATGAATTATAAATCACAGGAGTCCAGCGATTAGGGGCAGACATAATTATAAATCACAGGAGTCCAGCGATTAGGGGCAGACATGAATTATAAATCACAGGAGTCCAGCGATAGGGACAGACATGATTAGGGGCAGACATGATTAGGGCAGACATGAATTATAAATCACAGGAGTCTAGCGATTAGGGGCCGACATAAATTATAAATCACAGGAGTCCAGCGATTAGGGGCAGACATGAATTATAAATCAGAGGAGCCAGCGATTAGGGGCAGACATGATTAGGGGCAGACATGATTAGGGGCAGACATGATTAGGGGCAAACATGATTAGGGGCAGACATGAATTATAAATCACAGGAGTCCAGCGATTAGGGGCAGACATGATTAGGGGCAGACATGATTAGGGGCAGACATGATTAGGGGCAGACATGAATTATAAATCACAGGAGTCCAGTGATTAGGGGCAGACATGATTAGGGGCAGACATGATTAGCGGGCAGACATGATTAGGGCAGACAATGAATTATAAATCACAGGAGTCCAGCGATTAGGGGCAGACATGATTAGGGGCAGACATGACTAGGGGCAGACATGATTAGGGGCGGACATGATTAGGGGCAGACATGAATTATAAATCACAGGAGTCCAGCAATTAGGGGCAGACATGATTAGGGGCAGACATGAATTATAAATCACTGGAGTCCAGCTATTAGGGGCAGACATGATTAGGGGCAGACATGATTAGGGGCAGACATGAATTATAAATCACAGGAGTCCAGCGATTAGGGGCAGACATGATTAGGGGCAGACATGATTAGGGGCAGACATGAATTATAAATCACAGGAGTCCAGCGATTAGGGGCAGACATGATTAGGGGCAGGACATGATTAGGGGCAGACATGAATTATAAATCAGAGGAGTCCAGCGATTAGGGGCAGACATGATTAGGGGCAGACATGAATTATAAATCACAGGAGTCCAGCGATTAGGGGCAGACATGATTAGGGGCAGACATGATTAGGGGCAGACATGAATTATAAATCACAGGAGTCCAGCGATTAGGGGCAGACATGATTAGGGGCGGACATGATTAGGGGCAGACATGTATTATAAATCACAGGAGTCCAGCGATTAGGGGCAGACATGATTAGGGGCAGACATGACTAGGGGCAGACATGATTAGGGGCGGACATGATTAGGGGCAGACATGAATTATAAATCACAGGAGTCCAGCGATTAGGGGCAGACATGATTAGGGGCAGACATGATTAGGGGTAGACATGATTACGGGTAGACATGAATTCTAAATCACATGAGCCAGCCAGACAATCAAGCGGTTAACGTTCTATGTCATTGTAATTCGGGGGATGGTGGGGGACGGGGAAGGGGGTATAATGAGTATTGCGAATAGGTAATACTCTTACCGGATTGGGATGGGGAACTTCTTGATTTGTAATCTTAAGAAGACAAAACCAACGACACCAACAGCAGCAGCATTATCAACAACTAAAGCAACAGTAACAAGAACAACAACAACAGCCACAACAACGACAACAACAACAGCATTAAAGGTAACAACAACAGTATCAGGAACTACCACCACCACCATCACAACAACAACAGCAGCAGCAACAACAACAGCAACATCAGTAACCACCACCACCGCCACCATCACAACAACAACAGCAGCAACAATAACGTAAATATCAACAACCACCACAACAAAAACTAGTCTATAGACCTGGAAATCCCCGATGGCTGTAACACACATTTGCTGTTCTACCAGACACAGCCAAGAATGGAACCCAGTCTCCCAGACACGTGTTGCAGCTCAGCTGGTCCACCAGAATGGAACCCAGTCTCCCAGACACGTGTTGCAGCTTAACTGTTGCACGGGTGTGTCTTCAACCTGGGGCTGTGACCAGAAAACCCATGTGCTGTGCTCCTCATCTTGGAGAGTGACACATGAAACCCATGTGCTGTGCTCCCCCTCTGGGAGAGTGACACGTGAAACCCATGTGCTGTGCTCCCCCTCTGGGAGAGTGACACGTGAAACCCATGTGCTGTGCTCCCCCTCTGGGAGAGTGGAACGTGAAACCCATGTGCTGTGCTCCCCCTCTGGGAGAGTGACACGTGAAACCCATGTGCTGTGCTCCCCCTCTGGGAGAGTGACACGTGAAACCCATGTGCTGTGCTCCCCCTCTGGGAGAGTGGAACGTGAAACCCATGTGCTGTGCTCCCCCTCTGGGAGAGTGACACGTGAAACCCATGTGCTGTGCTCCCCCTCTGGGAGAGTGACACGTGAGACCCATGTGCTGTGCTCCCCCTCTGGGAGAGTAACACGTGAGACCCATGTGCTGTGCTCCCCCTCTGGGAGAGTGACACGTGAAACCCATGTGCTGTGCTCCCCCTCTGGGAGTGTGACACGTGAAACCCATGTGCTGTGCTTCCCCTCTGGGAGAGTGACACGTGAAACCCATGTGCTGTGCTCCCCTCTGGGAGAGTGACACGTGAAACCCATGTGCTGTGCTCCCCCTCTGGGAGAGTGACACGTGAAACCCATTCTCTCTCTCTCTCTCCTCTCTCTCTCTCTCTCTCTCTCTCTCTCTCTCTCTCGCCACAACACACACACACACACACACACACACACACACACACACACACACACACACACACACAGAGGGAGGGTGAGAGATGGAAAGAGAATCTCGCTGGTATGTTCTAATGTAGCAATATTTGGATGTGTTTTCATCAATTCATTTGTCAAAACTAGCGTGGGTACACATCAAACTGTAGACTGGGAGACAGCGAGACAGAGCAGGCCAGAACACATCCGACAGACATACAGACAGAGAGACAACCGACAGACAGATAGACAGACAGACAGAAAGCAGAGCAGGACAGAACACATCCGACAGACATCCGACAGACAGAGAGACAGACAGACAGACATCCGACAGAGAGACAGACAGAAGGCAGAACAGGACAGAGCACATCCGACAGACAGACAGACAGACAGACTGACAGACAGATAGACAGACAGACAGACAGACATCCGACAGAGAGACAGACAGAAGGCAGAGCAGGACAATAGAACACATCCGACAGACAGACAGACAGACAGACAGACAGACAGACAGACAGACAGACAGACAGACAGACAGACATCCGACAGAGAGACAGACAGAAGGCAGAGCAGGACAATAGAACACATCCGACAGACAGACAGACAGAGATAGACAGACAGACAGACAGACAGACAGACAGACAGACAGACATACAGAAGGCAGAGCAGGACAATGGAACACATCCGACAGACATACAGAGAGACAGACAGACAGACATCCGACAGAGAGACAGACAGAAGGCAGAGCAGGACAGAACACATTGGACAGACAGAAGCATAGACAACAATTTCCTAGTGGATATTGGTCATCCGTTGGACATGTTGGTGCTCTTTTTTCATTAGCCAATGCACATCACCAAATGCAATCAGGGAGATGGTTTGGGGACGCCAGAAATGCATTGTAGCGATCACCCATGCCTGGTTTAAAAAAACGCCAATAATTGTGGCACGTGCAGCCCTACAATGACGTCAGCAAAGCTAGCCACACGTTCACATCTACTCAAACGTTAGCAAGGTCTCTTATACGTTCAACCGCAATATAATGTTAGTAGAGTCACGTAAACGCTCAATATTGGTAGCGTCAGCTCTCACACTAATGCTAGCAACGTTAGCCATTCGTTCGAGGTAACAATAAAGTTATCGAGGACACAATTACGTTCAACTCTTTTACGATGTTAGTTAGGTTAGTTACATGGTCATAACTACAATACTGGTGGGGAAATCAGTTATAGTTCAGCCTTATAATAACATTAGCAAATTTAGCTGTTTGTTCCCTTATAATAACATTAGCAAATTTAGCTGTTTGTTCAAGTAAACAATAATGTTAGTCAGTCAGTCATAAGTTCAACGCAAGAATAACGCCAGTGAAGTCAGCCGTATGTTCAATTCTACAGCAATCTCATCAACGTCAGTTCTAATCCAGCCCTATACTAATGTCAGCTAGGTCAATCGCTTGTTCACCTAAAAATAACGTTAGTGAGGACAGTAAAAATAACGTTAGTGAGGACAGTAAAACTAACGTTAGTGAGGACAGTAAAAATAACGTTAGTTACGTCCAGTCCCACGCTGACGTTCGCCAAGGCAGTCATTCGTTCAACTTTGCAATGATCCTGTAAAGGTCAGCCATTTATTCAACCCCACAGTAAAGTTAGTAATGTCATACAGGCATTAAAAAACAGACACAAGACAGGTTATGGTTCAATTTTACTCTGACGTTATCGAGGTCAGTGTTTCGTACCGCTCTACAAGAAATCCTGGGGATGTCTCCATGTTTGTATCTCTGTGTGTGCTCTGTGCTGTCATATCTGCTCGGCGTACGTGTCTTTATTCCATCATGGGAGCAAGAGTCTCCCTACTTGTTTGTTTATTAACAGTTCACTGTTCCCTGTCTCATTTAAGATTTTACTTCACCTGAATAAAGTTAGTAAAGTCGCACATGTATTGAAAAACGGGTGTAGAGTTCAACAATACATGTTGTGACAAGCAGAACAAAGGGGAAAGTTGTGTTCAACAATACATGTTGTGACAAGCAGAACAAAGGGGAAAGTTGTGTTCAACAATACATGCTGTGACAAGCAGAACAAAGCAGGGGGAAGTTGTGTTCAACAATACATGTTGTGACAAGCAGAACAAAGCAGGGGAAAGTTGTGTTCAACAATACATGTTCTGGCAAGCAGAACAAAGGGGAATGTTGTGTTCAACAATACATGTTGTGACAAGCAGAACAAAGCAGGGGAATGTTGTGTTCAACAATACATGTTGTGACAAGCAGAACAAAGCAAGGGAAGTTGTGATGTTCAAAATACATATTGTGACAAGAACAAAGGGGAATGTTGTGTTCAACAATACATGTTGTGACAAGCAGAACAAAGCAGGGGAATGTTGTGTTCAACAATACATGTTGTGACAAGCAGAAGAAAAGGGAATGTGAGTTCAACAATACATGTTGTGACAAGCAGAACAAAGGGGAATGTTGTGTTCAACATTACATGTTCTGGCAAGCAGAACAAAGAGAGGGAAGTTGTGATGTCCAACAGTGCATGTTGTGACAAGCAGAACAAAGGGGAATGTTGTGTTCAACAATACATGTTGTAACAAGCAGAACAAAGCAGGGGAAAGTTGTATTCAACAATACATGTTGTGACAAGCAGAACAAAGGGGAAAGTTGTGTTCAACAATACATGCTATGACAAGCAGAACAAAGCAGGGGAAAGTTGTGTTCAACAATACATGTTGTGACAAGCAGAACAAAGCAGGAGAAAGTTGTGTTCAACAATACATGTTGTGAAAGCAGAACAAAGGGAAATGTTGTAATGTTGAACAATACATGTTGTGACAAGCAGAACAAAGGGAAATGTTGTAATGTTGAACAATACATGTTGTGACAAGTAGAACAAAGCAAGGGACAGTTATGTTCAACAATGCGTGTCTTAAAAAGGCCGCAAAAGTTAAAAATTGTAACAGCAGGACGGAAGAAATACGCTCTGAAATAGTGGAAGAAAACAAGTTGCTGAGGCTTAAAACATAGTGAAATGTCGGAAGAAGAGCATGTTGAATAATACACATAGGGACAAGTGGGGAAGAAGGGGGGGGGGGGAGGACGTGTGTGTGTGTGTGTGTGTGTGTGTGTGTGTGTGTGTGTGTGTGTTGTGTGTGTGTGTGTGTGTGTGTGTGTGTGTGTGTTGCAGGGACAGAAAGCAGCTCAGTGGGGCAGCAAGTCATTCTCCACACAGCCCTGATTCCGTTCCTCTGGCCTGAAGGACAAGGGATGCTCCCCTGTGTCTGGGGTAACAGATGGGTTGGGGGGCAAGGGGTTAATGGAACGCAGTGTCAGTCACAGCCGAGGCAGACGGATTGTATCGCGGCCACTGCCTCTGCAGTGAAGGGGTAGGGTGTTGAAATCTGACCAGTTTAGGATGAGGACAAGACAGGACAGGACAGGACAGGGCAGGACAAGATAGGACGGGATGGGGTGTGGTGTGTTGTAACAAGACAGGGACTCTCTCTCTCTCTCTCTCTCTCTCTCTCTCTCTGTACACACACACACACACACACACACACACACACACACCACACACACACACACACACACACACACACACACACACACACACACACACACAACAAATATATACATATATATATATATATATATATATATATATATACATCTGTGTCTGTCTCTCTCTCTCTCTCTCTCTCTCTCTCTCTTCTCTTTCTTTTTCTCTCTCTCTCCCTCTCTCCCACTACCCCTTTTCTTTTCATTTTTTTTACGTTGGTGGGTTGCCCTTGCAGATCGTGCCCTCTCTCTCTCCTTCCACCTCTCTCTCTCTCTCTCTGTGTCTCACTCACACACACACACACACACACACACACACACACACACACCACACACACACACACACACACACACATTCTGACACGCCTGGTCGGAGTTCCGGCATTAGCAGTTGGCAGCAGGCAATCCTAGTCAGGTTACCATGAGGTTACACACCAGAGCAGAGCCCACAGCGCTGCAGATGACATTCGTCATGGTCAACGGAATTCCAGCTTGGCAGACACAGGACACCGCCTACAAAGCACCATGCTGGTGACAATAATGGCTGAACTGTGGCGTCAGACTGACTGAGAGAGCTGTGTGGGTGGAGATCTCCATGACACACTCATCTAACACTATTCTGCCTCAGTCTGGGTGAAGATCTCCATGACACACTCAACTAGTACCATTCTGCCGCAGTGTAGAGAGCTGTGTGAGTGCAGATCTCCATGACACACTCATCTAATAGTAATGCCATTCTGCCTCAGTCTGGGCGGAGGTCTCCATTACACACTCATCTAATACCATTCTGCCTCAGTCTGGGCGGAGTTCTCCATGACACACTCATCTAATACCATTCTGCCTCAGTCTGGGCGGAGGTCTCCATGACACACTCATCTAATACCATTCTGCCTCAGTCTGCCTCCACAGATGATTTCACCACGCGAAGTCACTGCAGAAGCCTGTGATAACACGAACACCATCAGTGAAAAAAGAAGAAAAAAAAAAAACAGAACAAACACACAGACACAGACAGACAGACAGACAGACACAACACACAACACACAGACACACACACACACACACACACACACACACACACACACACACACACACTCCTCTACTCTCTCTCTCTCTCTCTCTCTCTCTCTCTCTCTCAAACTAAAAGCGCTGAACATACTTTCTCTGAATAGGCAATTGGAATTCAACAAGGCATCATTATGTTTACAGTCTTGACAGATACTATGCCATGTTATATCAATGCCCTTTTTACAAGATCGAACAGCTTTTCTGGCTCGACGAAATTCCTTCTTCCCTACCCACGCATTGGTCTATACAAAACAAGCCTAGCTTACTCTGGACCATATGTCTGGAACTCACTTCCACCGAATCTACAAAATATATATCACTTTTCAAGGAACATTTGCATAAACATTTCTACGTCTCAGTAATTTAATTATTCGATTAAAATGATTAGCGCCCATTCGCAAAGTCTTCTGTGAACCATACTTTGAATACACCGTCTAAACATAAAACCTACTCCGTTAAAATCGCTCATCCCCACTCCCACTCTGTCTACCATCCCTTTTCTCCTCCCCCTACCTACCATTCTCTCTTCCCCACCCTCCTCTGACCTCTCTCTCTCTCTCTCTGTAGTTTTGTTTGTTTGTAAGTTTCCTTCTGTTTCACTATCCCCTATCTCATTAGTACTTTTATGAATGGTTTGCTTATCATTGTAGAATTAGATTACCATGTTGTTATGTTGAATTGTCAGTATGAATGATATGTGCTGAAATAATGTATGCATGACAAGGACAGATTGTAAGACTAGGCTTTGGTCTAAAATCTCATCCTTGTGTATTAAAAACCAATCAATCAATCAATCTCTCTCCCTCTCTGTGGTGTGTGTGAGTGAGTGTGTGTGTGTGTGTGTGTGTGTGTGTGTGTGTGTGTGTGTGTGTGTGTGTGTGTGTGTGTGTGTGTAGTGTGCATGCGTGCGTGCGTGCGTGCGTGTGTCTGTCTGTCTGCTGTCTGTCTATGTGTCTGCTTTCCTCCCTCCTCCCTCCCCCTTTCTCCCCTTCTCTCTCTAGTTATCCCCCTCTCTCCTGCATCTCCTCTCTCTCTCTCTCACTCACTCTCATCTCTCTCTCTCTCTCTCTCCTCTCTCTCTCTCTCTCTCTCTCAGTGAAAAAAGACGTAGTTTACCCTGTACACAGTCTGAGGCTATGTTGGCTGACTGAAGACACAGAATCTTGATAGTAACTGTATCCTGGTTCATATCGAAACCAAGGGGTAAATAAACAATGTGGGACTAGATTACAGCTCCTCGTCAACACATGGCCGGAGATTTCTTTCGCTTTTCTTCTGATAACGAAAACAAGGATACACACGGTCCCGGGGGATGATGTTGTGTTAGTTTCCCTTTTCCCCTCCACAGTCCTGGCCTTGAGAGACACGGGACAGGGACACTGCCAACAGTGGGTCCATTGGTGTGTGTGTGTGTGTGTGTGTGTGTGTGTGTGTGTGTGTGTGTGTGTGTGTGTGTGTGTGTGTGTGTGTGTGTAAGCGCGTATGTGCGTGCGTGCGTGTTTGTGTGGTGTGTGTGTGTGTGTGTGTGTGTGTGTGTGGGGGGGGGGGTCCCAGTGAAATGTAAGGTCCTTGTGTTATTAGTTTACATTTCTCTCTGTGTGTGTGTGTGTGTGTGTGTGTGTGTTGTTGTGTGGTTTTGTGTGTGTGTGCGTGCGTGCGTGCGTGCGTGCTGCGTGCGTGTGTGTGTTGTGTGTGTGTGTGTGTGTGTGTGTGTGTGTGTGTGTGTGTGTGTGTGTGTGTGTATGTGTGTGTGTGTGTTCCCAGAGAAATGCAAGGTCCTTAGTATTATCAGCTTATATTTCTCTTAAATCATTTTCTTTCCAGCCGTTTACTTTCCCTTCCTCTTGGTTTTTTCCTGTCCGGCTTGTCTTCCTCATCCCTTGTTACAGCCACCAACACATCCCCCCATACACATGCACAGAACCATCATCACGCTTCTGCTCTCTCTCTTCTCTCTCTCTCTTCTCTCTCTCTCTCTCTCTTCTCTCCTCTCTCTCTCTCTCTCTCTCTCTCTCTCTCTCTCTCTGGTTTTGCAGAGACCAGCCAGACACTTTGAAAATAGTATCAAATAGTTTGCAACTGACAGTAAATCTGATTAAGACTAATATCATGGGTTTGTTGTAGAAATGGTGGGCATTTAGCACAACATGAGAGATGGCTTTATGGCAGATCTGAGCCAAGTAGTTATACATTTCTAAGGATGTTTTTCACTACGAAATTAAGCTTGAATAGATGCTGACTGGATATGAGTAGGAAGTTAAAGACAGGAGTCATTGACATATTGAGAAAGATTGAATTCAACTGACGGGGCTTCGTTTTGGAAATTGTTTGATACTCAGATTCGGAAATATTCTAACATCAGAGATGTGGGGTCTATTGGACAACGCCCACATGGAAAAGTTCACACTCATGCAGTAAAGAGTATAATGAATGCTCCATCACATGCATCAAACAAAACGGTTCATGGTGAAAGTGGACGATATCCTCTATTTATAGGAACGTATGTCAAAGCAATTAAGTGCTGGTTAAGATCAGTTCAATTATCTACGACCAGACTCTGCAGCCAAACGTATGGAATGCTCTTGCTGCAACATGATTCGGGAACATTTCATTGGGTTTCTGGTGTAAAGAAAATACAGACAGAAAAAGGTTTGGGTGTCGTTTGGCTCTGTCAGAGAGTAGGCAACACTGCACAGTTTATTTCTGAATTCAAAGATAATTTTATTTGTTCTTCAAACAAAACTGTCATTCCAACATGGATGGAAATGTCAAATATGAATGATATCTATCGTTTACAAATAATTTAGAAATGGAACAAATATGATTGTTACACATAAATTGCATACATATTACTTAAAATTTTGAATAGAACACTTTGCCTCAATGCAAACACAAAATGATTCGAAGCATCAGATGACAAAGCATGCCCCACGTGTGTGGAGAAAAACAACGATGAAGACGAAGCACATTCTGTTTTTGATTGTCCTGCTCACGCGTACATTCGAAGTAGATGTAACATTTTCAGTGAGTCAGCTGCATAGAGAAAAGATCTCATCGCAATTCTATCCAGTTGTAACAAAAAACATTTACAGTATCATTTGCAACATATTAAGCAGAAGCCAGTAATCTGCGGATAAAGAATATAAGAAACAATCCGTTGAGTTAGAATTTTGTAGACAATATATGAATCCACAATCGGCACTAACAATCCGTTGAGTTAGAATTTTGTGACGATATATGAATCCACAATCGGCACTAAAAATCCGTTGAGTTAGAATTTTGTGACGATATATGAATCCACAATCGGCACTAAAAATCCGTTGAGTTAGAATTTTGTGACGATATATGAATCCACAATCGGCACTTACTCTGTATTTTGCATAGCTTGATTGTCGAAGAGAAAGAATTAGTGTGGTGCACGGATCACGCGCGCGGTGTGTGTGTGTGTGTGTGTGTGTGTGTGTGTGTGTGTGTGTGTGTTGCATGCGTGCGTGCGTGCGTGAGTGTGTGTGCGTGCGTGCGTGCGCGCGCGCGCGCGCGCGCGCGCCGTGTGTGGTGTGTGTGTGTGTGTGTGTGTGTGTGTGTGTGTGTGTGCGTGCGAGTGTGTTTGTGCGTGTGTGTGTGTGTGTGTGTGTGTGTGTGTGTGTGTGTGTGTGTGTGTGCATGAGTGCGTGCGTGCGTGCGTGTGTGTGCGTGCGTGCGTGCGTGCGTGCGTGCTGTGTGTGTGTGTGTGTGTGTGTGTGTGTGTGAGAGAGAGAGAGAGAGAGAGAGAGAGAGAGAGAGAGAGCATGCGCGAGCGCGTGCGTACGCGCGTTGCGTGCTCTAGCCTATGTGTGCGTGTGTTAGGGGGTGGGGATGTTGTCCACTGTAGATTTGAAGTATTTGTGAAATCGTATGAGTTCTCTTTCCTTTAACTGCATGTCTTTATCGCTGTCTATTAATACAGTAATTGCAACCCCCTTGCCAGCAGGGCTTACGTGCTCATGGTAATAAGACAATGTGTCAGTATCAGTGTCCCTCTCCCTTCTCTGTTTCTCCTCTCTATTTCTTCAACACAAAACCGATCCAGAGGAGCGACTGCTGAAGACAAAGACACAAACCACACTGTAGACACTTCGTCAGCAGGGCACAGACACAGAGGATGCACACAGCCACACTGCACACAATTCGCCAACAGCAGAGGCACAGACACAGAGGATGCACACAGCCACACTGTACACAATTCGTCAACAGCAGAAGCACATATAGGATGCTCACAGCCTGTGACGGACCGTTTTTCATCCGGTCACAAAGTTTCATGTGCGACCGTGCTTACCGGAAGGTAGTTGTCCGGAAGCCGGTTGCAAAAGTTAGCTGACTGCTACTCACCGGCGCATTGCTATAAGCCGGGTGAGTTGCACCGGTTAGGGAGTCTCTGCAGTGATTCCGGCAATACAAGTCACAGAAGGCCGAAGAGGGACTCAGCCGTTTTCTGGTAGCAGTCAGGTATTTATCATCGAATGTTTATTTATTAACAAACTAAAACTGTATTCCCGTTTAGGAGCGACTGAAACTTCCTCAGCACTCTTGTGAAGGTTTTATTTAGAAAAAGAAAGTATTGTTGTTCAGTTACCTATGACTTGATAGGGTAACAAAACGAAATTGTTTCGGAAAATGTGAATAGATGAAGTGAGTGTTATAAGAAGTGGTCTTCAGAAAAAAGAAAAAAGATTTTGTTTATTTTGTAACTTAACTGGCTATGAACTTCTTGATGAAGAAAAAGCGTCTATTCTAATATGGTTTGCAAGAAGATGGAGAGTTTTGATGCTATGGATAATAAGCTCCCAGAGTGAGTGACATAGACTTTTGTTTTTCATTCTGATATGTGATGTGTTTACATGGGTATCAATATATGTGTTGTTAAACAAAAGTGTGGTGGAAATCTTTCCCTTGCATATAGTGAAGCTGTTGAACTGAAGTGAAGTGAGCGTTCTTGTGTTACAACAAAAGAAATGAACATTTCCTGAATTGACAAAAGACATGGTGATTATATGAAATGAATTGAACATTCTTGTTTACAAGAAAGCAAATGAACAGTGTGCGAATTAACGAAAGACATTTATAGTTTGAAAAAATAATCATCAATTGTGTAATGAAATGATTGTGTGTAATGAATTGTATTCATGGTTTATTGAAGAGGATCCAGATGGAAATCCTTTTCCCTAATTTGGAAGACTAGATTATGAAAGGTTTATGTGGAAATCCTTTCCCCAATTTGGAAAACTAGAGTCTGAAAGGTTTATATGGAAATCCTTTCCTGTGCAATGTTATGATTCCGGAAAAGGGAATGTTGTAGTGTAATGATTCCGGAAAAGGGAATGTTGTAATGTTATGATTCCGGAAAAAAAAAAATATATTGTAATGAATATGAACGAATATGCTGATATGTGGCTAAAGTTCTAGTGAAATATAATGTGGCTAATGAATATGAAGATAGTTGTGATTGCAATGAATAGTGGCCATGATAATCAAGGTAGTTAATCAGTTGCCCCCAGGTTGATAGTGTTCCCTGGACTGACGGGGACTGGCTGCTACCGGATTAGGGCCGGGGCCATAGCTGTGTTGACGCCCCGTTCTCCACCTGTTTGCTGCTGGTGTTGAGAGGCCGCCTGAGCGCCGACAATTGCCCTACCTGCCACTGCGCCCGTGACCGACCACTGTTGGGCCAGTGGGCTGGAGACGTCGCTGCTGGTGAGCCAGGACGTCGCGTCGCCCCTTTTGTGCCAGCGACCTGCGTCCGAGGCCGTCGCTGTGTGTGTGGTGTGTGTGCCACAGCTCTTGGTTGGTGTTGAGCCACAGGTGGTGTGTGTGCCACAGCTCTTGGTTGGTGTTGAGCCAGAGCTCTTAGGTGTTTGAGCCACAGCTCGTAGTTGAGACTGTCACCGTGTTGCTGACAGAGACGCCACGAACGTGTTAGTTTTTTCTTCTTTCTTCATTGTGAGCCACAGCTCTGAAGAGACTCTGTTGTCAGACTTGACTCGTCGCTGCCGCCGTCGTCATCATCGTTGGACCCGGCAGTTTTGATAGCTATAATTGTATTGACTTGTTGTGTGTGTACACCTGATGGTGGGTGTACCAACCTACGTTTAATTGTGTGTTTATTTTGCATGTGTTTTGTTCGATGGCTCGAGCGGCACAAAAAAAGTGTTATTTTGTTGCCTGGCTGTCCAAGTTCGGATGAGTGTGTGTGTGTGTGTGTGTGTGTGTGTGTGTGTGTGTGTGTGTGTGTATGTATGTGAATTAGAAAAAGTCGTGCATGCATCCATAATTCTGAGTGAGTCAGACTACTCCACACACACGCATTTCCATCTGTAACACAGGCACAACACAGTACAACATTTCGTCAACAGCAGAGGCACAGACACAGAGATGCACACAGCCACACTGTACACAATTCGTCAACAGCAGAGGCACACATAGATGATGCACACAGCCACACTGTACACAATTCGTCAACAGCAGAGGCACAGGCACAGAGGATGCACACAGCCACAACTGTACACAATTCGTCAACAACAGAGGCACAGGAACAGAGGATGCACACAGCCACAATGCACACAATTCGTTCAACAGCAAAAGGCACAGATACACAGGATGCACACAGCCACAATGCACACAATTCGTCAACAGCAGAGGCACAGACACACAGGATGCACACAGCCACACTGTACACAATTCGTCAACAGCAGAGGCACAGACACAGAGGATGCACACGGCCACACTGTACACAATTCGTCAACAGCAGAGGCACAGACACAGAGGATGTATACAGCCACACTGTACACAAGTCGTCAACAGCAAAGGCACATAGAGGATGCACACAGCCACACTGTATACAAGTCGTCAACAGCAGAGGCACAGACACAGAGGATGCACACAGCCACACTGTACACAAGTCGTCAACAGCAGAGGCACATAGAGGATGCATACAGCCACACTGTACACAATTTGTCAACGGCAGAGGCACACAGAGGAATGCACACAGCCACACTGTACACAATTTGTCGACAGCAGAGGCACACAGAGGATGCACACAGCCACACTGTACACAATTCGTCAACAACAGAGGCACAGACACAGAGGATGCACACAGCCACAATACACACAATTCGTCAACAACAGAGGCACAGACACAGAGGATGCACACAGCCACAATACACACAATTCGTCAACAGCAAGGCACAGACACAGAGGATGCACACAGCCACACTGTACACGATTCGTCAACAGCAGAGGCACAAACACAGAGGATGTACACAGCCACACTGTACACAATTCGTCAACAACAGAGGCACAGACACAGAGGATGCACACAGCCACACTGTACACAATTCGTCAACAGCAGAGGCACAGACACAGAGGATGCACACAGCCACACTGTACACGATTCGTCAACAGCAGAGGCACAAACACAGAGGATGCACACAGCCACACTGTACACAATTTGTCGACAGCAGAGGCACACAGAGAATGCACACAGCCACACTGTACACAATTTGTCGACAGCAGAGGCACACAGAGGATGCACACAGCCACACTGTACACAATTCGTCAACAGCAGAGGCACAGACACAGATGATGCACACAGCCACACTGTACACAATTCGTCAACAACAGAGGCACAGACACAGAGGATGCACACAGCCACACTGTACACAATTCGTCAACAGCAGAAGCACATACAGGATGCACACAGCCACCACTGTACACAATTCGTCAACAGCAATGGCACAGACACAGAGGATGCACACAGCCACAATGCACACAATTCGTCAAGAGCAGAGGCACAGACACAGAGGATGCACACAGCCACAATGCACACAATTCGTCAACAGCAGAGGCACAGACACAGAGGATGCACACAGCCACACTTATCCAATCACCCCAGCTTGTTCACCGGCCATGACAATACCATTCCATTCCCACTGGTCTTGCAACCTCAAGTAGTCTCCAGCCTACCCACCCCCTCCCGCTTACCACCACCCTTCCCTCCTCCTTTTCCCTTCCCCCCTTAGCTTTCTGAGTAAACGCTAACAAGGATTGATGGATGGGTCTCTGACAGCGTTGCTCAGATTTCCAAACAAACACCGCAGGTGGCTGTGTCTCTCGGGTCTGCTTAATCCCTGGATATCATTACGAAAGGAAGCGTTTTCAATCACTGCAGCTCTCCATGTCCTGCTCTCATGGCGACCCCGATTTCCATTTGCTCTGAACACCAATGTCCGTGGTGAGTTTATGTCAAAGTGGTCAGTGCTATTGACGTCATGGAGACTGTCGTTGGATGGACACAGTGGCGCCCTCCCAAAGGGTAAACTCCATCATGCCGGCTCTGGCAATAAGATATTAAGCTGCTGCTTCAGAATAGACAGCATTGAAAACCACGGAACTGTATCATAAGCATGTGTATTTTCTCCGCTGGGTTGCCTACTGCCCAGACTGTTGAGGGTTCCACAGGTTAAAAAAAAGCCCTGAGTGTGGGTGTCTGTTTGATGGGGTAGGAATGAAAGGCATGAGAATGATAGCGGTGCCAGGGCATGGCAAATCT
>CM065721.1:84518401-84520901 GCA_033310375.1 Conus canariensis
CTGATAGCTATGTCCTCTCCCTCCCTAATGTCCAATAGCTAGAGATGGCAACAGGACAGCCCTGACAGCTCTGTCCTCTCCCTAATGTCCAACAGGCCGAGATGGAAACAGGACAGCCCGGACAGCTCTGTCCTCTCCCTCCCTAATGTCCAACAGCTAGAGTTGGCAACAGGACAGCCCTGACAGCTCTGTCCTCTCCCTAATGTCCAACAGCCAGAGATGGCAACAGGACAGCCCTGACAGCTCTGTCCTCTCCCTCCCTAATGTCCAATAGCTAGAGATGGCAACAGGACAGCCCTGACAGCTCTGTCCTCTCCCTCCCTAATGTCCAACAGCCAGAGATGGCAACAGGACAGCCCTGACAGCTATGTCCTCTCCCTCCCTAATGTCCAATAGCTAGAGATGGCAACAGGACAGCCCTGACAGCTCTGTCCTCTCCCTCCCTAATGTCCAACAGCCAGAGATGGCAACAGGACAGCCCTGACAGCTATGTCCTCTCCCTCCCTAATGACCAATAGCTACAGATGGCAACAGGACAGCCCTGACAGCTATGTCCTCTCCCTCCCTAATGTCCAACAGGCAGAGATGGCAACAGGACAGCCCTGACAGCTCTGTCCTCTCCCTAATGTCCAACAGCCAGAGATGGCACCAGGACAGCCCTGACAGCTCTGTCCTCTCCCTAATGTCCAACAACCAGAGATGGCACCAGGACAGTCCTGACAGCTCTGTGCTCTCCCTCCCTAATGTCCAACAGCCAGAGATGGCAACAGGACAGCCCTGACAGCTCTGTCCTCTCCCTCCCTAATGTCCAATAGCTAGAGATGGTAACAGGACAGCCCTGACAGCTCTGTCCTCTCCCTCCCTAATGTCCAATAGCTAGAGATGGCAACAGGACAGCCCTGACAGCTATGTCCTCTCCGTCCCTAATGACCAACAGGCAGAGATGGCAACAGGACAGCCCTGACAGCTCTGTCCTCTCCCTAATGCCCAACAACCAGAGATGGCAACAGGACAGCCCTGACAGCTCTGTCCTCTCCCTCCCTAATGTCCAACAGCCAGAGATGGCACCAGGACAGCCCTGACAGCTCTGTCCTCTCCCTCCCTAATGTCCAACAGCCAGAGGTGGCACCAGGACAGCCCTGACAGCTCTGTCCTCTCCCTCCCTAATGTCCAACAGGCAGAGATGGCAACAGGACAGCCCTGAAAGCTCTGTCCTCTCCCTCCCTAATGTCCAACAGGCAGAGATGGCAACAGGACAGCCCTGACAGCTCTGTCCTCTCCCTCCCTAATGTCCAATAGCTAGAGATGGCACCAGGACAGCCCTGACAGCTCTGTCCTCTCCCTAATGTCTAACAGCCAGAGATGGTAACAGGACAGCCCTGACAGCTCTGTCCTCTCCCTAATGTCCAACAGCCAGAGATGGCAACAGGAGACCTTGACAGCTATGTCCTCTCCCTCCCTTCTGTCCAACAGCCAGAGATGTCAACAGGACGGCCCTGACAGCTCTGTCCTCTCCCTAATGTCGAACAGCCTGAGATGGCAACAGGTGGGAGAACTTAGAAGCTCCAGTAGTTGATAACGTAACTATAATAGCCAAATGGTGACGATGACTGTTCCTCAGTATCATCGCAGAGCGAGAAATTCTCCAATCATTTTTCAGTTGTCGGAGGGACAAGTGGATGAACAGATCTGCATGTCCCTCTCAAAATTCTACCTGTCCGTCCTATTCAAAGAGCCGGTGAATAAAGCTACCTGTCCGTCCTATTCAAAGAGCCGGTGAATAAAGCTACCTGTCCGTCCTATTCAAAGAGCCGGTGAATAAAGCTACCTGTCCGTCCTATTCAAAGAGCCGGTGAATAAAGCTACCTGTCCGTCCTATTCAAAGAGCCGGTGAATAAAGCTAACAACCCAAGTCGATATGAACCAGCCAGTGATGACATGTTATGCACTTTATTATGTGATACTGTACACACACATCATGCTCTGCACACATGTAATAATCTCCACACATGGGATGCTGTACACACACGTGACACTCTGCACACACATGATAATCTGCACATATGTGATAATTAGCACACATGTGATACTCTGCACGCATGGGATATTTGCACACGTGATACTCTGCGCACATAGCATACTTTACACATGCGATACTCTGCACACATATGATACTCTGCACGCATGTGATACTCTGCGCACATAGCATACTTTACACATGCGATACTCTGGATACATATGATACTCTGCACACATGTGATACTCTGCACACATATGGTACTCTGCACACACACACACACACACATGATATTTTGCACACATGTGATAATCTGCACATACACATAATACTTTGCACACACATGATAATCTGCACACACGTGATTGTCTCACATGTGACACTCTGCACACATGTGATCCTTTGCACACACATGTTACTTTGCTCACATGTGATAATCTGCACACATGTGATACTTTGCACACATATGATACTGCACACATG
>CM065721.1:84525901-84543669 GCA_033310375.1 Conus canariensis
AGAAGCACTGTCCTCAACTGCTGAACAAACCAGCTGGGAGCAATCCTGCACCACCCTTGGAAGCCTGCGCTGTGTTCACATAGGGTGCAGGCACGCACAGGATATTCCTTTAACACGTGAAGGGACATAACTGCTCCCTGGCAGATGCCATTCTGTAATGGCCACTGGATGTGACACGACGGAACCTCCACGGGAGCGTTCCCATGGGTGTACCAGTCTGTATTTTGTGACTGCAGAGCCCACCGGCAAAAAACGCCACCGCCAAGCAACTGCCGTGTGTATTCCGTAGCCTCACTCGTTGCTGCTCTGCTGACAGGCGACGACAGTACAATGCGTTATGACGCACATAAGTTGGGGCAGCAAAAGAAAACAAAACAAGCAAACAAAGAAAGAAACAAAGAAAGAAAGAAATAAACAAACAAACAAACAAAGAAACCATGTCTTTCGCCCATATGCTGACATGTCACAGATGTGACAAAACTGACGTGACGGGAAATGCAGAAATGACAACGCAAACACTCTGTCTGTCTGTCTGTCTGTCTGTCTGTCTGTCATTTAAAGAAATCAGATCATTCCCTAATTTAAAACAAACAAAATATGTTTTCTTGTAAATATGGTGAAATGTAAGAGATATGATACCACAAACACGTGTTTACGTTACAGAAATGGAAACACTAACCCCTCCTCTCTCTCTCTCTCTCTCTCTCTCTCTCTCTCTCTCTCTCTCTCTCTCTCATATTAAAAAAAAATCAGACCACTCCCTAACCCACGGAACAGATTACGGGGTTTGCGGACGCGTTCATTTTCATTAGACACTGACCTGTCAGTCTGACTTACACATGACTCTATTTCTGTCAAATGGCACTTCACGTGAAACCAGCCTTCATGTCACACGCGGTGTTATGTCAAAATCAGACCTGCTTCTTTCAGTCCATGCCATGCCGTGTTGTACTTCTCTCTCTTGTCAAACTTGGGGCAGTCAGTCATTCCCCTGACCGCTGGAGTCGTTGGGGGGACGTGATGAGGCAGTCGCCGTTTCTCTCCAGGCTCTTCTCTTTGTAGCTGTCGTGAAGAGATCTGGCATGGTCATCTTGTGGCAGTGTCTAGAATTTCATGCGGGATTCTATCTCTTTAAGTGGATTCCTGCAAACTTAGTCTTCTTACATTCGCTTCCAGACGGAATGAGGTAAGCTACATTAATACGTCGATCATTCTCTGCAAATAAGTGTAGAAATCCTTGCCTTTCAAGCAGAAATACACATCCCATGTTTCACCTCCATGACAGTGAGTTTCACTGAAATACACATCCTGTGTTTCACCTCCGTGACAGTGAGTTTCACTGAAATACACACCCTATGTTTCACCTTCGTGACAGTGAGTTTCACTGAAATTAGACCTGATCACAGGAGTAAAAAGGACAGGAACTGTGTTGTTTTGTTTTGCTGTATGGAGCTCTGTTACGTACATTTAAGGCATCGGCCATTCCCGGTGGACATGACTGGCTCTGTCTGCTACTTCCTGTTTCCGGGTTGTCTGTTCACCGCACTCCATCCAAACTATCCAGTTTGAGGCACACAGACAGCGGCAAACTGTCCAGTTTGAGGCACACAGACAGCGGCAAACTGTCCAGTTTGAGGCACACAGACAGCGGCAAACTGTCCAGTTTGAGGCACACAGACAGCGGCAAACTGTCCAGTTTGAGGCACACATATAGCGGCAAACTGTCCAGTTTGAGGCACACAGACAGCGGCAAACTGTCCAGTTTGAGGCACACATATAGCGGTAAACTGTCCAGTTTGTGGCACACAAACAGCGGCAAACTGTCCAGTTTGTTGCACACAGGCAGCGGCAAACTGTCCAGTTTGAGGCACACAGACAGCGGCAAACTGTCCTTTTTCAGGCGCACAGACAGCGGCCTGCACATGGGTGAAGGCTACATTCAGGCGGAAGTCCGACCGGGCTGAACAGTTGACAGAAAGAAGCTGCCACACGGGGTGACCTCAGAGGGCACCCAGCCAACTGAACTCATCTCTTGCTGTGCAGAGGTCAGTGATCCAGGCCAGTGAAGGGGACTCGGCCATAGGCAAACAGCGGGAAAGATCTGCCATAGGCAAACAGCGGGAAAGATCTGCCATAGGCAAACAGCGGGAAAGCTTCGAGACGATCCTTTCCCCTCTACACCTTACACCTGATAACACTGACTCGATGAGACGATCCTTTCCCCTCTACACCTTACACCTGATAACACTGACTCGATGAGACGATCCTTTCCCCTCTACACCTTACACCTGATAACACTGACTCAATGAGACGATCCTTTCCCCTCTACACCTTACACCTGATAACACTGACTCGATGAGACGATCCTTTCCCCTCTACACCTTACACCTGATAACACTGACTCGATGAGACGATCCTTTCCCCTCTACACCTCACTCCTGATATCACTGATTTGATGTGAATACAAATCTCATATGTACACCGTCATGCAGACTTAGGCCATTTACGATAGTGTTTATGTGAATGCAAATTTGGGACCTGACACTTTCTCTTCATTTGAGCAACCTTTCCCCTCTTGGTTGTTTGCTTGTTTGTTGTATAGGTGTTTACATGTTTAACAACATTCGTTCTTTGCTGTACAAGGAGCATTGTCCTGCATGTCTTAGGCCCAGAATCATATAGGAACATTGTTTTGCCTGTTTCCTGTCCGTTGCGTGATTTTGACACCTAAAACGAACACCCACAGCCAATTTCAAAGAGTTCAGAAACCGGTGTTTTTTTTTTTTTAATGTAAGATCAAATCTGGTGGCACTCAAAATTCATTAATATAATTGTTGCTGCAACAGAAAGAACAAAATTTTATTTAGAAAGAAACAAAATGTGAGTTTGACTTGCGGCTGGCCTTTTCGCATCTTTACTTAATCCTCGTAGAACTTGGTTGATTTGGCAATTTGATACATTATGGGTGAGAAGAGTCATAAAACACCAAAGCTGCGATCGTCATTGGCTGTGAAAGTTGTCTAGAACTGATGTATCCTGGGACGGTGGCACTGCAGACCATGCCAGCAGCTGTTGTTTAAGGCGCTTTGCAGATTCTGATTCACAATCATCCCTATAATAATAATAATAATAATAATAATAATAATAATAATAATAATAATAATAATAATGAATACTTATATAGCGCCTATTCTCGGCTAGAGACCAAGCTCTAAGCGCTTTACAATCAACACTCGTAATTTCCCAGATGAAAAACAGCTGACATTGACGTTTGAATCCAGACGGTGAAATATTGTCCTGACAGAGATTAACGGCTGAAAGAAGCAAAGCGAAGCCCAATACAAAGGCCATTCACAAAAGTGTCATTGAGTTTCACTTCGGCATTGTCCTGACAGAGGTTAAGGGCAGAGACAACCAAAGCGAAGCACAAATCAAAGGCCATTCACAATACCGTCATTGAGTTTCACTTCGACGTTCACCACGTCACAAAAGACCGGAACACGTGGTGCGTCAGGGGAGATAACAAATGGAGGTAACTCTAATGTAAAAACTCCACCTGTTGCATGTCCCCTATCCTGTCCATGATGAAAGACTACAGCAAAAAGTTATTGAAAAAAAATGAAAAGTTCTCCAAAAGAAAGAAAGAAAAAAAAACTTGCAGTTACAACTGAGCGCTATTTAAACAGAAACTTCAGTTGTTTCCACCAGTATTCCTCTCGGGAACCTTGACATTGGTTGAGGAACTCACACAGTATTGAACATCCGTCACGTCACCTCGGTAGGCCTACACTGGCTTTGCACATCCTGTCGGGAACCTTGAAATTGGTTGAGGAACTCACACAATATTGAACAACCGTGACGCCACCTTAGTAGGCCTACACTGGCTTTGTACAGCATCTCGCGAACCTTGAAATTGGTTGAGGAACTCACACAATATTGAATATCCGTGACGTCACCATAGTAGGCCTACACTCGCTTTGTACATATCAACAGGAAGGGCCCGAACAGTTTTACTGCAGGTTGGTGCATGCCTCTGGAACAGACTGGCTAGGATCGTGTTAATGGGCCTACCAATAACCAAAAAGATAATTCCACTTCACAGAACAATAGGCTGTCTGTCTGGAACAGACTGGCTAGCATCATGTTAATGGGCCCACCAACAACCAAAAAGATAATTCCACTTCACAGAACAATAGGCTGTCTGTCTGGAACAGACTGGCTAGCATCATGTTAATGGGCCCACCAACAACCAAAAAGATAATTCCACTTCACAGAACAATAGGCTGTCTGTCTGGAACAGACTGGCTAGCATCATGTTAATGGGCCCACCAACAACCAAAAAGATAATTCCACTTCACAGAGCAATAGAATAAGCACATACTTTGCCCTGCGCAAATGGTCAAACCATTCATTCACATCGTTACTTGCTGCCTGACGGACAGACCAAGCTAATGACGACTTTCCCACTGAGGGCAGCCACCCCCTAAAAGACCACTTCTTCCAACAGCCTGGTGGACTGAGGGCAGCCACCCCCTAAAAGACCACTTCTTCCAACAGCCTGGTGGACTGAGGGCAGCCACCCCCTAAAAGACCACTTCTTCCAACAGCCTGGTGGACTGAGGGCAGCCACCCCCTAAAAGACCACTTCTTCCAACAGCCTGGTGGACTGAGGGCAGCCACCCCCTAAAAGACCACTTCTTCCAACAGCCTGGTGGACTGATAGTAGCCACCCACTAAACAGACCACTTCTTCCAACAGCCTGGTGGACTGAGGGCAGCCACCCCCTAAAAGACCACTTCTTCCAACAGCCTGGTGAACTGATAGTAGCCACCCCCTAAAAGACCACTTCTTCCAACAGCCTGGTGGACTGAGGGCAGCCACCCACTAAAAGACCACTTCTTCCAACAGCCTGGTGGACTGAGGGTAGCCACCCACTAAAAGACCACTTCTTCCAACAGCCTGGTGGACTGAGGGCAGCCACCCACTAAAAGACCACTTCTTCCAACAGCCTGGTCGACTCAAAATAATGTATTCATGTTTAGCCATTGACCAGCATGAAGGGGTGCAAGAAAGTACATTCATAGAAGCACCATAAACTAGACACAGACAGAGCCAACACGTATTCAAAAACTATCTAAGATAAAATAACGGATCGCAGTTTGAACGCTTTTAATAAATACATCAACACATTTCTGACAGTTTGTCCATTACATGCCAAAAGAAATGGCAATCTGAAGTCAT
This sequence comes from Conus canariensis, assembly GCA_033310375.1. NCBI lineage: Eukaryota > Metazoa > Mollusca > Gastropoda > Neogastropoda > Conidae > Conus > Conus canariensis. The sequence goes on from CM065721.1 coordinate 84,531,143, forward strand.
TTGGGACATTGTAAAACTTCAACTTTAATTTTTGCAGGACAGGACAACATGACGCAAAATGGACTTCACTCTCTATCTCCACTCTGCATAGTCGGCATTGTAAATCATGACGCATAATGGACTTCACTCTCTATCTCCTCTCTGCATAGTTGGCATAGTAAATCTGCATCGCTATGGAATCGGTGACGGTAAAAGTGCCCTGCAATTTCATATATACCAACGTCTGAATGTAGTACTACATACAAAAATGCCTGTCTAGATTCAGCAACAGATAAGTTTTAACATTAGGCACAGTGCAAAAAGAGCTGTAAACATGAAACATTTCGCTGTTACTGATAAAACAGTTCCATTCCTGCCATCATCAGTCCTGTCCAGCAGGTCTGAGAAGGGAAGAGCTGAACATGGTTTTTACCACCGCTTTTGACACCCCGTGTCTTCCATATGGTCCTCTCTTCTTCAGGAATCAAATCATAGTAGTTAGAACAAAACAATCTGCGTGAAACAAGAACGCAGTGCGAAAAAGGTGTGTTCACTGATTCTGCAAAAAAAAAAAAAAAAAATCGACGGAAAAGTGCTTTTTCAACAAACAGACAGACAGACACAGAAATAGACATACATACATACAGAGAGAGAGAGAGAGAGAGAGAGAGAGAGAGAGAGAGAGAGAGAGAGAGAGAGAGGCAGCTGACTCTCCCCCACACTCCCTTCACTAATGTTTTCAATGGCAGAACTCTCTGATGCCAGGAACCGGGACGGTAAACGTCTGAAGTGGAGCAGGAACTGGAAGAAAGACAGGGTGGAAAGGAGGCGTGTGGAAGGGGGGGGGGGGGTGAAAAGGTTCGTTTGGTAGACAAACAACAACAACAAACACCAATACCAGGCAAAAACAAACAAACAAACAAACAAAACAACGGCTGTCAGAGAGGCTGTTTGTGTTCCAGGTGCTGCCAAGACCATTAAAAAAACAAAAAACAAAAAAGGCAGGAAATGATGTAGACTTTATGTGAAGCGCACATTTCCGTTCCAGGGAGCGGAACGCATACCCGCTTTTTACAAGGAAAACAGAATGTAAACAACAACAACAACAACAACAACAACAACAACAACAACAACAACAACAACAACAACTGGGGGCTGTAATAGCAAGTAATTTACAAGACTACATGTTTGATACTTGCATTTTTCTCGACTCCTACGACTGCACATGTATCGCTTTAGACTGTAACATTTGTTACATGACAACCAGGTAAAACTAGAATACACGCCCATACAAAAGCAACTACATAATAGTAACTGCATAGTTAAACCAATGGTGAAACAATCATTTATTAAGCAAACACATTCATGAATTTCAATAAAAATGATTTACTAGCCGTCATAACCAACTGCTTTGATCGGTTGATCAAATGGTTCACAGATTAATTCACAGATTGGAATCACGATGTGTGCGATTTCGCCACTGAAGTTTGGCGAAGAAGGTGCCATTGCACACAAACTCATCCATACCCTCTGCTCTGCCTTGATGAGGCTGACGTGGCCAACACAGATACTCCCAGTAAAAAGGCAAGAAAGATGGGTAGCATGAGGCAGAATCACTGGCCCAGTTAGGGAATACTTGGGTGGTCAGGTTGAATCACGAAGAGACAAACATTACATTTCAGTGGATTGACCGATTGACCGATTGATTAGCTGCATGGTTAGTTGAGTGTTGTTTTACGTGCTGGTAGTCCACATATCTTATGCCTGCTAGACCAACACATCACAACGTGCAGAGGCTGTTAGAGCAAACAGGATAAACAAGGTACGTTGGTGGACAGCATCATTCAAAAGGACAAACACAGCACATGTGAGGAAGGATTGATGACATGTGTGGTCTTGCATAAAGCTCATTTGAGTTTTCCATAATGAGGCCCCAAAGAACAAACCTGGCTTAATACATCAACAACAGAAACAATAACTAAAGCCATGAACTAATAGAAGGGCAGATCACTAAAAGGTTGAGGGTTCGATCATTGGTAGAAACCCAAATGCAAAAACAACAACAACAACAACAACAACAACAACAACAACAACACCCCCCCCCCCCCGCTATTTCCAGCTAAAACAGCTATTTTCATGAATGCTTCCAACTTTATGGATTCTTCCACCTTTATGAATGCCGTGCTTCCACCTTTATGAATGCCATTCTTCCACCTTTATGAATGCCATGCTTCCACCTTTATGAATGCCATGCTTCCACCTTTATGAATGCCATGCTTCCACCTTTATGAATGCCATGCTTCCACCTTTATGAATGCCATGCTTCCACCTTTATGAATGCCATGCTTCCACCTTTATGAATGCCGTGCTTCCACCTTTATGAATGCCATGCTTCCACCTCTATGAATGCCGTGCTTCCACCTTTATGAATGCCATTCTTCCACCTTTATGAATGCCATTCTTCCACCTTTATGAATGCCGTGCTTCCACCTTTATTGAATGCCGTGCTACCACCTTTATGAATGCCGTGCTTCCACCTTTATGAATGTCATTCTTCCACCTTTATGAATGCCGTGCTTCCACCTTTATGAATGCCGTGCTTCCACCTTTATGAATGCCGTGCTACCACCTTTATGAATGCCGTGCTTCCACCTTTATGAATGCCATTCTTCCACCTTTATGAATGCCATGCTTCCACCTTTATGAATGCCATGCTTCCACCTTTATGAATGCCATGCTTCCACCTTTATGAATGCCATGCTTCCACCTTTATGAATGCCATGCTTCCACCTTTATGAATGCCATGCTTCCACCTTTATGAATGCCGTGCTTCCACCTTTATGAATGCCATGCTTCCACCTCTATGAATGCCGTGCTTCCACCTTTATGAATGCCATTCTTCCACCTTTATGAATGCCGTTCTTCCACCTTTATGAATGCCGTGCTTCCACCTTTATGAATGCCATGCTTCCACCTTTATGAATGCCGTGCTTCCACCTTTATGAATGCCATTCTTCCACCTTTATGAATGCCATGCTTCCACCTTTATGAATGCCATGCTTCCACCTTTATGAATGCCATGCTTCCACCTTTATGAATGCCATTCTTCCACATTTATGAATGCCGTGCTACCACCTTTATGAATGCCATGCTTCCACCTTTATGAATGCCGTTCTTCCACCTTTATGAATGCCATTCTTCCACCTTTATGAATGCCATTCTTCCACCTTTATGAATGCCATGCTTCCACCTTTATGAATGCCATGCTTCCACCTTTATGAATGCCATTCTTCCACATTTATGAATGCCGTGCTACCACCTTTATGAATGCCATGCTTCCACCTTTATGAATGCCATGCTTCCACCTTTATGAATGCCATTCTTCCACCTTTATGAATGCCATTCTTCCACTTTATGAATGCCGTGCTACCACCTTTATGAATGCCATGCTTCCACCTTTATGAATGCCATGCTTCCACCTTTATGAATGCCGTGCTTCCACCTTTATGAATGCCATGCTTCCACCTTTATGAATGCCATGCTTCCACCTTTATGAATGCCATGCTTCCACCTTTATGAATGCTTCCACCTTTATGAATGCCATTCTTCCGCCTTTATGAATGCCGTACTTCCACCTTTATGAATGCCATTCTTCCACCTTTATGAATGCCGTGCTTCCACCTTTATGAATGCCATGCTTCCCACTTTATGAATGCCGTGCTTCCACCTTTATGAATGCCATTCTTCCACCTTTATGAATGCCGTGCTTCCACCTTTATGAATGTCATTCTTCCACCTTTATGAATGCCGTGCTTCCACCTTTATGAATGCCATTCTTCCACCTTTATGAATGCCATGCTTCCACCTTTATGAATGCCATTCTTCCACCTTTATGAATGCCGTGCTTCCACCTTTATGAATGCCATGCTTCCACCTTTATGAATGCCATGCTTCCACCTTTATGAATGCCATGCTTCCACCTTTATGAATGCTTCCCCCTTTATGAATGCCATTCTTCCGCCTTTATGAATGCCGTACTTCCACCTTTATGAATGCCATGCTTCCACCTTTATGAATGCCGTTGCTTCCACCTTTATGAATGCCATTCTTCCACCTTTATGAATGCCGTGCTTCCACCTTTATGAATGCTGTGCTTCCACCTTTATGAATGTCGTGCTTCCACCTTTATGAATGCCGTGCTTCCACCTTTATGAATGCCGTGCTTCCACCTTTATGAATGCTGTGCTTCCACCTTTATGAATGTCGTGCTTTCCACCTTTATGAATGCCATGCTTCCACCTTTATGAATGCCATTCTTCCACCTTTATGAATGCCGTGCTTCCACCTTTATGAATGCCATTCTTCCACCTTTATGAATGCCATGCTTCCACCTTTATGAATGCCATTCTTCCACCTTTATGAATGCCGTGCTTCCACCTTTATGAATGCCATGCTTCCACCTTTATGAATGCCATGCTTCCACCTTTATGAATGCCATGCTCTTCCACTCTTATATGAATGCCGTGCTTCCACCTTTATGAATGCCATTCTTCCACCTTTATGAATGCCATTGCTTCCACCTTTATGAATGCCATGCTTCCACCTTTATGAATGCCATGCTTCCACCTTTATGAATATGCCATTTAATTGCCATTCACCTTTATGAATGCCATTGCTTCCACCTTTATGAATGCATGCTTCCACCTTTATGAATGCCATGCTTCCACCTTTATGAATGCCATGTGCTTCCACCTTTATGATGTATTATGCCATTCTTCCACCTTTATGAATGCCTTTGCTTCCACTTTATGAATGCCTGCTTCCACCTTTATGAATGCCATGCTTCCACCTTTATGAATGCCATGCTTCCACCTTTATGAATGCCATTGCTTCCACCTTTATGAATGCCATGCTTCCACCTTTAGAATGCCATGCTTCCACCTTTATGAATGCCGTGCTTCCACCTTTATGAATGCCATGCTTCCACCTTTTATGAATGCCATGCTTCCACCTTTATGAATGCCATGCTTCCACCTTTATGAATGCCATTCTTCACCTTTATGAATGCCATTCTTCCAGCCTCTTTATGAATGCCGTGCTTCCACCTTTATGAATGCCATTCTTCCACACTTTATGAATGCCATGCTTCCACCTTTATGAATGCCATGCTTCCACCTTTATGAATGCCTTCTTCCACCTTTATGAATGCCATTCTTCCACCTTTATGAATGCCATGCTTCCACCTTTATGAATTGCCTGCTTCCACCTTTATGAATGCCATGCTTCCACCTTTATGAAGTGCCCTCTTTCCACCTTTTATGAATGCCATGCTTCCACCTTTATGAATGCCAGTACTTCCACCTTTATGAATGCCATGCTTCCACCTTTATGAATGCCTGCTTCCACCTTTATGAATGCCATCTTCCCCTTTATGAATGCCTGTTCCACCTTTATGAATGCCATGCTTCCACCTTTATGAATGCGTGCTTCCACCTTTATGAATGCCATCTTCCACCTTTATGAATGCCATCTTCCACCTTTATGAATGCCATTCTTCCACCTTTATGAATGCCTGCTTCCACCTTTATGAATGCCTCTTCCACCTTTATGAATGCTGCTTCCACCTTTATGAATGCCGTGCTTCCACCTTTATGAATGCCATGCTTCCACCTTTATGAATGCCGTGCTTCCACCTTATGAATGCTGCTTCCACCTTTATGAATGCCTCTTCCACCTTTATGAATGCCTGCTTCCACCTTTATGAATGCCATCTTCCACCTTTGAATGCCTGCTTCACCTTTATGAATGCCATTCTTCCACCTTTATGAATGCCATTTTCCACCTTTATGAATGCCTCTTCCCCTTTATGAATGCCATGCTTCCACCTTTATGAATGCCATGCTTCCACCTTTATGAATGCCGTCTTCCTACCTCTTATGAATGCCATGCTTCCACCTTTATGAATGCGTCTTCCACCTTTATGAATGCCATGCTTCCACCTTTATGAATGCCTGCTTTCCACCTTTATGAATGCTCTGCTTCCACCTTTATGAATGCCGTGCTTCCACCTTTATGAATGCCATTCTTCCACCTTTATGAATGCCATGCTTCCACCTTTATGAATGCCATTCTTCCACCTTTATGAATGCCGTGCTTCCATCTTTATGAATGCCATTCTTCCACCTTTATGAATGCCATGCTTCCTCCTTTATGAATGCCGTGCTTCCACCTTTATGAATGCCGTGCTTCCACCTTTATGAATGCCATCTTCCACCTTTTATGAATGCCGTGCTTCCACCTTTATGAATGCCATTCTTCCACCTTTATGAATGCCGTTCGCTTGCCATCCATTTATGAATGCCATGCTTCCACCTTTATGAATGCCGTGCTTCCACCTTTATGAATGCCATCTCTTGTCCACCTCCTTTATGAATGCCGTGCTTCCACCTTTATGAATGCCGTGCTTCCACCTTTATGAATGCCATGCTTCCACCTTTATGAATGCCATGCTTCCACCTTTATGAATGCCATGCTTCCACCTTTATAGAATGCTCTTCCACCTTTATGAATGCCATGCTTCCACCTTTATGAATGCCATTCTTCCACCTTTATGAATGCCATGCTTCCACCTTTATGAATGCCATGCTTCCACCTTTATGAATGCCGTCTTCCACCTTTATGAATGCCATGCTTCCACCTCTTATGAATGCCATGCTTCCACCTTTATGAATGCCATCTTCCACCTTTATGAATGCCATGCTTCCACCTTTATGAATGCCATGCTTCCACCTTTATGAATGCCGTACTTCCACCTTTATGAATGCCATGCTTCCACCTTATGAATGCCATGCTTCCACCTTTATGAATGCCATGCTTCCACCTTTATGAATGCCGATCTTCCACCTTTATGAATGCCGTGCTTCCACCTTTATGAATTCTCCCATTTGATCCTGTCACTTCCACTTATTATGAATGCCATGCTTCCCCTTTATGAATGCCGTGCTTCCACCATTATGAATGCATTCTTCCACCTTTATGAATGCCGTGCTTCCACCTTTATGAATGCCATGTCTTCCACCTTTATGAATGCCTGCTTCCACCTTTATGAATGCCCATTCTTCCACCTTTATGAATGCCGTGCTTCCACCTTATGAATGCCATTCTTCCACCTTTATGAATGCCGTGCTTCCACCTTTATGAATGTCATTCTTCCACCTTTATGAATGCGTGCTTCCACCTTTATGAATGCATTCTTCCACCTTTATGAATGCCGTGCTTCCACCTTTATGAATGTCATTCTTCCACCTTTATGAATGCCTGCTTCCACCTTTATGAATGCCATTCTTCCAACCATTTATGAATGCCGTTCTTCCACCTTTATGAATGCCGTGCTTCCACCTTTATGAATGCCATCTTCCACCTTTATGAATGCCCATTCTTCCACCTTTATGAATGCCATGCTTCCACCTTTATGAATGCACTCATGTCTTTCCACCTTTATGAATGCCTGTCACTGATCCACTCCACACTTTTATGAATGTCATTCTTCCACCTTTATGAATGCCATGCTTCACCTTTATGAATGCCGTGCTTCCACCTTTATGAATGCCATTCTTCCACTTTTATGAATGCCGTACTTCCATCTTTATGAATGTCATTCTTCCACCTTTATGAATCCCATGCTTCCTCCTTTATGAATGCCGTGCTTCCACCTTTATGAATGCCATGCTTCCACCTTTATGAATGCCGTACTTCCATCTTTATGAATGCCATTCTTCCACCTTTTTGAATGCCATGCTTCCTCCTTTATGAATGCTGTGCTTCCACCTTTATGAATGCCGTGCTTCCACCTTTATGAATGCCATTCTTCCACCTTTATGAATGCCGTGCTTCCACCTTTATGAATGCCATGCTTCCACATTTATGAATGCCATTCTTCCACCTTTATGAATGCCATTCTTCCACCTTTATGAATGCCATGCTTCCACCTTTATGAATGCCATTCTTCCACCTTTATGAATGGCGTTCTTCCACCTTTATGAATGCCATTCTTCCACCTTTATGAATGCCATTCTTCCACCTTTATGAATGCCATTCTTCCACCTTTATGAATGCCATTCTTCCACCTTTATGAATGCCATTCTTCCACCTTTATGAATGCCGTTCTTCCACCTTTATGAATGCCATTCTTCCACCTTTATGAATGCCGTGCTTCCACCTTTATGAATGCTGTGCTTCCACCTTTATGAATGCCGTTCTTCCACCTTTATGAATGCCATTCTTCCACCTTTATGAATGCCGTGCTTCCACCTTTATGAATGCCATTCTTCCACCTTTATGAATGCCATTCTTCCACCTTTATGAATGCCATTCTTCCACCTTTATGAATGCCATGCATACTGCTCGGAGAGCAGAGAGATGGAAATGTGGCCAGTGTGGATGACGTCAGCACACTACCGCTCTGGCTCCTGGCACTGCAGTATGGCTCACTGATGTAGAAATGGGCCTGGATCATGAGGGGTGTTCAAAGATGATCACAACATGGAACAGCATGTGATGTAGAAATGGGCCTGGATCATGAGGGGTGTTCAAAGATGATCACAACATGGAACAGCATGTGATGTAGAAATGGGCCTGGATCATGAGGGGGGGGGGGGGGGGGGGGGGGGGGTGTTCAAAGATGATCACAACATGGAACAGCATGTGATGTAGAAATGGAACTGGATCATGAGGGGTGTTCAAAGATGATCACAACATGGAACAGCATGTGATGTAGAAATGGGCCTGGATCATGAGGGGTGTTCAAAGATGATCACAACATGGAACAGCATGTGATGTAGAAATGGGCCTGGATCATGAGGGCGGGGGGGGGGGGGGTGTGTTCAAAGATGATCACAACATGGAACAGCATGTGATGTAGAAATGGGCCTGGATCATGAGGGCGGGGGGGGGGGGGGGGTGTTCAAAGATGATTACAACATGGAACAGCATGTGATGTAGAAATGGGCCTGGATCATGAGGGGTGTTCAAAGATGATTACAACATGGAACAGCATGTGATGTAGAAATGGGCCTGGATCATGAGGGGTGTTCAAAGATGATACAACATGGAACAGCATGTGATGTAGAAATGGAACTGGATAATGAGGGGGGGGGGGGGGGGTGGTCACAGATGATTACAACATGGAACAGCATGTGATGTAGAAATGGAACATGGATAATGAGGGCAGGGGGGGGGGGGGGGGTGTCAAAGATGATTACAACAGGGCACAGCATGTGATGTAGAAATGGAACTGGATAATGAGGGGGGGGGGGGGGGTGGTCACAGATGATTACAACAGGGCACAACATATGATGTAGAAATGGAACTGGATAATGAGGGGGGGGGGGTGTCAAAGATGATTACAACAGGGCACAACATATGATGTAGAAATGGAACTGGATAATGAGGGGGGGGGGGGGGGGGGGGGGTCACAGATGATTACAACAGGGCACAGCATGTGATGTAGAAATGGAACTGGATAATGAGGGGGGGGGGGGGGGGGGTGGTCACAGATGATTACAACAGGGCACAGCATATGATGTAGAAATGGAACTGGATAATGAGGGGGGGGGGGGGGGGTGGTCACAGATGATTACAACAGGGCACAGCATATGATGTAGAAATGGAACTGGATAATGAGGGGGGGGGGGGGGGGGGTCACAGATGATTACAACAGGGCACAACATATGATGTAGAAATGGAACTGGTATATGAAGGGGGGGGGGGGGGGGGGGTGGTCACAGATGATTACAACAGGGCACAACATATGATGTAGAAATGGAACTGGATAATGAGGGGGGGGGGGGGGGGGGTCACAGATGATTACAACAGGGCACAGCATGTGATGTAGAAATGGAACTGGATAATGAGGGGGGGGGGGGGGTGGTCACAGATGATTACAACAGGGCACAGCATGTGATGTAGAAATGGAACTGGATAATGAGGGGGGGGGGTCACAGATGATTACAACATGGAACAGCATATGATGTAGAAATGGAACTGGATAATGAGGGGGGGGGGGGGGTGTCAAAGATGATTACAACAGGGCACAGCATGTGATGTAGAAATGGAACTGGATAATGAGGGGGGGGGGGGGTGGTCACAGATGATTACAACAGGGACAACATATGATGTAGAAATGGAACTGGATAATGAGGGGGGGGGGGGGGTGGTCACAGATGATTACAACAGGGCACAGCTGTGATGTAGAAATGGAACTGGATAATGAGGGGGGGGGGGGGGGTGGTCACAGATGATTACAACAGGGCACAGCATGTGATGTAGAAATGGAACTGGATAATGAGGGGGGGGGGGTGGTCACAGATGATTACAACAGGGCACAGCATGATGTAGAAATGGACTGGATAATGAGGGGGGGGGGGGTCACAGATGATTACAACAGGGCACAGCATGTGATGTAGAAATGGAACTGGATAATGAGGGGGGGGGGGGGGTCACAGATGATTACAACAGGCACAACAATGATGTAGAAATGGAACTGGATATGAGGGGGGGGGGGGGGGGTCACAGATGATACAACAGGACAAATATGATGTAGAAATGGAACTGGGTAATGAGGGGGGGGGGGGGGGGGGTCACAGATGTTACAGGGCAAACATGATAAATGGTTACAGATGATTACAACAGGCACAAATATGATGTAGAAATGGAACTGGATAATGAGGGGGGGGGGGGGTCACAGATGATTACAACAGGGCACAGCATTGATGTAGAAATGGAACTGGATCATGAGGGGGGGGGGTGGTAATGGTTACAAGGGCCTAATCATGAGAATGGTGTATTCAAGATGATACAACAGGGCACAACATATGATGTAGAAATGGAACTGGATAATGAGGGGGGGGGGGGGGGGGGGTGGTCACAGATGATTACAACAGGGCACAACATATGATGTAGAAATGGAACTGGATAATGAGGGGGGGGGGGGGGGGTCACAGATGATTACAACAGGGCACAGCATATGATGTAGAAATGGAACTGGATAATGAGGGGGGGGGGGGGGGTCACAGATGATTACAACAGGGCACACATATGATGTAGAAATGGAACTGGATAATGGGGGGGGGGGGGGGGTGGTCACAGATGATTACAACAGGGCACAACATATGATGTAGAAATGGAACTGGATAATGAGGGGGGGGGGGGGGGGGGGTCACAGATGATTACAACAGGGCACACATATGATGTAGAAATGGAACTGGATAATGAGGGGGGGGGGGGGGGGGGGTCACAGATGATTACAACAGGGCACAACATATGATGTAGAAATGGAACTGGATAATGAGGGGGGGGGGGGGGGGGTCACAGATGATTACAACAGGGCACACATATGATGTAGAAATGGAACTGGATAATGAGGGGGGGGGGGGGGGGTCACAGATGATTACAACAGGGCACAACATATGATGTAGAAATGGAACTGGATAATGAGGGGGGGGGGGGGGGGTCACAGATGATTACAACAGGGCACAACATATGATGTAGAAATGGAACTGGATAATGAGTGGGGGGGGGGGGTGGGGTCACAGATGATTACAACAGGGCACAACATATGATGTAGAAATGGAACTGGATAATGAGGGGGGGGGGGGGTCAAAGATGATTACAACAGGGCACAAATATGTGTAGAAATGGACTGGATAATGAGGGGGGGGGGGGGGGGTGGTCACAGATGATTACAACAGGGCACAACATATGATGTAGAAATGGAACTGGATAATGAGGGGGGGGGGGGGGGGTCAAAGATGATTACAACAGGGCACAGCATATGATGTAGAAATGGAACTGGATAATGAGGGGGGGGGGGGGGGGTCACAGATGATTACAACAGGGCACAACATATGATGTAGAAATGGAACTGGATAATGAGGTGGGGGGGGGGGGGGGGTGGTCACAGATGATTACAACAGGGCACAACATATGATGTAGAAATGGAACTGGATAATGAGGGGGGGGGGGGGTCAAAGATGATTACAACAGGGCACAACATATGATGTAGAAATGAGACTGGATCATGACCGGGATGGCACTGCATATGATGTAGAAATGAGACTGGATAATGGGGGGAGGGGGGGGGGGGTCAAAGATGATTACAACATGGCACAGCATATGATGTAGAAATGAGACTGGATAATGTGGGGGGTGGGGTGGGAGGGGGGGTTGGCGGGGGGGGGGGGGGGGGGTTGATAGATGATACAACAGGGCACAGCATATGATGTAGAAATGAGACTGGATAATGAGTGAGGGGGGGGGGGGGGGGTCAAAAATGATCACAACATGGCACAGTATATGATGTAGAAATGAGACTGGATAATGAGGTGGGGGGGGGGGGGGGTTGAAGATGATTCACAACATGGCACAGCGTACCGGAATTCGAGAACGTGTAGGGGTGGGGGTGGGAGACGTGATCTACGGTTTCCGGTGCTCGTGTGAAATCATCATTAATACAGCTCATAGCAGAGTAAGTAAAAGGACTGAAACTCTGT
>CM065721.1:84553769-84556269 GCA_033310375.1 Conus canariensis
CACATTGGCTATGGGACAGATGAACCTGACAGATAACACTGGCTATGGGACAGATGAACCTGACAGATGAATTGCATCTCACAGAGCAAAAGGTCACATTGGCTATGGGACAGATGAAGCTGACAGATAACATTGGCTATGGGACAGATGAACCTGACAGATGAATTGCATCTCACAGAGCAAAAGGCCAAATTGGCTATGGGACAGATGAAGCTGACAGATAACATTGGCTATGGGACAGATGAACCTGACAGATGAATTGCTTCTCACAGAGCAAAAGGCCACATTGGCTATGGGACAGATGAACCTGACAATAACATTGGCTATGGGACAGATGAATCTGACAGATGAATTGCATCTCACAGAGCAAAAGGTCACATTGGCTATGGGACAGATGATTCTGACAGATGAATTGCATCTCACAGAGCAAAAGGCCACATTGGCTATGGGACAGATGATTCTGACAGATGAATTACATCTCACAGAGCCACCTGCAATAAATGAAGACATGAGATTCGCATCAGTTGTGCATCAATCATTGATAACTGTTTTGTCTTTCCGGCAGAATGATATGATTTTCTCGTAATTAACATGGATGGTATGATCAGAGAATGTGATTTTTGTGTCTGATCCCTAGCGAGTTTTGCAACGTATATAAACGGATTCTGAAAGGGGGAGAGGAGGGAGGGGGTAAGGGAGGGGCATGTGGGGAGAGTGGTGAGGGGAAGACATTTGTTTTCCTGATCAACTAGACACTTGGCATTTGGATGGAGCCCAAGGCATATAACACAAGCAAATACAGCGCTGCACGTGCACGTGTGTGTATACGCTAACGTCTGCGTGGGGCTGTGATATAGATGAAGTCAACGTGAGCGCTGTTCTTTTCCAGGATTTAAAAAAAAAAAATCTGTTCTTGCACGATATATAACTCGATTTTACACGATATTGTCCGAGCAGATGAATGGTAGTCTTACCAGACACAGACAAGCCGCAAAGAAGTTTAGAGATTTCAACCAATCACGTGGTACGACACGTTAACTAAAGAAGCAGATACACTGAAAAAAAAGACTGCAATGAAACAAGCCAGTGTGTAATCCAGCTTCTTCCTGTTTCACATTCACTTCATCTGCCGTAATGCCAGACACGTGTGTCCTTGCAGGGCATGCGGCCAGACACAAAATCTTCTGGAACTCTGTTACGCCATTATTTTTTTTTTCTGCATGCACCATAAATAAAAAAAAAGTCATCTGACTGGTAGAAGAATTGATAGGCCTTCTCACTCTTTGTCCATCCTCCACAGTGAACGCCACATCTTGTTTCTACCAATCGCAGAGAGTTTGCAGTGTTCGGTGGATCGTGTCGCCCAATAACTATGGCACAACGAGAGAGACGGAAGTGACAGAGAAATTTAGAACAAGACAGTCCAGTGTGGATTCGTTTCCTTTTCCGTTCCCAGCCCGACCATCTTCAAGACAGATGTAGCCTTTCATTGGGGGTCAGATGAGTGAACATGATTCCGACCATCTTCAAAACAGATGTAGCCTTTCATTGGGGGTCAGATGAGTGAACATGATTCCGACCATCGTCAAGACAGATGTAGCCTTTCATTGGGGGTCAGATGAGTGAACATGATTCCGACCATCTTCAAAACAGATGTAGTCTTTCATTGGGGGTCAGATGAGTGAACATGATTTTTCTTTAATGAATAACAAACAAGTAGGGTAAATCTTGCTCACATGACGAAATAGATACACGCACATAACTCCGAACGAATGCTGCTTACGACACCGAATCACCTAGCAGTTATGACAGCACAGAGCACACAGAACAAACTAGGAAACATCCCAGAAAAGGATGTTCCAAGCTTGCGTATATACTCCGTACCGGACCATCAACACGGCATCAACAACTGGAGAAATGAACAAAGATAAATCAACATTGGCACAGCCTTTTCTATCTTGATTATGGTCAGACAAATACACGGACGAACAGTAACACATACAGGTAACCTCGATTTGATTGAAATGAAAGGGACCCTTAAATGAGGGAACAGTAACATTTGTTTTTAGAATTGTTCACAGCTCTTTTATCTCACTATCTTAGGGTGTAGTTTATAGTTCCGCCGACCGCAGTGGTCATACCCGGGTTGTCCCCGCAGGTCAACGTTATGAATTACAATGTCCTCAGATTAGTAGCGATTTTTGTTGGCAGTTTACATCTCTGCTTCCACATTCTCTCTCTCTCTCTCTCTCTCTCTCTCTCTCTCTCTCTCTCTCTCTCTCTGTGTGTGCTCTGTCTCTGTCTCTGTCTCTGTCTCTGTCTCTCTCTCTCTCTCTCTCTCTCTCTCTCTCTCTCTCTGTCCAGGACGGAGGAAATCGTGATGGTACTGCTTAAGTGCACTAAGTTGATGTATTATTAGTCAGGCTCAACACACCAAGGTTATCTTTGCACTCATACACGCATATGCACACTCATGCACCCACCAATCATTCACCTCTCT
>CM065721.1:84561269-84566269 GCA_033310375.1 Conus canariensis
TGTTCGTTCGTTCGCTCATTTCTTTCTTTCTTTCTCTCTTTTTTTACTTTCTTTCTTTCTTTCCTTTACATTCAGTTCTATTCTGTTCTTTAAATCACACGGCTGCCGTCTGTCTGCAGATGGGCAGATAATCATCCACTTAACCTAAGCCTGTGTTTCATCCGGTTTGGCCATGGGCCGACCTTCAGATACCCATCCTCATCAAGAATCATACTCAATCGGTGTATCCGGGATAGTCCATATTTCTCAGATAAAAACAGCTGCCAGTAGAAAATACCATGAACAAAAAGATAAATAAAGCGCATCTACGGTAATAGAATGTTCATACAAGAAGAAAAAAGAAAACCTGTCTCAGACGACAGGCGAGGAACCTGCACCAGATCCGTATTGAAAGTGCCATGGGTGTATTTATCCCGTGAAACAAACAAACAAACAAAAAATGTCACACAAAACACAGGGCAGGATGTTAGTATGACGACGGCTGCATCCGTGTACAAAATGGGTTGCGGGTTTGGTAGGTGGTGGTGGTGGTGGTGATAGTAAGGAGGAGGAGCGCGGGGGGTAGCGGGGGGAGGGGGGGGGGGAGTGATTTATAAAGATTTATAATGATCGTGTTTGTTTGTTGAGTTAGTTTTTTCGCCATGCTCTTTGAAATGCGCTTGCACGTGTTCGTTCTGTTTCTTTCAAGCTTTGCAGCTGAGTCTCTCTCTCTCTTCTCTCTCTCTCTCTCTCTCTCTCTCTTCTCTGTCTCTGTCTCTCTCTCTCTCTCCTCTCTCTCTCTCTGTCTCTCTCTCTCTCTCTGTCTCTCTCTCTGTCTCTCTCTCTGTCTCTCTCTCTCTCCCTCCTCTCTCTCTCTCTCTCTCCTCTCTCTCCTCTCTCCCCCTTCTCTCTCTCTCTCTCTCTCTCTCTCTTTCTCTCTCTCTCTCTGTGTTCGTTCTTTAATTTAACGTCTATCCACCTAACAGTGATCTTAGACAGTATGTAAGTGTTATGTGTGTGTGCATGTGGTGTTTTGGGGTGTATGCATGCGAACGGTTGGTGTTGATTTTGGGCGTACGTAGGTATGTATAATGCAATTAGGCCTAGATAAAATAAATAATAGTTTAAAACAACAACATCAACAACAATAACAACAAAACAAAAAAAACACAACCCCCCCCCCCAAAAAAAAAAAAAAAAAAAAAAAAAAAAAAAAAAAACTCCACATAACTGAATCCAAAACTTTGAAAGAAACACTAAATAAGCAACTAACACCAGGATGGGGAAAATAACATAGACGTTAAAGTAAATGTCCAACTGGGCTCTTAATCAGTCCATGAACAACTTCAAAAATGTTTGATTCGTTGGAGATGACGTCTTCAAAGGCTGACATCGACGGTTCAGTGTTCAACAACCAAGCAGGTAAATAGGGTTTCATTCTATCGCACAAAAAAGTAGATGGAACGGAGTGATTTGCTGGCCACAAATACAAGTCACATGTTTACAGAATTTGGCTTTAAAGGCATCAAGCCTCAATCTAAAAATCAAACTTTTTAAAATCCACTCTTGGTAGAGATTCTTGATACCTGTTTTATTGTCTGATATCTTGTTAAATAATATCCCCTTTTTGTTTCTGGTGCCTTTTCGCTTATTTGAAAATAGAGTTCCAGGATACGTCTTTTAAAAGGCTATAACTCTCATGTAAGGATAAAGGAATGCATATCTTTGTTAAATCAGTCTCAGTGATAGCAGCCTTTTTGGCTAATTGGTCTACCCTTTCATTCGCAGATAATCCACAGTGTGATGAAACCCAACAAAAATCGACATAGGAACCACGTAAATGCAAAAAATGAATTAAGTGGTAGACTTCTGATATGTGTTCTGCTGTCACACTTGTATTCGAAAATTTTAGAGCTTGTAGGACTGATTTTGAATCAACACAAAGTAGTATTTGAAATGCAGGAAATTGAAAATCAAGAAGAAAGTTTAATGCCATAATAATGGCAACAAGTTCCGCAGTAAATATGGAAATATTCTTACCAAGGTGGTAACCTTTCTCTATTTTTAAGGATGGAATTATGAATGCTGAACCAGACAAATGATTGTCTAGTACAGAACCATCTGTATAGATTTTAAGGTGATTTATATAAGTCTCATTTATATGTGATCTTTCTCTCTCTCTCTCTCTCTCTCTCTCTCTCTCTCTCTCTCTGTCTGTCTCTGTGTGTTGTTGTGTGTGTGTGTGTGTGTGTGTGTGTGTGTGTGTCGTGTGTGTGTGTGTGTGTGTGTGTGTGTGTGTGTGTGTGTGTGTGTGTATGTGTGTGTGTGTGTGTATGCGCGTGTGAGTCTGTTCTCTCTCTCTCTCTCTCTCTCTCTCTCTCTCTCTCTCTCTCTCTCCTCTCTCCTCTCTCTCTCTCTCTCTGTGCGCGTGTGTGTGTCTGCTCTGTCTCTCTGTCTCTGTCTCTGTCTCTGTCTCTCTCTCTCTCTCTCTCTCTCTCTCTCTCCCTTCCCCCCTCTCCCCCCCCCCTCTCTCTCTCTTACCCTCAACCCTCCTCTCTGTAATATCAGTCTAAAGGGTATGAAAAGCCTCACCCATTGTATAAGATTAGATGCATCCAACAACAAACAAATAAACAAACAAGAATATGTATTATATATCTGTCTGTCTCTCTCTGTCTCTGTCTCTCTCTGTCTATGTATGTATATGTATATGTATATATATATATATATATATTATATGTATGTATATATATATATATATATATATATATGTGTGTGTGTGTGTGTGTGTGTGTGTGTGTGTGTGTGTGTGTGTGTGTGTGTGTGTGTGTGTTCGTGTACTTTTTAGAGCAATCAAACAGCTGTCGCTGAACAGAGAGGCTGTAATATGGGAAGGAGTTTCCACAACTCTGGGCATGGTTTAAAGAAAATTGTCAGGGTCGTCCTGGAACAATTCCGTCACACATTAGACCAGGAAGAATACGAGAGAGCCACCACCTCAAGTACACTATACTGTGAAAAAGAGAGAGAGAGAGAGAGAGAGAGAGAGAGAGAGAGAGAGAGAGGAGAGAGAGAGAGACAGACAGACAGACAGACAGACAGACAGAGAGAGTTCAGACCAGAATTTTATTCAGTAAGGCCATCGGCCCATTTGAAGGGGAATGAGCATAACCATTTACATTATAAGTAAGAACCAAATAATTTATCAGAGAAAAAAAAATCTGCCATCCAAACAAACAAGAACAGCAACTAAGTTGTCATTAGTTCTCTGATCTTAGACGCTTTCAACAAAAAATACCTAAATTCTTGATAACGTTATAACTATTAGAACTAAGTAGTAACTGTAAACGAAACATGCATGGGCGCCTATGATATTTCTGTGGGATAAATTTTTGGCGAATATCTTTTAAAGCTGGGCAGATGAACATAAAATGTATTTCATTTTCTTCATCTTGCGTACACACACATGGACACACTAAATCACTTTGTCTATGTCATCTTGCGTACACACACATGGACACACTAAATCACTTTGTCTATGTCATCTTGCGAACACACACATGGACACACTAAATCACTTTATCTATGTGGTCTGTATCTTAAGAAATGAGTCCTTATCTCAGAAACTCCAAGTCTAAATTAATCAATTGATCTTTTCAAATACATGTCCATATCGAATTTCAAATAAGGCTGAATACGATGGAAACTAGAACAATTTCTGTACAGATTGTATTGTTCACTTGTCTGGATATGATCGTCCCACATTTACCATCTACAGTCAATTAGACTATGTTGAAAAATACGAATAAACTGATTTTGATTTCCAACACCCTGAGCCAAGTGAGTGTTGAGTGTTGAGAGAGAGAGAGAGAGAGAGAGAGAGAGAGAGAGAGAGAGAGAGAGAGAGAGAGAGAGAGAGAGAGAGAGAGAGATTCTTTATTTTCTAACGATATAGTATTGCTCAGTTAGCCTTCTACGGAGAGAGAGAGAGAGAGAGAGAGAGAGAGAGAGAGAGAGAGAGAGAGAGAGAGAGAGAGAGAGACAGACAGACAGACAGACAGACAGACAGACAGACAGACAGAGGTGGGGCAGGAGGCGGGTGGGTGGGTGCCGGCAGACAGAGACAGACAGACAGAAAATCATAGCACCAGGATGTTGAGAGTATTGACGTTGCAGAGAATGGCCCAGGGTACATGGAAACACTATTGCCCTTACTTCATCACAGCGCATTTCCTTTCTGGCCCCTCGCCCTGCAAGACGTTGATGAGGTTTGTATCGAACAGTCAGTAGACTGCCAATGGACAGAAGATCCATCAGGAGAGGTTCTCTGTCTGTCTGCCTGTCTGACTGTCTGTCTGTCTGTCTGTCTGTCTGTCTGTCTGTCTGTCTGTCCGTCTCTCTCTCTCTCTCTCTCTCTCTCTCTCTCTCTCTCTCTCTCTCTCTCTCTCTTTGTCTGTCTCTGCCTCTCTGTCTCTTTTTCTGTTTCTGCCGCCCCCCCCCCCCTCTCTCTCTCTCTCTTTGAAGAAGAAGAAGAAGAAGAAGAAGAAGAAGAAGAAGAAGAAGAAGAAGAAGACGAAAACAACAACAACAACAACAACAACAACAACAACAACAACAACAACAACAAGGAAAAAAAAGAAAACAAGAAGAATCTTTCAACTCCCATCTTGCGCCGAATTGAACAAGGTAAGTGATAACCCGTTCTTCATTTTCATTGTCCTGAATTGAACAAGGTAAGTGATAACCCGTTCTTCATTTTCATTGTCCTGAATTGAACAAGGTAAGTGATAACCCATTCTTCATTTTCATTGTCCTGAATTGAACAAGGTAAGTGATAACCCGTTCTTCATTTTCATTGTCCTGAATTGAACAAGGTAAATGATAACCCGTTCTTCATTTTCATTGTCCTGAATTGAACAAGGTAAGTGATAACCCGTTCTTCATGTTCATTGTCCTGAGTGTTGTGTCTCTTGCCTGAAGAAGACCTATGAGGTCGAAACGCGTCGCGTTTTGTCTTGTAA
>CM065721.1:84571269-84588769 GCA_033310375.1 Conus canariensis
AAACAATCAGCAGAGAAGAAAGAGATGAAAAACAATCAGCAGAGAAGAAAGAGATGAAAAACAATCAGCAGAGAAGAAAGAGATGAAAAACAATCATCAGAGAAGAAAGAGATGAAAAACATCATCAGAGAAGAAAGAGATGAAAAACAATCATCAGAGAAGAAAGAGATTAAAAACAATCAGCAGAGAAGAAAGAGATGAGAGAACTATAAAATAGGCATTCTGGCTCACCCACCTCCGCCAGCTCCAACCGGCTGAAGCCGGTTTCGCTGTTGCTCCGCCGGCTTACCCAGAATGCCTATTTTATAGTTCTCTAATAGTAAACACTTTACAAACATACATAATGTGTAGGATTATCTGTTTTTAACACTAATTTAGAAAACTTTTGAGACTTTAGTTTTTGCTTAATCCTTCGTTTTTCTTGATCGTCTTCAATAACATCATTTTCACGCATACATTCATCAAATGCGTCTCTATCTTTCATGTGAAATAAAACTACAGTCTTTAATTGTTCTCTAAAGTCTTTTAAAACTGAGTTATATTTTTGACATAAAATCCACACACTTATCCCAGCATGTCTTCCACTGAAAGCTAGTTTTGACAAAGCGTTTCTTTTTTTGACTATATCCTTTTCTGCTGAACAATCATCTATAATAAATAATGTCTGCGTTCCCTCAAACAGTTTAAAAAAATGTTCTAAACACTCACTCAGTTTATTGCTAGGGTCAACTAAATAGATTTTATCATCCGTCCATATAAACCTTCTATCGTGATATGCTTTGTTCCATTTAAGTGTCGGACAGAAAATTACAATATGATCAAAATTATAACTATAAACTGTTTGTAATAGGTCGAGGACAAATATTGTTTTTCCACAACCAGTCTGTCCACAAATCAATGAACAATGAGGGGTTTTTGTCATAAAGTTTAACATCGGCATTGACACCAAAGTTGTCTGCTCCATAGTTTTAAAACAGAATTTAATCTAATCCAGTTATTGTTTTTATCATACTCTCTGTCAAAACTTGTTCAGTATAATAAAACCCTATAAGGCCCAAATGTGTAAGATTAATCCAGTTCAGTTCTGTAAGATCGTTTCTATTTAGACTAATATCAATTTTGTTGCTTGTTGTTATGACCTTAATATCCTCGCCATTGTAAAGAACAACGACAGTAACTTTAAGTTTGTCAACGTCTAAGTTTTGCCAGCTAATAAGAATTCCTTTCATAAGATTGTCACTGACGCCCAGAGCTCCATTTCTCGCCTCATCTTTTAAGACAGAAAATTTAAATATCATTGTGAACGTGTCTCCTAATTTTGTGCGTGGAATGAACTGTAATTTTGTAGAAGCTTTCTTTAAAACCGATTCTCTTCTGTGGAGGATGTACTGTTTGTCCCCAAACGGCTTTATTTCGATCTCTTTCCGACTGTTGTCCTCTGGCATAAGACTTACATGTAAAGGGCCAGAGTTCAATGCTTTTCTAAAACTTTTTTGACGGTCAAAAAATGTAAATGGGCTTAAGAATTCAAATTTTATGTCCCATTCTAAATATGGTTCTAAGTGCCATTTGTTGTCAGTTTTTCGAACTATTTTATATTCATACTGACCCGCATTATTTGCTTCTACATTGCGTAGTTGTTCTAGTTTAGGAAACCTTTTGTTGTCGTCAACCTCTTTGCGCTTATAATAACCATCTTTAGTGTACTCAAAACCATACAAAGTGCCTATCTCACCGTTTTGTTCAAAGTCCTCAACGTCTGCAAGGTCTTTTATTTCTAAAGTTACACACCTCTCAGGCGCTAATGTGACCCCCGAATCGTCTGGCCCACGTGACATTTTTTAAAACAACGTATTATTTTATTTCCAAAACAATGTGCAGGCTGTCACATTTGACGACTTTTCCTGTTTGGTCTTTGATTTTTATATTAAATGATCTGACCCTCCCACAAGCTAATCTTTTAAACTGTAAATTAGGGAATTGTATAAATTCATAATCGCAATATGCAGCTTTCCCTGATGGAAGAGCTCTTAAAACAGTTGAGGGCCTTCCATCATATAAGTTTTCATCAGTGCTCAGCTCGTCCAAATGAACATAGAGTAATGAATGTAATGCAAGATCGAGCGGATATTCTCCCTCATAAGTAGTTTTGTCTGATGTAACTATAAAATCATAAATGACATTATCGCTAGTTGCAAAGCCTAACATTTTAGCTAGCTCTCTATCAAAATAGTAACGTACTTCTTCTTCTTCAGGTTTGAATGTCAACATTATTTTCAAATTTGCATTGTTAAGTTTGAGAGTAATGTCGAAGTTACTCATTGCTTCTTTTAGCGAGCAAAACCCGTAATAACCATCAGGTATGGTTAACTGGCTAACTAAGTTTCCTCTATTATCAAATTTTTTAATCTTATTATTTTCCTTGGATTCACTTATATTAAACCATACGACTTTGTAAAAAATTTCATGGAGTGCAACCCTTTGGGTTCCGCATTCATTATCAATAGCATATTCTAAAAACGAAGGACTGTCTTGAGTTGTTATTGTTACAAACATTTTTAAAACAATTTAAAAATGAGTGCATTCAAATATACTAATGCAAAATATTCTGTTGGGCCGCACTACAGTCCTAAAGATATAACAACTGATACCCTCGACATTTCTGTGACTCAGTCTGACGCCTTCCAAGTAAAGGTTAGTACTCCATTGAACAGATATCTTAACCCTCCTATTAAAAACGACTACATCGCGAAAGTGTGGTTCAGTCATCCGATGCAGTTTTATCAGAACCAGTTAAACTTTGCTGTGTTTTGTGCATCAACTGGGTGTGGAGTGTCGTATGCTGATCATTTAAATCATCCTGATCCTTTGGTGAGGTCAGTGTATAGATTTCATTTTTATTACACCTTCAGACGTATTTTATCTGAACTGCAAGCACCATTACCAAATGACAAAACGTTTAATCCATTCAGCAACAGAATAGATTACAAGGCTTTTGAAAGGATCTGTAACGAATTTGATATTGACCCAAAGACAGACTTTAGACAAAAGTTGGATCTTAATCATGGTTTAGGCACCCTCTATTTTTGGGGCGTGCACAGAAAGTATAACTATGATTGGAATCCTCCTTACACATCTTTCTCTTCAGGCACAACTGTTCACCTCGGGTCCATAGAGCAAGAGCATAAAACAGCATGGACAACATTTATTTTGGATACATCTAAGGGCCTAACAAAAGCGGGAATAGAACGAATAAACGACTCTATTCGTACTTATGTTTGGTGTTTGCTAGGTTCGCAAGCACAAACGAGATCAAACATAATTGATCCTTCTACTGGCTTTGACGCCCAAAAACAGTATTTAGCAAATTTAGAGGACGCCATTAATTCTGCAATTGATTTGCCATCAAGTATTAAAAGGTACCAAAATGTTTTACAATTTGCAAGATCGAAAGTAGACTTTGCTGTCGGCACTGGTTTATACATGCTGCCTTCTGACCTCAGACTCCAGATAGGAACAATAATAAACTATAATAATGAAATCCTTGTGGCTGGTAAAGAAGAGAAGGTCGGAAAAAACGACATAAATTCTAAGCCAGCAATAGCAATAAAAAAAGAAGCCCCACCAATCCCCGAGCCCCCCAAACCCCCCTCAAAACCCCATTCAATCCCTGTGGTCCCAAGAAATAATGACCATGAATATGAAAAGACAGCACTTGTTATTGGATTAACTGCCCTAGGATTACTTGGTCTTTATCTTACTATAAAGTAACCCAACTATTAAGACAACTAATGCCCATAAGTGCTCAGCCATAAAGCCAACTACTTTACTTGCGGCAGACAAAAGCCAGCTAACGATCCCTCCTATTATACCAGGCAAAGAATCTATTGCCTTACTGGCTAATTTTTTTAATAAACTTGCAAGGTGATCGAGTTGTTTTTTTACCCATGATTTATCTGACGACGGAGTTGGCGGGCCTGGTGGCACTGCTCCTCCACCACCGCCGCCTGTAATAGCCAACACCAGTGTACTTATTGCAAATCCTAAGGCTGTTATAACACTTGCTAATGTGACACCTTGCTCTCTAAACAGTGTTCTTATTCGTTCTGCTAGCGTCGTGTCTTCATATAAAATTCTTTGGATAGTTTCTCTTATTCTGCTCACTTGAGTTCTTAATTGTTCTCAGTTAGTAGACAGCACTTCTAGTCTTGCTGATCTCTCTTGTTCAAGATCTTTTAGTCTTTGTGTTATTCTTTCTTTAACACTAGGTCCTAAGTTGTGGTCATCAGCCTCAACTAGTTTTTCTTTTTCTCTTTTTATATGCTCATCTAGTTCACCCAGTTTTGCTAAATTGTTTGTTAATTCACCTCTGATGCTTTTCAAAGCATGATCAAGGGCCGTTATTTCTCTCATAGGTAGCGGCGGATCGTGCATAGTTTTTAATGCTTCTGAAAAACTGGTTTCTATTATTTCGTCTGCTGTTGGGCTTAAATCTTTAAGTTCCATGTTTTGTATTTGGTTTTCTGTTGGGAGTTCTTGTAGTGTGTTTTGAAGTTTAGCAACTGCCTCACTGTCTAATCTTCGCGGTTTAGCAATGCCAAGGCGATTTTGATCGCTCACACTGAGCCTTTGTCTAATTGTAGTCTTTGCTAAAAACTTTGATGGGTCTGGTTTAGATGTAAGCTGTACAGGTTGTCCTTGCTCGTTTTTAAAAATCAAATGGCCATCTTTTGTTTCAAAATCATTAGGGTCTATAAAATCAGGAGGTTCTTGGCCTAAACTTTGATAAAATGATTTGACCTTACTTTCTGTTAATTCACGCCGCAATGATTGTAATGGATGTGTCAAAGGCGTCATTTCACTCATGTCGTCTCCAGGATCAAAAACATCATAATCTTCTTCTGCCATGTTTTTAAACAATTAACTTTTTATTTTGTTTTATAAAAAAATGTCACAAGCATATGGCTCAATTCTTGACCCGCATAGAAGACTGAAAGAGCCCTTTGGCGTGAAGGGAAATAAACAGAATATTATTGTTCCAAATAATCCATCTACTATTGATTCAGATCAAATTCTTACTGTTAAATTTCCAGACCTAGGAGCAGATGAAGTGATTGTGCCGGGATCTGCACGGCTTACTTTCAAAATAGAACTCGAATCAGCAACAGACGAAAACAGGACAGTAGTCCAGAATCTGGGACGGGCAATCGTTAAGAAAATTTCTATAAAACTTGAGGGGCAAGAAATATTTTCTTTACACAATGCAGACATATTTCTAATCTATTCTGATCTATGGCTAACCGATAATGAAAGGGCCGATCTTGCGTTTCAAGGAATCGAAAATAACGAAGCACTAAAACACAGAATAGACGCCGAAGACGCTAAAGCCGGCAACAAGTATGAAGCTGTAAGTTTTGCTTATGGAAATCGCTTTTCCATACCCTTAGATTTTGAGTTGTTAAAAGCGCATGCGCCATACTTTCAAGGAGCATTAAAAGACAGATTGTCATATGAACTAACTTTTAATGAATACAAACGTGTCATTAAATCTACAGACACTGATTCCAAGTACAGCATTTTCGACATCTCGTTAGAGTTTGACATTGTTAGCAACCCTAACTTAGCAAGGCTGATTGAGCAACAATATCAGTCAAAATTAGCAATATATTACGAAAGAGTGATTCATCATACTAAATATCCTAAAAGCAGGGCAGACACAATATGGAATTTTAGTTTTAGCGCCGCAGCACGATCACTTAAAGGTATTTTATTGCTGTGTGAAGATGAAGAACCATTCAAAAGACAAAGTGAAAAGTTTATCAATCCTAAAATAACGAAAGTACAATGTTCAATTGAGGGTAGTCCTAACCAAGTCTACGGTAGCGGGCTTAAACCTTATCATCATTTTGATGAAATAAGAAAATTGTTTGGAGGCGGGAGGTGTAGAAATCCAACAGTAGACCTTGTGTCTAAAGATCTACACCTTCACAGTGTTAGACTTGATGAATATTTAACAACAAAATACGGTTTATGGATTGACCTAAGGTCAACAGAGGATAATCAGTTGCATGGGAGTGGGAGAACAGTTAAAGACGTAATAAACATTCAAATTGATAAAGAAAAAGAGAGTGATAAACCACTTAATGTACATTTGTTTTTAATATATGATGCGCAGCTGAATATTCAAGATAACAGATTAAAAGATATCCAATACTAAATTATTTTTATTTTTAAAAAGCATGTCTGTTACGACTTATCCAAAAGTGCCCAAAGAAGAGAACTCTGTTGCTGTAGACATAAAAACTTTCAGATTAACAAACATAACACAAATGCAAACCCAACTAGAGCAGGACCTTTCAAAATACAGCAAAACCAAACGAAGGTATTCTGCTGCCTTTAATGCTGTTACATATGTTAATACTGGAGCATCGATCACTAGTGCTTTAACAGCAGGAACAAGTGTAGGTCTCTTAGCAACAGGCGTAGGTGCACCGGTAGCTATACCTCTAGGTGGTTTGTCTTTAACTCTTGGCCTGTGTTCATTGGCTGTAAGTGCTGTCAGCAAAAAAATAAAAGCTAAACTCCAAAAGCACACAGCTATAGTTCAACTAATAACAGCTAAACTTAGTTCCTTCAAACTGACAATAAATAAAGCACTTGCCGACTCGAACATCACGGATGAAGAATTTAGTCGCCTACAAGCTGATTTTGAGGACTACAAAAGACAAAAGTTTGATCTTCAAAGAAAGGCAAGGGCAACTTTTTCTCAACAGCCAGACACCGACCAGATAAAAAAGGAATGTTTAAAAAAAGTAAACGAAACATTAAACTCTGTTCTAAACAGCTCACATTAACAACCCCAAAGGGCGTTTATACTTTAGTTTATGAGTCCAAGCACAAAAAGACCGTTGATATTGATTCTGATTAAGTATTTTTTTTTAATTTAAATAAATATTTTGAGTTAGAAAAGAAACTCAGCATGGATAAGATATATGAAGGTTCAGATGAATTGTTTGAAGCAATGCTCGAGGAAGAGCGTTTGTCAAAAGCTTTAAATGAGGTCGTTTTAGAAGTTATTGATCCAACAAACGTGCAGGCAAGCGTTGTACATGCTATTTCTCAAGTTCCAAGTAAACTAACAATAAACCCCCCAGTTAAAGTAAGGATAGTTGTTTTAATCGACTATATAACAATAAACGAAGAAAATCTAGAAGTCTGGGTCTCAACTAAACAGCAGACTATTCTTTCTCATAATGACTTTACACCTGGTTGGGCAGATCAACTTCTTACACAGTTTAATGAAGCCTCTGAAGCAGCTAAAATGAGAGGCTCTGGTTGGTCAGAGGGTGAAGTCCTAGACATCAGATTAAGACAGGCTAAGTATGAGCCGATTGTAGGCAAGTCTTACATTCCACTGCCTCCAACATTAGTTGCAAAGAAAGCAGTTCTGAACATAAAGAATTCAGACGACAAATGTTTTATGTGGTGCGTTCTTGCTAGGCTGCATCACGTTGCCAAAAATGCAGAGAGAGTATCTAACTATTTACAGTGGGCCAATGATCTTAACTTTAACGGCCTTGAATTTCCTATGGCTGTAGACAAAATTGATCAGTTTGAAAAACAAAATCCATCAATAACTGTTAATGTCTACACATGGTCTGAAGAAACCAACCTTCTGCCAATTAGAGTGTCAAAGAACAGTCCAACAATAGGCGAACCAACCAAAACTCATGTAGACTTACTCCTAATGCAAAGCCTTAATGGGTTGCACTACACTCTAATACGCACAATGAGTAGATTACTAGTGCATACTACAAAACAACATAGCAAACAAGAATTCTGTAGAAAATGTTTAACAAGAATTCCGTCCGTTCAAGCTGCGAGCGAACATATAAAACATTGTATTAGCCCAGTTGACTGTGATACAGAACTAATTACGCCCGGAGAAGGCAGTAAAGTTAGTTTTAAGAACTGGAAACGGTTGCAAACTAGTCCATATGTTGTTTACGCAGACTTCGAATCACTCATTGTTCCTTATGAAGGACCAACCCCACAGAAACTTCCTAAAACAGTCTTAATGAGTAATCATCAGATTTGCTCATTTGCCTTCATCATTGTTAGGTCGGATGGCGCCCATTCAAAGCCAGAATTATACAGAGGACCAAATGCTGCAAAATACTTCTTAAAACGCATGCAGCAAGTGCGTAATGCCTGTTCTAATAATCTGAATTTATCTGAAATCATAATGACGCCTGAAGACCAACAACAGTATGACTCAGCCACTCACTGTTGGATTTGTGGGGCGGCCTTGGTTGCCACCGCAGAGAATCCAACAGTAAGAGACCATGATCACATTAGTGGAAAGTTTAGAGGAGCAGCACATAACAAATGCAATCTTCAACTAAAGTTTGAACCAAAGACATGGAAGCTGCCTATATTCTTTCACAACTTGCGAGGTTACGACTCTCACCTTATAATGCAAGCAGTAACCAGCGACTTCAGGGTGTCATGCATTGCACAGTCATCAGAAAAGTACATGTGTTTCACTTTAAATAACATGTCTTTCTACGACTCTATGCAACACCTGATGGGGAGTTTAGAGTCACTGGCTATGTCCTTAAAGTCCTGCCCAATAACAGAAGAATATTTTGACCCAACTCTTGTTAGAAAGGGCGTTTACCCTTATGAGTACATGAACAGTTGGCAAAGGTTTGATAACCCAGCCCTTCCGCCTAAAGGCGCGTTCTTTTCTAGTCTCAGAGGAAAGGACATCAGTGATTCTGATTACCAGCATGCTCAAGATGCGTGGCAGAAGTTAGAGTGTAAAACGATGGGAGACTATCATGATTCTTATTTAATGGCGGATACCTGTTTGTTGGTGGACGTCTTTGAAAATTATAGGAAGACCTGCATGAAACATTACAGCCTGGATCCTGCGCATTACATTTCTGCGCCCGGGATGAGCTGGGACGTTTTCTTAAAATTTACTGGAGTACAAATTGATTTATTGTCTGACCTGCCAATGCTTCAGATGATTGAAAACGGATTGCGTGGGGGAATCAGTATGGCGTCGCACCATTACTGTAAAGCAAACAACAAATACTTGGACGACTATGATCCAAGTAAAAGGTCTAACTATCTCATGTATTTAGATGCAAACAATCTGTATGGATGGGCAATGGCGCAGTCACTACCGTTACGTAACTTTAAAATGTACACAGGACTCAAAGACACTCAAAAGTTTTTAAAATGGCTTCAGAGTCTAGAAGCTGATCGTAAAAGAGGTCTCATTCTAGAAGTTGATTTAGAATACCCCCATGAACTTCATGATTACCATAATGACTATCCATTAGCGGCAGAAACCCTAAAAGTGTCAATGACAGAACCGCCTAAACTTGTGCCTAATCTTCGTGACAAAAAAAATTATGTCTGTCATTACAGACTTCTTCAATTTTATTTAAGACATGGTTTAAAGTTGACAGCTGTTCATCGTATAATTGCTTTTGATCAAGAACAGTTCATGAAACCATACATCATGAAGAACACTGATCTCAGAACTAAATCCGCAGATGCTTCAGAAAAAGACTTTTTCAAGTTGATGAACAACAGCTGTTTTGGAAAGACTATGGAAAATCCGCACAAGCGTAAAGATGTTAGATTGGTCACCAGAGAAAACGATGCAATTAAGCTAACTTCTAAACCTAATTATCAAGACTTCAGAAGCTTTCATGATCAGCTTTTTGGAATAATGATGAAAAAAAAGAAAGTCAAATTGGACAAACCTGTTTTTATTGGGTTTACTGTTTTAGAGCTGTCGAAGCTTTTGATGTTAGAATTTCTTTACGACTACTTTAAACCCTTGTATCCAGAGTCCAGAGTTCTGTACACAGATACAGATTCCTTTGTAATCGACATCCCTACTGAAGATATCTATAAAGACATGGAAATAGAAGTAGCAAAAGGGCATGCTGGATGGTACGACACATCTGATTACCCTAAAGATTCGCCTTTGCATTCAACTGTTAACAAAAAGGGTTTAGGTAAGATGAAGGATGAATTATCTGGAGGCGTGATCAAGGAGTTTGTTGGTTTGAGGTCGAAAATGTACAGTCTTTCAAGCCAAAAAAAAGTTGTTAAAAAAGCAAAGGGAATATCTCGTAGTGTTGTGCAGTCAAGCATATCCCATGACAACTATAAAGAAGCATTGTTTGGCAATAAGACTTTTCATCATGACAATTACAAGCTGCGATCTAATCTGCATGAGATTAACACAACAGTTGTAACAAAACGGTCTCTTGACCGCACTAACACAAAAAGAGTATTTGTTAATCCAGAGTTTTCATATGCAATTGGTCATTGGAGAATAGTATAATCATATGGGCTTATATTTTTCAGCAATCGCACGTTCAATTATATCATCATCTAATTTAGCAAAATTAATATTATTTATTAATGCTAGATGTGCTTTAATTTTTTTTGTCATTTCGCAATATTCATGTTCCCATACCCATAAATCAAAATAAAAGCTTTGGGGTTTAAAGCGATTGTCTGGCGATTGTTCTAGCCAGGGATTGTCAATCTTCTCAAATACTTCTTTAATGATATACTGATACTCAAATAAATCTTGCATTAATTTTAAAGACTTTTCCTTTGCCATTTCTGCCATTTCCCTTTGAGCTTCCATTTTAAACCCAAATGTATTTGCGTAGATTAAAACAGTTCGTTAAGCTTAACTATATCATCACCCAATTCAACCAAATTATTTTTCATTACTGCTAAATGCGCTCGAATTTTTTTAATATATTCTTGCTCCCAATCAAAATTTGAGGTTTTGTCTAGCATGGCATGATCAATCTTCTTAAATATTAGTCTAATAGCAAGATTATAATCAAATATTTTTCGCATTATTTCTAAGGACTCTTCCTTCACCATTCTTGCTTCCAGTGCCATTTCACGTAAGGATTCTTCCTTTTCCATTCTTGCCGCCATTTTAATTTAAATTAAAAAATAATTAAGCGACTGGAACTGTGTCTGGAGGGATTATCTGCAGTTCTTCCTTCACAAAAGATCTTCGGGGGGCTGGTCGTTTTGTTGTGTCAGTTTCTCGTAAATAATACACGGGTGGATTCATTTTCACAATTTTTTTTATCTCATATGGATCAACACTCCAAACTGGATCGGTTGCCCTGATGCGAGTGTCCCCTTCTGCTTCTCCCGGTAAATAAAGGTACCTTACTTTCAAACCAAATGGTAATAGTTTGCTTGATGAAGACTCTCCTTCAACAACATTTATTGTTTGTTTTCTGATTGCTTGTACTGGTTTTAGACCTTTAAATTCTTCATTATTCATTGCACGTAGAACTGAGGGCAGTCTTTTTACCCATTCTGTGTTGCGAGAATTGTCAACCAGCTCTCTGTGATACTGGTAGGAAAAAAGCCTTTCAGATAACTGTTTGTTAAAGTTTTCAACCAAACCCTGTGATCTGTGAACTCCTGGAATGCCTCTTTTAATGGTAACTCTATGTTTTAACAATAATTGATTTACTTGACCTTTAAATTCTTTTCCATCATCGACTTGAATCATGCGAGGATAAGTTAAGGGTCCTCGTTGATATATCAGTTGTAAAGCGACAGCAACAGCAGAAGCACTCTTTTGTGTTAATGGTTCAGCATCTTTGTATCTTGAAGCTATGTCAATGACTGTAAGTGCGTACTTAAATCTTTTTCGTCTAATCGTATCATGGGGTAAATATAGAAGATCCATTTGATGGGTGTCGTTCGGTATTGTGTTGACAAAGTGTGGTCTTTGTATTCGTTTAGGCGCTGGTAAATAAATTTGCCAAATCGCTTGTTTAGATAACCATTCTTTTGCTGTTTGTTCACTGACTCCCGCTGCTTGGCTAAGCTTTTTAATTGCTGTTATTCCCTTCCAATATCCTTTTGGAGAATAATAGATTTTGTACATTTTTATTCAGCCAATACTTTGTGCAACAAAATACACAGCGGTCATGCCAAAGACAATAAACAATATTTCTTGCATCTTTTGTTTTTCTGATGGTTGATAGTAATCGCTAAATTTTGGTGGGGGCAATGTTTCAACTTGTTTGCCTGTTACTAGAAAATATTCTTTTATTGCCTGGTCAACATCTTTAAATGTGTAAGCTGCATGTCCCTGTTGTTTAAGTCTGTCGTTAATAAAATCTAACTGCTCCATTCTTTGCTTTTCATAGGTGTCTTGTGCAGCGGCTAGTTGCTCCATAGCTCTGTTATGTCTTTTTCTCTCATTGTTATTTTGTAGTTTACTAAATGCGTAATTACTTCCGCTAAAAGCAAGCGCATTAACCACAGCGCCACCAATCATCATTACGAGTGAAGCCATTTTTATAAATGTATTTTTTTTTAATTTTACATATTGATACTGTCTGGAATTATTCCTTGCTTAACTAGAAAATCTTTCGTAGCAAATGAAGCTGTAATAACAGCAATCAGCTTTGCTGAGTCTTCAAAGTCTAGTTTGCCAAGATCTGCTGGTTTTATTTTTAACAGGCTTTTACCAAGCATTGTGTATCCTACACTTAGGCCTCCAATAACAGCAGAATGGTATACAAGGTTAGTAATAGTTTTTTCGGTGCTCATTTTTAAAAAATAAAATAATATTTATTTATTAATAAAACATGAACTGCGATGATTTACTTCCTGAACTTACAAATGATCAAGTTGATGACCAAGCTATTATGCGTCAAAAGGAAAGGCTGTATTCTTTAGCAGCATGTGGAAAAACAAAACAGTACCTTGGAAATGAATTCAGCATAGAACAGATTCAACAAATGTCGCCACAAGACATTGTAAAGTATCACAACAGGTATGAAGCGCAACTGGGGTCAAGAATGGTAATAAGTGTTGGGCAAACGGTTCTTAGTTTGTACACTAAACTAGTTAGTAGATTTGCTCCCATTGATTCTGAACAAGATTTTATGTATGATTTAACGCAGGATCCAGTTTTAACAAAGTCATTAGAGTCTCTAGGATGTGATCTATATTACAGATTTGGAACATTGTTATCGCCATTAATCATGGGATTAATTACTTTTAATCATATAGATTTTGTTTCCCTTCAAAATGACCGAGCCAGAAAATCAGCAGAATCAGAAAACATTGAATCAGGTGGAGAAAGTGACCAGTAAAAAGCCTCCTCATCCTGGGCGTGTTGCAGCAGGAAAAAAATTAGCAGAGTGGAACAAACAAAAAAAATTAATGTTCCAAGCACAGAATATAACTCATAATGAAAACATAACATCGCCAACGCCAACAGTTGTTTCAATGCCAGCTGTAAATACACAAGAACAAGTTGATTCAAGACCTACAACACCAAAGTCGTCATGGAATATTGAATTTAAAACAGTTGCCATTTTTGGCGTCATTGCTGCTGGGGGTGGTTATTACGGTTATAAAATATATAAACAACACCAGCAAAAACCAAAGCAGTCCAAAAAATCTCAGCCACTAAATACAGAAGCCGAACAAAAAAGCATGCCAGAACTGCCAACAACAAAATCTCATTTTGATCCATTTGATATGCAATAATATGTTAAGAACTTAATAAATAATTATAAGTGACTTGAATAAGAACTTGATAACGACTTGATGACGACTTGATAAAACTTAAATAAGAACTTGATAAGAACTTAATAAGAACTTAATGACGACTTGATAAAAACTTAATGACGACTTGATGACGACTTGTTAAGAACTTGAATAAGTACTTGAATAAGTACTTGAATAAGAACTTGTTAAGAACTTGATGATGACTTGTTAAAAACTTGATGTTGACTTGTTAAGAACTTGAATAAAAACTTGTTAAGAACTTAAATAAGAACTTGAATAAGAACGTGATGCCGACTTGAATAAGAACCTAGAACGACTTAATGACGATTTTTTTTCACAATTAATTGTTACATTCTTTTCCGGGGAGACAACTCCCTTCTGCCTTTATGTAGTATCTAGGTCAGACATGTCTGGCCCCGGCTTACTCAACTGCACAATAGCCGAGTCGAAGCGCCGCACTGTTTGCTAGTTCGTGTCAAGTTACACATAAGGGCGTCAGGCCGCCACGCGGCATTGTATAAATTTAGACGGCGTCGTTCAGTACAGGCGTTAGACGTCATTGTATAAATTTAGGCGGCTAAATTTCTAAACATATCAAAACATGTTTCTTACCTTCCCCCAATCACAAGACTAGATAGAATCAGCTGATTAGTAACAGTGACATTTCCGCCCAGCACTTGTGTTGTTAGCAACTAAACCTAGCTGTCTTGTCATTTGCGGGTGTGCAGTGCAGTCGTGTTTTCAGTTAGAAAGTGTTGTGTTATGTCGCAAGACAGTATCTCTTCTGAATTAGAGATAGAACTTCTTGAATCACAAACCGTTCATCAAGAATTGCTATTTCATTGAAGTCTACTCCATGAGAAAAGAACTAAAAGCAATGTTTTCATATAGTGAGGAGATAAGGCAGTATTGGTCCACTCCCATTCAACTACCAATGCAGCTTGAAACACGATCTTCTCAAGAGCCACAGCAGGGAACGGCCGCGCTCTAGCTAGAGCGCGTGAAATGAATATTAAACAGGCACACGTCACAGCCTATAGCAGAAAGCCACGCTTTAACGGCCGCGGTCTAGGTGGACCGTCGCTTTGTCACGTCCTATTCAACAGGCTGCCTATTCAGGCGGCCGCCGGGTGTACTTTATACAATTGTCTTGTTTGTTGAATCAAGCTTTTAATAAGTGCACTTGGTGGCTGCTTAGAATAATCTTCAACAACGTGCCACGATTCTACGCTTGTGTGAACACACATCCCACCCCTTTCAGACACTCCCTATTCAGATAGCTTTCAATAGCCAGTCATTCCTCACAATAGAATGAAATCCCAACTTGGTTGACAAATAGCCCTCCTAAGAATAAAGGCATGGTTAACCAAGTCCCCATTGTTTTGTTTGTTTACTTCTTAACGGTCCAGTGACAGAGAACTATAAAACAGATAATCCTACACATTATGTATGTTTGTAAAGTGTTTACTATTAGAGAACTATAAAATAGGCATTCTGGGTAAGCCGGCGGAGCAACAGTGAAACCGGCTTCAGCCGGTTGGAGCTGGCGGAGGTGGGTGAGCCAGAATGCCTATTTTATAGTTCTCTAGATGAAAAACAATCATCAGAGAAGAAAGAGATTAAAAACAATCATCAGAGAAGAAAGAGATGAAAAACAATCAGCAGAGAAGAAAGAGATGAAAAACAATCATCAGAGAAGAAAGAGATGAAAAACAATCAGCAGAGAAGAAAGAGATGAAAAACAATCATCAGAGAAGAAAGAGATGAAAAACAATCATCAGAGAAGAAAGAGATGAAAAACAATCAGCAGAGAAGAAAGAGATGAAAAACAATCAGCAGAGAAGAAAGAGATGAAAAACAATCAGCAGAGAAGAAAGATCGGAAATGAAATGAGGCAGGGAACAGTAAACAATAAACAGTAAACAAGTTGGGTATTTTTTGCTCCCATAAGGAAACCTAACACAGAGTAACTTTTATTCAAGACTGGCACAGCCTTTTAAACTTGAATAAAGTCAGACAAATACATAGACGAACAATCTAATGGGGGGGGGGGGGGGGGGGGATTTGTAGATGGAGAAACTGGGAACATGAAATTAAGGAAATATGTTACAGATATGAAAACTCTTCACTGGCTTGCATAAGGGAACCATCGCAATCCCTTTTGAAGGCAGATATATTTGTATTGCCTGCTCCGAGGCCTTTCGTCCGCTGGGTCGGACTCATCAGGGAGACACGGCTGGTTGTGTGTGCGCTCCTGGCGTCAAATAGAGACACACCACAGTCCATAATACTGTGGTGTTCTCACCACCAAGGGTGCAAAAAAGAATCCAATAGCACCCCAAAAGCAGCCAGCGAAGAGTAGTAAATGAAACCAAACAAAAGTGTGGGGAGGAAAAAAGTTGCTGAAAAACTAAAGACATTATGCAAATAGTATAAAATGTAGGGGACAATCTTTCAGCCTACGCTTGAGGATCCACCCAAATAAAAGGCTGTGCCAGTCTTGAATAAAAGTTACTCTGTGTTAGGTTTCCTTATGGGAGCAAAAAATACCCAACTTGTTTACTGTTTATTGTTTACTGTTCCCTGCCTCATTTCATTTCCGATTTTGTTTTGATTAAATTGAGGTTATTTGTATTTGTTTCTGTCCGTCTGTGTGTTTGTCTTTTGATCTCCCTTGCATCTTTGGGTGGATCCTCAAGCGTAGGCTGAAAGATTGTCCCCTGCATTTTATACTATTTGCATAATGTCTTTAGTTTTTCAGCAACTTTTTTCCTCCCCACACTTTTGTTTGGTTTCATTTACTACTCTTCGCTGGCTGCTTTTGGGGTGCTATTGGATTCTTTTTTGCACCCTTGGTGGTGAGAACACCACAGTATTATGGACTGTGGTGTGTCTCTATTTGACGCCAGGAGCGCACACACAACCAGCCGTGTCTCCCTGATGAGTCCGACCCAGCGGACGAAAGGCCTCGG
Source organism: Conus canariensis (assembly GCA_033310375.1). Lineage (NCBI taxonomy): Eukaryota > Metazoa > Mollusca > Gastropoda > Neogastropoda > Conidae > Conus > Conus canariensis. Next base: position 84,587,847 of record CM065721.1, read on the forward strand.
AGCAGGCAATACAAATATATCTGCCTTCAAAAGGGATTGCGATGGTTCCCTTATGCAGCCAGTGAAGAGTTTTCATATCTGTAACATATTTCCTTAATTTCATGTTCCCAGTTTCTCCATCTTCAAATCCCCCCCCCCCCCCCCCTTAAGTCCAAATCTTTGCCAAGTCATTACTATGAAGATAGTTCAGTTGTTGGCCTGTGCTTGTTTTTTCCCCCACTATTAGATTGTTCGTCTATGTACTTGTCTGACTTTATTCAAGTTTAAAAGGCTGTGCCAGTCTTGAATAAAAGTTACTCTGTGTTAGGTTTCCTTATGGGAGCAAAAAATACCCCACTTGTTTACTGTTTAGAGAAGAAAGAGATGAAAAACAATCAGCAGAGAAGAAAGAGATGACAAATAATCAGCAAAGAAGAAAGGGATGAAAAAACAATCAGTAGAGAAGAATGTGTGACTCATGGCTTTCAAATATGACCAATCACAAATGACAGGGGTTGTCTTTCTTGACTTCAAAAAGGCGTTTGATCTTGTTGATCATTCCATTCTTCTAAAGAAACTATCTGTCTACTTGAACCATACCCCGACAATCTCATTATTCCAATCATACTTGAACGATAGGACTCAGTATGTGGTGCTTAATGGCAAAACTTCCGCTTCAGACTTTGTCAGACATGGAGTCCCACAGGGCTCTGTACTAGGCCCCCTACTATTCTGCATCTTCATCAATGATTTACCATTGTCCGTATCAGATGAAAAGGTCACGACAGATTTATTTGCTGATGACTCGTCACTCCAAACGAATGGTAGTGATCTACAGACAATAGAAACTTCTCTCCAGGAAAGTCTAAACGACGTGTCAGACTGGTGTCATTCAAACTCAATGGTCATACACCCAGCCAATACCAAATCTATGATTATAGCTA
>CM065721.1:84596269-84606269 GCA_033310375.1 Conus canariensis
GTAAGCCAGTGAAACACAGCAAACACACACACACACACACACACACACACACACACACACGCCGCGCGCGCGCGCGCGCGCGCGCGCGCGCGCGCGCGCACGCACACACATTCTCCTCTCTCTCTCTCAAATACAGAGTCACACACACACACACACACACACACACACACCACGCACACATGCACGCACGCACGCACGCACACGCACGCACGCACGCACGCACGCACGCACGCACACACACACCCACACACACACACACACACACACACACACACACACACACACACACACACACACACACACACAACGGACGGAGACAGGGAAAGGAAGGAAGGATACACCCTGCCAATTTATCGGATGACAGACTAATATCATTCCCCAATCTATCAGACGACAGGCAGACAAACAGCCCTCCCTTGGCAGGATAGAGGAATCACCGATCCGCGCAATCCTACACGAGCAATGACCCCCACACCATCGTCAGACGACCTGTTTGGATGTTGGTGGCATCTTACCACAAGTCTGAGACCCACAACCCGATTCTCCAGCCTCCAAATACCCAGTACATTATTGTCCGTTCAATTTGTTTCTTTGAAAGCCGCTGTCAGCAATGTTGACGTTCAGTTCCAGTATGACCAGACATGGTAGAAGAAGGGGAAAACAAGGCAGAAATGAAGTGAGAACGGTAGAACCAACCCACACTGTCAGCATTGTTGACGTGCTGTTTCAATATGACCAGACATGGTGGAAGAGGAAAACGAGGTAGAAATGAAGTGAGAATGGTAGGATCAACCCACACTGCTATTGCTTGCTGATCCAAACCAATCTCTGGAGGAGGGGAGTACACTCAAGAGGGTGCCAGGGTGGGGAGAAAGAGGACGTGAAGGGAGGAGGTGGGGGGGGGGGAGGGAGGCAGGAGAGGCCACAGCGATGGGGAATGGGGTCACAGTGGGAGAGAGGGAGGAGGGAGAGGATGAATGCCAAGAATGTCCATCAAGTGAGCCGTAGGCTCGTGCTGCGCATGGGCAGCAATCTCATAAATGATCTGCGTGTGGTATTTCTGGAACAGGAATGGCCAAGTGATATATGGGAAATACAGCTTTTTATAATTAATATTGTCATCTCTCTTATTTCAAACCATTTTCCTGATTATAACATTTGAGACAGGTAAGTCGAGATATCTCCTGAAAGTGGAAAATCTGTGTTTTAATCAGTGTAGTAATTATTATTCAGTTACCTGCCGAGAACCTTTCGGTTTCTGGAGACAAAAAAGCAACATAGTTTACCGTCAATGACTCACCAAGGTATTTGGTTTGTTTGTTGTGTCCCTCTGTTTATAGGTAATTTTTAGACTATGAACAAATCTGAGACGGACAAATTTGAGAAAAGTATCTATATACGAATTAACGTGTTTACTGAAGTGACTGGCTATGCCTTTGCGTATATCGTGCCAAATTATCTAGGCTTAATGATAATCAGAAATGCAGATACAATCAAATTCAAATATGATACTGCAACAACAATAAAGACGGCAGTGCATTCGGTCAGTCAGTCAGTCAGTCAGTCATTTTGTCACTTAGTGAGTGAGTGAGTGAGTGAGTGAGTGAAAGAGAGAATGAGAGAGTGAGTGAGTTAGTTAAAAGTCGGCCAATCAATCAATCAGTCAGTCAGTAAGTCGGTCAGTCAGTCAGCAGGTCAGTCAGCCAGTCAGTCAGTTAGTCGATCAGTCAATCAATCACTCAGTCAGTCAGTCATTTAGTTAGTTAATTCATTTCTTAGTCCGTTTCTTAACTTTTTTAATAGTTCAGTTGGTCAGTTAGTTATCTACTAAATTATTTGATGTTGCATTGACATGTTTTTCAATGTTTGTTTTTTTTTTGCGTTTTTGGTGAAAAGCTAATCAGAATGATCAGTACACACAGCGTCGCGCCGTTAAATCTGTCTTCAGAATAGGCATGGTTTATAGTTAGGCCATCACTTGGTGGATATACTGTACATATATTTATATAGAACAGGCATGGTTTGTAGTTAGGCCATCACTTGGTAGATATAATGTACATACATTTATATAGAATAGGCATGGTTTTATAGTTAGGCCATCACTTGGTGGATATACTATACATACATTTATATAGAACAGGCACGGTTTATAGTTAGGCCATCACTTGGTGGATATACTGTACATACATTTATATAGAATAGGCATGGTTTTATAGTTAGGCCATCACTTGGTGGATATACTGTACATACATTTATATAGAATAGGCATGGTTTTATAGTTAGGCCATCACTTGGTGGATATACTGTACATACATTTATATAGAATAGGCATGGTTTTATAGTTAGGCCATCACTTGGTGGATATACTGTACATACATGTATATAGAATAGGCATGGTTTATAGTTAGGCCATCACTTGGTGGACATATCGTACATACATTTATATAGAATAGGCATGGTTTATAGTTAGGCCATCACTTGGTGGACATATTGTACATACATTTATATAGAACAGGCATTGGTTTGTAGTTAGGCCATCAATTGGTGGATATACTGTACATACATTTATATAGAATAGGCCTGGTTTATAGTTAACCCATCACTTAGTGGATATACTGTACATACATTTATATAGAATAGGCATGGTTTTATAGTTAGGCCATCACTTGGTTGATATACTGTACATACATTTATATAGAACAGGCATGGTTTTATAGTTACGCCATCACTTGGTGGATATACCGTACATACATTTATATAGAACAGGCATGGTTTTAAAGTTAGGCCATGACTTGGTGGATATACTGTACATACATTTATATAGAATAGGCATGGTTTTATAGTTAGGACATCACTTGGTGGATATACTGTACATGCATTTATATAGAATAGGCATGGTTTATAGTTAGGCCATCACTTAATGGATATACTGTACACACATTTATATAGAATAGGCATGGTTTTATAGTTAGGCCATGACTTGGTGGATATACTGTACATACATTTATATAGAACAGGCATGGTTTTATAGTTAGGCCATCACTTGGTGGATATACTGTACATACATTTATATAGAACAGGGATGGTTTTAAAGTTAGGCCATCACTTGGTGGATATATTGAACATACAATTTATATAGAACAGGCATGGGTTTATAGTTAGGCCACCACTTGGTGTATATACTGTACATTCATTTATATAGCACAGGCATGGTTTTAAAGTTAGGCCATCACTTGATGGATATACTGTACATACATTATATAGAACAGGCATGGTTTATAGTTAGGCCTTCACTGGTGGACATACTGTACATACATTTATATAGAACAGACATGGTTTTATACTTAGGCCATCACTTGTGGATATACTGTACATACATTATATAGAACAGGCATGGTATTATAGATAGGCCATCACTTGGTGGATATACTGTACATACATTTATATAGAATAGCATGGTTTTATAGTTAGGCCATCACTTCGTGGACATATTGTACATACATTTATATAGAACAGGCATGGTTTTATAGTTAGGCCATCACTTAGTGGATATACTGTATATACATTTATTTAGAATAGGCATGGTTTAAGTTAACCCATCCACTTAGTGGATATACTGTACATACATTTATATAGAATAGCATGGCTTTATAGTTAGGCCATCACTTGGTGGATATACTGTACATACATTTATATAGAACAGGCATGGTTTTATAGTTAGGCCATCACTTGGTGGATATACTGTACATACATTATATAGAATAGGCATGGTTTTATACTTAGGCCATCACTTGGTTGATATACTGTACATACATTTATATAGAATAGGCATGGTTTTATAGTTAGGCCATCACTGAGTGGATATACTGTACATACATTTATATAGAATAGGAATGGTTTATAGTTAGGCCATGACTTGGTGGATATCTGTACATACATTTATATAGAATAGGCATGGTTTATAGTTAGGCCATCACTTGGTGGATATACTGTACATACATTTATATAGAATAGGACATGGTTTATTTGTTAGGCCATCACTTGGTGGACATATCTGTACATACATTTATATAGAAATGGCATGGTTTATAGTTAGGCCATCACTTGGTGGATATACTGTACATACATTTATATAGAACAGGCATGGTTTTATAGTTGAGCCATCACTTGGTGGATATACTGTACATACATTTATATAGAACAGGCATGGTTTTATAGTTAGGCCATCACTTGGTGGATATACTGTACATACATTTATATAGCACAGGCATGGTTTTAATGTTAGGCCATCACTTGGTGATATACTGTACATACATTTATATAGAACAGGCATGGTTTTAAGTTAGGCCATCACTTGGTGGACATACTGTACATACATTTATATAGAACAGGCATGGTTTTAAATTAGGCCATCACTTGGTGGATATACTGTACATACATTTATATAGAACAGGCATGGTTTATAGTTAGGCCATCACTTGGTGGAATATACATTGTAACAATACATTATATAGAACAGGCATGGTTTAAAGTTAGGCATCACTTGGTGGATATACTGTACATACATTTATATAGAACAGGCATGGTTTTAATAGTTAGGCATAAACTTGGTGGATATACTGTACATACATTTATATAGAATAGGCATGGTTATAGTTAGGCCATCACTTGGTGGATATACTGTACATACATTTATATAGAATAGGCATGGTTTTATAGTTAGGCCATCACTTGGTGGATATACTGTAATACATTTATATAGAATGGGACATGGTTTATAGTTAGGCCATCACTTGGTGGATATATGTACATACATTTATATAGAATAGGCATGGTTTATAGTTAGGCCATCACTTGTTGGATATATGTACATACATTTATATAGAACTAGGCATGGTTTTATAGTTAGGCCATCACTTGGTGGATATACTGTACATACATTTATATAGAATAGGCATGGTTTATAGTTAGGCCATCACTTGGTGGATATACTGTACATACATTTATATAGAATAGCATGGTTTTATATTAGGCCATCACTTGGTGATATACTGTACATACATTTATATAGAATAGGCATGGTTTTATAGTTGGCCATCATTGGTGGATATACTGTACATACATTTATATAGAATAGGCAATGGTTTATAGTTAGGCCATCACTTGGTGGATATACTGTACATACATTTATATAGAATAGGCATGGTTTTATAGTTAGGCACACTTGGTGGATATACTGTACATGCATTTATATAGAATAGGCATGGTTTATAGTTAGGCCATCACTTAATGGATATACTGTACACACATTTATATAGAATAGGCATGGTTTTATAGTTAGGCCATGACTTGGTGGATATACTGTACATACATTTATATAGAACAGGCATGGTTTTATAGTTAGGCCATCACTTGGTGGATATACTGTACATACATTTATATAGAACAGGGATGGTTTTTAAAGTTAGGCCATCACTTGGTGGATATATTGAACATACATTTATATAGAACAGGCATGGTTTATAGTTAGGCCACACTTGGTGTATATACTGTACATTCATTTATATAGCACAGGCATGGTTTTAAGTTAGGCCATCACTTGATGGATATACTGTACATACATTTATATAGAACAGGCATGGTTTTAGTTAGGCCTTCACTTGGTGGACATACTGTACATACATTTATATAGAACAGACATGGTTTTATACTTAGGCCATCACTTGGTGGATATACTGTACATACATGTATATAGAACAGGCATGGTATTATAGATAGGCATCACTTGGTGGATATACTGTACATAATTTATATAGAATAGCATGGTTTTATAGTTAGGCCATCACTTCGTGGACATATTGTACATACATTTATATAGAACAGGCATGGTTTTATAGTTAGGCCATCACTTAGTGGATATACTGTATATACATTTATTTAGAATAGGCATGGTTTATAGTTAACCATCACTTAGTGGATATACTGTACATCATTATATAGAATAGGCATGGCTTTATAGTTAGGCCATCACTTGGTGGATATACTGTACATACATTTTATATAGAACAGGCATGGTTTTATAGTTAGGCCATCACTTGGTGGATATACTGTACATACATTTATATAGAATAGCATGGTTTTATACTTAGGCCATCACTTGGTTGATATACTGTACATACATTTATATAGAATAGGCATGGTTTTATAGTTAGGCCATCACTGAGTGGATATACTGTACATACATTTATATAGAATAGGAATGGTTTATAGTTAGGCCATGACTTGGTGGATATGCTGAAATACATTTTATATAGAATAGGCATGGTTTTATAGTTAGGCCATCACTTGGTGGATATACTGTACATACATTTATATAGAATAGACATGGTTTATTGTTAGGCCATCACTTGGTGGACATATCATACATACATTTATATAGAATGGGCATGGTTTATAGTTTAGGCCATCACTTTGGGGACATATTGTACATACATTTATATAGAACAGGCATTGTTTTGTAGTGAGGCCATCACTTGGTGGATATACTGTACATACATTTATATAGAACAGGCATCGTTTAATAGTTAGGCCATCACTTGGTGGATATACTGTACATACATTTATATAGCACAGGCATGGTTTTCAAGTTAGGCCATCACTTGGTTGATATACTGTACATACATTTATATAGAACAGGCATGGTTTATAGTTAGGCCATCACTTGGTGGACATACTGTACATACATTTATATAGAACAGGCATGGTTTTAAAATTAGGCCATCACTTGGTGGATATACTGTACATACATGTATATAGAACAGGCTGGTATTATAGTTAGGCCATCACTTGGTGGATATACTGTACATACATTTATATAGAACAGGCATGGTTTTAAAGTTAGGGCATCACTTGGTGGATATACTGTACATACATTTATATAGAATAGGCATGGTTTATAGTTAGGCCATAACTTTGGTGGATATACTGTACGTACATTTATATAGAATAGGCATGGTTTATAGTTAAGCCATCACTTAGTGGATATACTGTACATACATTTATATAGAATAGGCATGGTTTTATAGTTAGGCCATCACTTGGTGGATATACTGTATATACATTTATATAGAATAGGCATGGTTTTATAGTTAGGCCATCACTTGGTGGATATACTGTACATACATTTATATAGAACAGGCATGGTTTTAAGGTTAGGCCATCACTTGGTGGATATACTGTACATACATTTATATAGAATAGGCATGGTTTTAAAGTTAGGCCATCACTTGGTGGATATACTGTACATACATTTATATAGAATAGGCATGGTTTTATAGTTATCCCATCACTTGGTGGATATACGGTACATACATTTATATAGAATAGGCATGGTTTCATAGTTAGCCCATCACTGGGTGGATATACTGTACATACATTTATATAGAATAGGCATGGTTTTATAGTTAGCCCATCACTGGGTGCATATACTGTTCATACATTTATATAGAATAGGCATGGTTTTATAGTTAGCCCATCACTGGGTGGATATACTGTACATACATTTGTATAGAATAGGCATGGTTTTATTGTTAGCCCATCACTGGGTGGATATACTGTACGTGCATTTGTCTATGTTTCCCACGCTATGAATGACTGGTTCTTAACGTGGTGACAGTCCTGAAATGGCCTGCCCCTTGTGGTCGGCGGGGCTGTAAAGAAACTGGCAACCCACTCACCCCTCCCTCACTACTGGTCCGGATGACATAGAAGGTCAGAGCTGAATCAAGGGGAATGACAAAACACATGAACCGGACTTCGTCGTGTTTTTTACCGTCATGGCTTCTTCCTGAGATGAAAAGCCAGAATCATTAAACTGTTTAGAACTCCAATCAGTATGAACTCATCGCCTTGTACGTTTATGTTCGCTGGAGGATGTAGACCCGAGTGATGTGCACTGAGGTCAATTTCATGAGAGCACTTCAGTGTGCTCGTTATCAGGGCTTCCTTCTTCACTTGATGTTCGGTGTCATGAAGCATGGTGCCAGACTTTCCGCCCAGAGATGGGTGATTCTTAATAACCTCTTTCTGCACCAAGAACAACAACCCCCTCTGTCTGTCTGTCTGTCTGTCTGTCTGTCTGTCTGTCTGTCTGTCACTACATAGCATCTCTGTCTGTCTGTCTGTCTGTCTGTCTCTCTCTGTCTCTGTCTGTCTCTCTCTCTCTCTCTCTCTCTCTCTCTCTCTCTCTCTCTCTCTCTCGCTCTCTCTCTCTCATCTCATCATGGAGAGATGGGCAGATATCCTTTGTATGTAAGTACATTTGCGAAATGTATTAAGTACTGGTTGAAGACCTCGAAGCTACCCAAGTCCCGTTTGAGCAGGCAAGCCTATGATATGATGCTTTTAGAAATGGAAAAAGGTAAAGAAACCTGGGCTTATAAAGTAAAGAAAGTCCTCTCAGAACAGGTTTTTGGAATAGTGTGGATGACCCAGGAAGTAGGAAATGAGCAAAAGTTCATTGCGGAATTTAAAGACAGGCTTACTTGTTCTTTTAAACAGAAATGGCACTCAGATATGGAAAGTAAAGAAAAAGACCGCTGGTTTTTCTCATATAAAAATGTGTTTCATTCTGAAAGGTTTCTCAATGTCATAACATATAAATGGCACGGAATAAATCAGGCAAGATTTAGGTTGAGAACTTTAGGTTTTAATGCGAACAAAAGATGGTTTGAATGTGAAACATCCACAGAATCTCCTTGTCCTGCATGTAGACACATTATTGATGACGAAGAACACTTTCTGTTCCACTGTACTGCTTATGATGAAGTGCGGACACATGTTCATTTTTCCAGTTAGATATAGCGAAAAGACAAAATGTCGCTGTCGTGTTACCATCAGATGATGAACTTGTAATTAGATCAGTTGCAAAATTCATAGCGGAAGCATTGAAAATTAGACAGATGAAGGATATTGAAATTTAAGATAATGCATTATTAGAGATATATGAATGAATGTTATCATTCATCGCATGTGGAAGAGATCAGAAAGACACAATGTCATCATTTGATTGAGTGGATGGTCGAGTCAGTCTTAAGATTTTTTTAAACGTTTCTGCATTACTCCTGTGCATGAGGACATAAGGAAATGTTACGAATTTATTTGTTTTTGTTAACCTTTAATTTGATAAACACTAGGAATGAATGTGTACTATTTGTTTGTACGAAAAGAAGAGGGAAGTGTTATTGTTCTGTTACCCCCTCCCCTCTTGTCAAAAGACCTCGTTGGTAATGACAATACAATATTAAAGTGTCAAAGGTATCTCTCTCTCTCTCTCTCTCTCTCTCTCTCTCTCTCTCTCTCACACACACACACACACACACACACACACACACACACACACACACACACAAGCACGCACGCACGCACGTACTCTGTCTCTGTCTCTGTCTCTGTCTCTCCTCTCTCTCTCTCTCTCTCTCTCTCTCACACACACACACACACACACACACACACACACACACACACACACAGGCACGCACGCACGCACTCGCGCGCGCGCATGCACACACCCAGGTATGCAGTACCAGTGCGCTAGCGCGCGCGTGCACACACACACACACACACACACACACACACACACACACACACACACACACACACACACACACACACACACACACATGCACGCATGCACGTAAGCGTACACACACATGTGCAAAGCACACAGACACTCTGTCTGTCTCTGTCTCTCTGTCTCTTTCTCTCACTGTCTCTCTCTGTCTCTCTGTCTCTCTCTCTCTCTCTCTCTCTCTCTCTCTCTCTCTCTCACACACACACACACACACACACACACACACACACACACACACACATCGGTCCAACAAGAAGTTTGTCCGATACCTTCTCACTCATGCACCACACACCCACACCTGCCTGTATACACGGATGTCCCCCCCCCTCCCCCCTCTCCTGCCTATCCCTTTCCTCCTCCCCCTCTCTC
>CM065721.1:84613769-84626269 GCA_033310375.1 Conus canariensis
TGTCTCTCTCTGAAGATGCGGTGTCTTCCCCATCCCCCGTTCATGGCATTTTAGATTATAGTACCCCCACAGAGCTGACACCCCCAGAAGATGAGGCGAGTGAGGAGTGTCCGGCAAACAAATGTCAGTCTGATCCTCAGGATCAGCATGCTGACATAGTCAACATGGACGTGCCTGTCCAAAACCGTTTTGATCCTTTATCCAGTCTCCATGAGAAACAGCAGGGACCTGACAACACTGCACTTTTTAAACACTCCCCCAATTTTCAGAGTTCTACAGAAAACTACCTTCAGCACCAGGACTCTACACATAGCGTTAACCCAACACACCAAAAGAAGCCCCCTAAAGAGATATTGAGTGAAATCACCATCCCCAATCATACTTCATCACTGCTCATAGGCGACTCGGTCATTAGGAATTTAAATCCCCAAAGGCTTCAGACGTATAACGACCCTCTTTTTAAAATATGCATTCCCGGTCTAACTGCAGTCGACATCATTCAATGGTTAAATGGCTTAGAAAAACAAGAACAGATACAAACTGTTATTATACATGTAGGTGTCAATGACTGCCCAGCTGGTCCTATCCCAACCCAGGTCTGGTGTGAACTTATTGGATTATGCCAGACCTGTTTCCCCTCAGCTTATATAGCCTTTAGTTCCATCATACCAGCTCGTGGCCGGAGTAACTTAAACAACAGCATTGCACCATCTAATAGGAACCTTTATTCAGCCTGTACCAGTATGAAAGTAGACTTAATTGACAACCAATTGCCTTTGTCACCCCACGTGGTGCACCACGTCTCGCTCTGTATAGAGATGTTACCCATCCTAGCATGAGAGGCACTGCATGTCTGGCAGTAAATTTCAAAAAAAGTTCTTCCCCAGATTGTGCAACCTAGAGTCCAAGACTCTTTCCGTGGACCTGTCTTCTCTCGTGGCCTATCCCAACGTCCCTCAGTTTCTTCCTTAGACCACGGTAGGGGGAGAGTCCCATTTTACAGCAATACCCAGTACCGCTCACTACCCTACCCTTCGGTGAATGTACGAGTTCCCCCACTAGTTTCCTCTTCCCACTTCCCCCAGTTACCCTCCCATAATGGCCAGGTCAACTGTGGCAGGACCTATCCAATACAGACTGGATATCCACGTGATCAGGTCCCTTTAGAGAGGTTGGAACGTGACACTGACGAAATGACTTTTCCCTCCTTAGTTAATCAGTCTAAAGATAGTAGACCTATTAATGCTTCTAACGATGCTTCTTCAGCATTCCCCCATTCCCACCACTCCTTCCCCAGACAAAATTACACAGCTCCCTACTCCGTCTATCCCAGAACCCCAGCTCCATATCCATACTTGCCCTATGAGCCTGGAGGAGACCCCTTGCCAAGACAGTTTATTGGTTCGGGTGGTTCTAACTACTTATCCACACAACAGGGTGTATACTATGACACCCGAAATAGGCCACCACCCAGGAATCCCCAATACCAGTATGCCAACCATTTAAACATGGCACCGCTGATGGCCTACCAGCGTGGTCTTCAGCGATCTATACCAGCCTGGTAGACAAATACCCCATTTATCAAACCTAATGCTCATATGATCTACCCCATAATGGAATTTGCTGGTAATGTGTGAATTAAAGTTGTTTTTTCATGTTCGTATGACCATTTGTTCTTTATTTATTTATTATTGTTATGTAGTCTCCGATCGTTGAAGGGACTCAAGTCGTCAGTAGATTTGAAGTTTGTTTGTATGAACGGTCCTGCTTGCACGGGTGGGGGCAATGATGATATTGGATCGTGGTGCTTCTCCTTAGAAATTGTGTGGCCTTGTTGGTGTGAAAGCTTTCTTTATAAATATTTGCATTATATTGATTATTGAACTTTAGATTACTTTTCTCCGTAGTTAAGTGCACTATTTTTTGCTTGAGATTTCTAGTGCATGTTTGTTTGTACGTCATTTTGATTCCTACTCGTTGATTTATAATTGCTATTGTCCTGCTGTTAATTATGGACAATATCAATGCCACCAAATGGCTAAGTAAACCTTGATTTAAGATAGGATATCTTAATGCTTGCCGTTTGATAAACAAAATATCAGAGTTACCTTCTATTTTGTCTAATTCTAATGATTGTTTTCATGTCTTTGGGTTTTCTGAATCGCGACTAAGTAATGTAATATCTGACAGTGTACTCTCGATTCCTGGTTACAATATAATCCGAAGAGATGCTGCCGTGAAATTCGAAACTGGTTTGGTAACGTATGTTCATCAATCTGTAAATTATAGGGTCTTAAATATGTTTAATAGATTCAATATTGAAAGTATTTGGATTGAAATTCGCCTAAAAGGGACTAAACCGTTTTTAGCCGGTTTCATATACAGAAACCCAGAAGAGAGGGTAGAGTGGTCACAACATTTCGAACTCATGATGGAAGATGTTTTGAGTTATTCTACGGAAGTTGTCCTGCTAGGCGATTTCAATATTGACTTACTGAAGCCCCACGAAACATGGAAAAGATGTTATGGATTATTTAACCTGAAGCAATTAATAAACACCCCTACTAGGAAAACGCCACAGTCTGAAACAATAATAGACCACATTTACGTCACTTGCCCCACTAACATAATAGAAACTTCTGTTCCAGTCCTTGGCCTAAGCGACCATTTCCCAGTATGCTTAACCTGGTCAAAGAAAGGCATACAAATTCCCAGATGTGGTCATAAATGTATATCGTTTCGCTCCTATAGAAACTTTACTGAGGAAGACTTCCTGACTGACTTAAGCATGGCAAACTTTACAGAGGTTTACCAACATACAAACCCGGATAAAGCATTATCAATATGGTATACAATTTTCATGTCCGTTTTTGATAAACATGCCCCCCTAAGAACCAAGCGGGTCAAATACATAGAAAAACCACCATGGTTGAATCCAGAAATTAATGCCGAAATCCAGACTCGCGAGAAACTATTGCAAGACACTGGCAAAGACGATAACTTCAAGAAACAGCGAAACAAAGTAACCGCAATGAAACGACGCGCTCGAAAAAAGTATTTTAATGACTTGATTAAATCTAAAAGTGATACGAAATCAATTTGGAAAGCTATAAACCAACTATCAGGGAAAAAGTCTTTAGTAACAGCCCCTTGTAGTGATAATCTCTCTGCCGAAAAGCTGAACAAACATTTCACAACTGTTGCCCAACGAGTTGTCACGACAGACAACTCACAGTCAAACGATCTGTTGTTGTTAAAACATTTTTGTGATTCAAAAATCATATACACAAAACTTTAGTTCCCATTCATTAGTGTGCACGACGTTTTCAAAGAACTATCATCTTTAAAACAGTCTCGTTCACGGGGTTTGGATGGACTTGACAGCAAAATCTTGAAGATATCTGCACCCATTATTTCGGAACACATTACATATGTTTACAATCTCTGTCTTGAAAATTGTTGTTATCCACAAGTATTTAAGGATGCCAAAGTGCTGCCGATTCATAAGGCTGGTGATCTTTCGGACCCATCCAATTACAGACCGATTTCTATTTTATCTGCTCTGTCCAAACCTTTGGAAAAACACATTAAATGTCATCTTCAGGCACATTTCACCAAATATGATCTATTTCACCCCAGTCAGAGTGGATTTAGAGCCAGTCATTCCTGCCACACCATGCTCACAAACTTAATAGAAGAATGGCATTTGAACATAAACAATGATTTATTCACTGCTGCTGTCTTTGTTGATTTTGCAAAAGCATTTGATACCATTGATCATGATCTTTTATTTAGAAAATGTATCTTATATGGACTTACCTCAGACTCAGTAAACCTCCTGTCATCTTTTTTGAACAATAGAAGACAAGCAGTATTTCAAGATTCCATTATGTCACCTCTTATGACGGTGAAATATGGTATTCCTCAAGGATCTATTTTAGGTCCTATTCTGTTTTCTATTTATGTTAACGATTTACCACTTCATGTAACGTCGTCTACTGAACTGTTTGCTGATGATACTACCCTTTATAATAAAGATAAAAGTCCGGAAAGAGTGTGCTGCAACATGCAGAAAGATTTAGATAAATTAGTTAGCTGGACCGAAGCAAATCATATGGCTCTTCACCCTCTCAAGTCAAAGTTCATGTTAGTTACCACCAGACAGAAAAGACAAAACATTAAAACCAGCCTGCCAAGCCTTAAAATTTATGACAAAGCATTGGAAGAAGTCGAATCGCACAAATTGCTAGGTCTTACTCTTGATAATAACATATCTTGGTCTAGCCACATATTTTTACTTTGTAAAAAACTGTCCAAGAAAGTGTTTCAGCTAAATAGAATAAAGCATTTTCTTGATGAGCATACTCGAAAGATATTTTTCCATGCATACATCCAACCGGACATAGACTATGCTTCAACTTGCTGGGATTTGGCAAGTAAAAACTCCTTAAGACCACTTGAGAGCTTATACAGACGTTCTCTCAAACTTATTCTGCTCAAATCATCGTCCCTCCTACCCAGTGATTACAAATACTTAGGTATTCTTCCCTTTGGGTTTAAATGCCGCTTTAATAAAGCTAATTTTATGTACAAAATTATAAATAATTTAACGCCGTCTTATCTCCATAGAAAATTCATTGTAAACGATATTCGTAGCAAACGTACTATTTTCACCCCACGACCTAGGACTAATCTCTTCATGACCTCCCTTACTTACTCGGGTGCCAGACTTTGGAATGAATTGTCCGATCATCTTAAGAACAGCTGTAGCTTGATATCTTTCAAAAAGGCTTACCACAATACCTTATGGAAACACCTTTAAAATGCCGGCATGGTTTCGATTTCTAGGACCTTTTCCCCAGTCCTAGTCAAATGGCCATTTTCCGCTCAATAAAACATGGTTGTAAGTTGTTTTTTTTTTGTTTTTGTTTTTGTTGAGGGCATGGTGTAAAGAAGCTTGTCAGCTTATCAGTTTACCCTCAATAAAATATTCGTATTCTCTCTCTTTCCATTCCCCCCCCCCCCCCCCCCCCCCCCACTTGCCCTAATTATTTTGTTTTCTTCTTGTGGTTATTGGTAGTGATGGTGGTGGTGTTTATTGGTTCTTTTTTCTTCTTACTTCTTTTGTCAAAGGTTTTCATGCAAGTAATTGTTGCATTTTTTCATGTGTGTTTGTTTTGCTTTTTACTATTATATTGATTTTTCCTTGCCCAGGGGGCTGGATGTGGAAGGCACCCATGCTTGGTCCACTGCCCTCTTGAAGTGGAATTCGTTCTCTCTCTCTCTCTCTCTCCTCTCTCTCTCTCTCTTCTCTCTCTCTCTCTCTCTCTCTCTTCTCTCTCTCTCTTCATTTACCCCATAACCTACCCCTTGGCCTTTTCCTTCCCTGTTTCCTTCCCCTTGTTCGCTATGTTCACGCGTTCCTCTATTGTGTTCGTTTGTCAATGGTGTGGACAATAGCTAATTTGTATTGAACTGTACAAGATCATGTTATACTTTGTTCTTTTTATATGCATTTGCATTAATTTGATCTTTAAATGCATTAATTTGATCTTTAATTTGTTTTTCTTTCCTTTTGCCCCAGGGCTGGGTGGAAAAAAGCATTTGTATTGCTTATCTCATTACCCTGGTAAAATAAAATTTCGTTCGTTCGTTCGTTCGTTCGTTCGTTCTCTCTCTGTCTCTCAGTCAGTCTGCCTGTCTGTCTATCTGTTTGTCTGTCTGTCTCCCTCTCTCACTTTCTCTCTGTCTGTCGGCTTGTCTGTTTGTCTGTCTGTCTGTATCTCTGTCTCTCTCGCTCTCACTCTCTCTTGCTCTCTCTCGGTCTGTCTGTCTGTCTGTCTGTCTCCCTTTCTCTCTCTCTCTCTCTCTCTCTCTCTCTCTCTCTCTCTGTCTCTGTCTCTGTCTGTCTGTCTGTCTGTCTGTCTCTCTTTCTCTCGCTCTCGCTCTCTCTCGCTCTCTCTCTCTCTCCACACTCTCTCTCTCCCCCTCCCTGTCTTCCTCCCTTTCTCTCTCTCTCTCTCTCTCTCTCTCTCTCTCTCTCTTTCTCTCTCTCTCTCTCTCTCTCTCTCTCTCTCTCTCTCTCACGAACAACAAAGCCATGGTATCCAATATAACAGTGGGCAACAAAAGCATAAGCGACCACTGTCTCATTTTGTGCACTTGGTCTTGTAAACTTCCAAAGCAACAGAATAAGGGCCACACAACGATTCAATATCGCTGCTTCAAAAATTTCAGAAAGAATGAATTTTTCCTCGCCTTAAGCTTAGCTCCTTTCTACAGTGTACTGAATTACACAGACCCAAATGAAGCGTATAATACCTGGTATAATATCTTTCTCTCAATCGTTGATAAACATGCCCCACTTAGAAGAAAAAGGGTAAAACACAGAGTACTTCCCAGCTGGCTGACAAAAGGCATTATTATAGAAATGGCACTAAGGGATGCACTTAAAACCGCAAAAAAAGTAGATGAATATAAAAAGCAGAGAAACAGAGTATCAGATCTGGTTAGAAAATCAAAATCTGAGCATTTTAGGAAACTGATAAACGCAAACAGGGATACAGCATCATTATGGCGTGCTGTTAATGAAATAACTGACAAGTCGAGAAAGAAATCAGATAATACTGCGACTATGTGGTCTACTAACACTTTCAACAATCATTTCCTTCAGGTAACTGAATCAGTACAAACGGCTGCCAGTGTCACATTCTTTAATCGATATGAGACTCCAGCTGTTCTCCAATCGTTTTGTCAAGAACGATTAAATACTAGAGATTAATTTAGCATCCCTTGCTTGCTATTAATGAAGTTGGTTTCTTAATTTCAAAACTTAAAAATAAAAAAGCAATGGGTCCAGATAACTTAAATGCTTCTATACTCAAGCTTGTTCTACCTTACATTGTTGATACCCTTACGTATGTTTATAATTTGTGTATTTGATCAGAATGTCTTCCCATGTGGTCTAAAGGCAGCAAAAGTCATTCCCATACCCAAATCAAGAGATCTCACTGATTTAAACAATTTTAGACCAATATCTCTTTTATCCGTTGTATCGAAACCTCTTGAGATGCATGTTCACAAACACCTAACTAAACATATGGAACATCACAAACTGTTCCACCCATTTCAGACAGGCTTTCGTCGAAATCACTCATGCCACACGGCCTTAACACGCCTCTGTGATACATGGCTATCAGCCATCAACGAAAGAAACCTCACTGGAACTGTTTTCCTCGATTTTAAGAAAGCGTTTGATCTTGTAGACCACAACATATTATTAAAAAAAATGACTGCATATGTTCAAAATCCGGCAGTAGTCACCTTCTTTCAGTCATATCTTGAAAACAGGACCCAGCGTGTTTACTTAAACGGTACTTATTCTTCCGAAGGAATAGTGAGCTGTGGCGTTCCACAAGGCTCTGTCCTTGGACCTCTTCTCTTCTGTATTTTTTATAAATGACCTACCGATGCACATATCTCACAATGATGTCATCTGTGATCTGTTCGCTGACGGTAGTTCTCTTCACTGTAGTGATACAAACATCATGTGTGTACAAATATCGTTACAACAAAGTATAACTGATGTCTTAGAATGGTGCAACCCAAACCGAATGGTCCTTAATCCGCACAAAACAAAATGTATGGTCCTAGCATCAAGACAGAAACATCAACGACAGCATCTTATGTTGAGCCTAACAATGAGTGAAACCTTGATCGAGCAGGTTACCGAACACCGTGTCTTAGGCGTGATCATTGATGATAACTTTAAATGGCAATCACATATAAATCATGTTTGCAAACAGTTGGCTCGCAATTTGTTTTTACTCAATAAACTCAGTTATTATGTTGAACCACACATCCGGAAATTATTTTTTGAAGCCCATTGCCTCTCTCACATCAACTATGCGTCCACTGTCTGGAGTGGTGCCGGTGAAAATCACGTCGGAAGACCAAGGCCAGGATTTAAACCACAGTGCCAAGGACATCCACGCTGTTGGTTCGGATGAGGAATTTGCACAGGCCCTCGATGCCAGGCGCCTGAAACTCAACCTGCCACGAGCAAACGAAACTGAAGATTGGGAGAAACTGGATGCAAAAATCGTCCAAAGACTCGATGCACTGATAGGGAAAAGCACCCTGGAACACAAACTAGCCACATATGGGGACATTGTGTATGCCACATGTAGAGACGCCTATGGAGCAAAACTACCCAAAGAGAAAACACCTCCAAAGAAATCCAGACGCCAAGAAAAGATGGACAAGATCAGGGTCCAAAAGAAAAACCTCAAGATGCAAATGAAGACCGCATTGCCAGCTGAAAAACAAGGCTTGGAAAAACTGTGGAAAGACCTGAAAGAAAAACACAGCGCCCTCAGCAAAGCGGAATCTGCGAGGAAGAGGAAGAGCAAAAAGAAGAAGACACAAGAGCGCTTCTTCAGAGACCCCTTCCAGTTTGCCAGAACACTGTTTGAGCAGCCAAAATCTGGGACCCTAAGTGTGGACAAAGGAGTTCTTGAGCAGCATCTGAGGAAAACATACTCTGACCCACAGAGCAAAGCACCACTCGACATTCAAGGTCTGGTGTGGCCAACCAACCCTGAGGAACAGTTCAATGGCAAGCCTCCAACGTTGGCGGAAATCAAGAAGGTGGTCGACAAAGCCAGAGCCAAATCATCACCAGGGCCAAACGGAATACCTTACCAGCTTTACAAGAAATGTCCCAAGGTGCTGGAGTGGCTCCACAGGCTGCTGCGATCGGCTTGGAGAAACCAGAAGATCAGCGGCCAGTGGATGACGGCAGATGGTGTGTACATCCCCAAAGAGCAAAACTCAAGTGACATCAGCCAGTTCAGGCCAATATCACTACTGAACGTCGAAGGGAAAATCTTCTTCTCTGTCATGGCAGCAAGGCTGACCAAGTACCTGATGGAAAACAAGTACTTGGATGTGTCAGTCCAGAAAGGTGGCATCCCAGGCGTGGCTGGCTGTGTAGAACACGCCACAATGATCTGGGACGCAATCCAAAAAGCAAAAACAGAAAAGAGAGACCTGGACGTAGTGTGGCTTGATCTGGCAAACGCATATGGATCTGTGCCCCATGAGATGATACAGTTGGCTCTTGAGATGTACCATGTGCCAAAGAACATCCGCGACATGCTCAAGAAGTACTTCAATGGCTTCTCAATGCGGTTCTCTACCAAGGAGTACACAACAGACTGGATCAACTTGGAAGTGGGTATTGCAATGGGCTGTGCAATTTCCCCAATACTGTTCGTGCTGGCAATGGAACTCATCTTGAAAGCAGCAACAAACAACGCGAGACAAACAGACCTTGGCGATGGATACAAGATGCCTCCTCTCAAGGCCTTCATGGATGACACTACAGTGATTTCATCCAGAGAAGACGAGACACGTCATGTGCTGGAGAGGCTGGACGACATAGTTGCCTCATCCAGAATGAAGTTCAAGCCAAAGAAATCACGGAGTCTCTCACTGAGGAAAGGAAAAGTGGCCGGATCTGTGGTCTTCAGTGTTGCCAACCAGGCCATTCCAACAGTCACAGAAGAACCAGTCAAGAGCCTTGGAAGATGGTATGATGATACGCTGAAAGACACACAAAGAGCAAAAGAAACCAAGCAGATGGCGGAGGAAGGCTTGGAGACCATTGACCAGTGTGGGCTCCCTGGCAAATACAAGGTCTGGTGTCTGCAGTTCATGCTGATACCAAAGCTCCTATGGCCTCTGATGATATACGACATCTGCACCAGCATAGTGGAGGCAATGGAAGCCAAAATCAACAAGTTCACAAGGAAATGGCTTGGTGTCCCACCCTGTCTGACTGACATAGCGCTGTACTGTCGCCAAGCAAAGCTGAAACTACCACTGAAATCCATCCTGGAGGAATACAAAGCAGGGAAGATCAGACTTCAAAGCATGCTGGAGGACTCAGGAGACAAGGTGGTAGAAGCAATCAAGCCCCAGCTGAAGACAGGCAGAAAATGGAAAGTTCAAGAGGCGATGGATTCTGCAAAAGAAAGTCTCAAGATCAGAGAAATAACAGGACACACACAGACCAACAGACAAGGACTGGGGGTGACCAAAACTGAATGGTGGTCAAAGGCCAAAGGAAAAGCCAGAAGAGACATGATGATTCAGGAGATGAGAAAAGAAGAAGACCAAAAAAGACTCCAAAAAGCAGTCCAGCAGAGCCAGCAAGGGCAATGGACAACGTGGGAGAATGCACTCCAAAGAAGTCTCACTTGGAATGACATTTGGCACATGGCCCCTCTCAGGATCAGCTTCATTCTCAGATCTGCTTATGACCTTCTGCCCTCAAATGCAAACCTGGTGAAGTGGGGGAAAACAGACGATCCTGCATGCCCCCTCTGCCATGAAAAACAAACAGTGGAGCATGTCCTAAGCTCATGTAAAGTAGCCCTGGCTCAAGGAAGGTACACATGGAGGCACAACCAAGTGCTCAAAGAGATTGTACAAGTAGTCTGGGCTAGTACCAACACCACAAAAGGGAAAATCAGGACTCCAAAAGCACCCGCAACATTCTTCACGGCAGGAGGCAGCAAATCATGGCCAAGAACAACAGTGCCACTCGAAACATGCAGGCAGAGTCTGCTGGACGGGGCAGATGACTGGGAGTGCACTGCAGACCTCCCAGAATGGAAGAGTCACCCAGAGATCATCAGCAAGAGTGGCATGAGACCAGACATAGTAGTCCACTCTCAGTCAACCAAGCAGCTGATCATGATCGAGCTCACGGTGCCATATGAGAACAGAATGGAGGCAGCTCAAATCTACAAGACTGAAAAGTATGCTGATCTGGCAAACAGCCTGAGGAGAGAAGGCTATCAGGTCAAAGTCCTCACTGCAGAAATTGGAGCTAGGGGGTTTGTAGGAACGTCTGCATACAGCCTCATGAAACAGCTCTCAGTTGCAGGGAGGGAAAAAACTAGAGCCCTGAAAGCAATGGCAGAAGCGGCAGAGAGGTGTTCAAGCTGGATCTGGTCAAGGAGGAACAAAAGTGAACTTCATAAGGCTTAATTTCCCTATAAATATCAGGTGTCCCTGTGGCTCAGTGGTTAAAGCGCGAGTCATTAAGTGGAAAATGAGCATGTCCAGAGGGTCATGGGTTCGAATCCCAGCCATGGCTCGTCCCAAGATGGGGAAAAAAAAAAAAAAAAGGGGCAGCAGAGGGACATCCGGAGTCATGAACCGGGTGTGGCCCAACCCCCCTAGAGTGTCAGGAGATAAGGGCCGAAACACTTGCTTGAAGGGGGCTTCTCTTCTGAGGACTCTCTGCTGCCACGCTCTCCACGAGTTTCTTTCTACCACATAAAAAAGATCAACTCTATGCATAGACGGGGAATTAAGCTGATTCTTCCCGACAAGTCTCTATCAACCACGGGCAAATTTGCAAAACTAATGATGTTACCACTGCAGAGCTAACTGACCTATAATAAGGCAGTACTAATGTTTAAAGTCCATGCAAACATGGCGCCAACATATCTTGCTGAGTTTATCCAAATGGCAACAACACGATATGATTCAAATAATTACATTTTACCACGTGTCCGCATTGATTTGTTCAAATCTAGTTTTGCATTTTTTGGTCCATCTGTGTGGAACTCTCTTCCTCCGTCTGCCAAAACATGTCAATCACTGCCGTCCTTCAAATCAGCAATACTTAAACATTTACTTGAACAATAAATCTAACCTTTTGGTCATAGTCTCAACGCCATACTTTTATGCTTGCCTCTATATTAGCAAATGAAAATGTGTGTGTGTATGTGTGTGTGTGTGTGTGTGGGGGGGGGGGGGGTGGTGGATGTGGGTGTGCACGTGCGTGCGTGTATGTGTGGGCGTGTGCATGCATGTGAGCGCGCGTGCGTACGTGTCTGATTGTGTTGTGTAATTTTGTAATTTTTTTTTAATTCTATAATTATTATTCTTATTACTATTGTTATTGTTAATATTATAATGTTGCTATATTCTTTATTGTTTCTGTCATTATTAATATGTGCAGTCTGTTTAGTTGAATGTTGTAGAATAGCAAGGACAGATTGGAAGAATAGGCACTGCCTAAAATCTCTATCCTTGAGTAAAGTTTTTGAGTCTTGAGTCTTGAGTCTCTCTCTCTCTCTCTTCTCTCTCTCTCTCTCTCTCTCTCTCTCTCTCTCTCTCTGTCTATCAGTCTGGCTGGCTGGCTGGCTGGCTGGCTGGCTCTATTTCTCTCTCTCTCTCTCTCTCTCTCTCTCTCTCTCTTCCCCCCTCTCTCTCTCTAATTCTCCCCCCCTCACCCCCATTTCCCAAAGGCTGGCGCCGAGGCGTGGCGTGGCAATCGATTGGCGAAAAGTGAGATTTTAAAATGTATCGCTCCTTTCCCTTCAGCATGGGGCTACTGTTGAAAAGTGAGGGTTTGAAATGTATCTCCTTTCCCTTCAGCATGGGACTGCTGTTGAAAAGTGAGGGTTTGAAATGTATCT
>CM065721.1:84628769-84643769 GCA_033310375.1 Conus canariensis
TGCGTCCTTACCTGCAGAAGGTACAATGCATTTTTACTAGCAGAACGTACATTGCTCCTGCTCTGGCAGACTTCCAATACTCATTCTCTCACTGTATTGGGTTCATTCTACATTTAAAGCAATGGACATATGTATCATCAGAATTCAGCCAGAGAGACACAAGGCAGAACGTAGACCTCTACGCAGGTCGACCAATGCTCTAGAAATTCTCCTCCTTGTCTGGAACAGTCTGCTTCTTGGGTTCCATTAGAATGGAGCAGACTGGTTCTTGGGTTCCATTAGAATGGAACAGCTTGGTTCTTGGACGGAACAGCCTGGTTCTTTGGTTCCATTAGAGTGGAACAATCTGGTTCTTGGGTTACATTAGAATGGAGCAGACTGGTTCTTGGGTTCCATTAGAATGGAACAGTCTGGTTCTTGGGTTACATTATAATGGAACAATCTGGTTCTTGGGTTCATTAGAATGGAACAGCCTGGTTTTGGGGTTCCATTAGAATGGAACAGTCTGGTTCTTGGGTTCCATTAGAACGGAACAGACTGGTTCTTGGACGGAACAGTCTGGTTCTTTGGTTCCATTAGAGTGGAACAATCTGGTTCTTGGGTTCAATTAGAGTGGAACAGACTTGTTCTTGGGTTCCATTACAATGGAACAGTCTGGTTCTTGGGGTCCATTATAATGGAACAGCCTGGTTTGGGGGTTCCATTAGAATGGAACAGTCTGGTTCTTGGGGTCCATTAGAGTGGAACAGACTGGTTCTTGGGGTCCATTAGAATGGAACAGCCTGGTTCTTGGGGTCCATTAGAATGGAACAGCCTGGTTCTTGGGGTCCATTAGCGTGGAACAGACTGGTTCTTGGGGTCCATTAGAATGGAACAGTCTGGTTCTTGGGGTCCATTAGAATGGAACAGACTGGTTCTTGGGGTCCATTAGAGTGGAACAGTCTGGTTCTTGGGGTCCATTAGAATGGAACAGTCTGGTTCTTGGGGTCCATTAGAGTCGAACAAACTGGTTCTTGGGTTTAATTAGAATGGAACAGCCTAGTTCTTGAGTTCCATTGGAATGGAACACCCTGGTTCTTGGGGTCCATTAGAGTGGAACAGTCTGGTTCTTGGGGTCTATTAGAATGGAACAGACTGGTTCTTGAGTTCCATTAGAATGGAACAGCCTAGTTCTTGAGTTCCATTAGAATGGAACAACCTGGTTCTTGGGGTCCATTAGAATGGAACAGCCTAGTTCTTAAGTTCCATTAGAATGGAACAGCCTAGTTCTTGATTTCCTTAGAATGGAACAGCCTAGTTCTTGAGTTCCATTAGAATGGAACAGCCTAGTTCTTGAGTTCCATTAGAATGGAACAGACTGGTTCTTGGGTTCAATTAGAACGGAACAGACTGGTTCTTGGGGTCCATTAGAATGGAGCAGTCTGGTTCTTGGGTTCAATTAGAATGGAACAGCCTGGTTCTTGGGTTCCATTAGAATAGAACAGCCTGGTTATTGGGTTCCATGTCAATGGAACAGCCTGGTTCTTGGGTTCCATTACAACGGGACAGACTGGTTCTTGGACGGAACAGTCTGGTTCTTGGGTTCCATTGGAGAGAGAGAGAGAGAGAGAGAGAGAGAGAGTGTGTGTGTGTGTGTGTGTGTGTGTGTGTGTGTGTGTGTGTGTGTGTGTGAGAGAGAGAGAGAGAGAGAGAGGAGAGAGAGGAGAGAGAGAGAGAGAGAGAGAGAGAGAGAGAGAGAGAGAGAGAGAGAACAGTAAAAACATGCCATACTTGGATTCTGATTCACATCATGTCACTAGAAATGTAATTCCCTATGAAAATAAGGCGTGTCTTGCATTCAGATCTAACCATTATGATCTCATCGTGCATGAACAACCGGATGAAAAGACCGTTCAAGGACTTCAGAAACCGGACATTGTTTTCAGCAGTGAGGAGCAGATTGACTGGTTTGATTGTGTACAAAATGGCTGTGACAACAAAACGGATGAACTAAGAACTGTTGACTCGAAAAGACAGCCATGCCCAGACCACAGGTAACAACATGTGTAGTAAGCCTTCGACACGGTTGGCTCCTCTTAAAACAGAGAAGGGGACCATTCTCACAGGACCTACATTGCATAAAAAGATCAGGGTGGTATAAATCAAGTTGCTAGTAAAGTAAATACTGCACATAGCATTCATAAGCGCACGGGGAGAAAAGTACACTCTAAGTCACAGAGACATAGAACGAATCACGACAACAAAGAAAATGTTACAAATCTGTCCAATCACACACCTACGAATGCAGAGATATCCTTACTCTCTAAAGGGCTCAAGTTTGCACCAGATAGATGACAGGTAAATACTACAAAACTGTTGGCAGACTTTGATGAGTGGGAACATGGGATGCACCTCAGAGAATACTTTTTTGACAGCAATGATGAAGTGGAACAAGATGAAGAGTCTCATGAGGAAAAGTTTAAAGTAAAAAATAAGAGCACTTTCACACCAAAAGAAGGTAGGGATCATTGGTTAGATATGTACATTGAACTTGTAAAGAATGATATTGTGAACAACTTGAAGAGAGGTGATAAACTGAAGCTCAGTCGTAATGAAAAAGATGCATTTTATGCACTTCTAAATAATGAAAACATCATCATCAGACCAGCAGACAAAGGATCTAGGATTGTTGTTATGAACAAAGATGATTATATTTCTGGGCTGCACAATGAAATGACCAAAAGTGAATCCTACACTATGATAGAGAAAGACCTCACTGAGATAGCAACAAAAAGGTGAAAAAGATAGTGAATAGAATGTATAGAGAAGGGGTTATATCCAAAGACCTACAACAGTACCTCCTCCCACGCTACCCAAAAGGTGGTAAACTGAAGGGGAATCCATAACTACATAAGCAAGGTGCACCATTGCGAACGATTGTCAGTGGTATAGACACTCCTATAGAAAAACTTGCAGAAGTCACAGAGCATGAGTTGAATGATTACGTCATTAACTCTCCCATGTACATCAGAGATACATCAGACTTCATAAGTAAATTAAAAGAATGTGCCTGTCCTGTCCCAGACGATGCTATTCTGTTTTGCTTTGATGTAGAAAAACTCTACCCCTCTGTGCCTCGGAAAGAGGGAATAGAAGCATGTATAGAAGCTTTACAAAGCAGACCTAGACCCATCGTACCAACAGACTGTGCACTTGAAATGATTGAAACTGTTTTAGATTATAATGGACTCAGTTTAGGGGATTCACACTACAGACAGACAGATGGAATAGCCATAGGGTCCAGACTAGGGAGAAACGTTGCTTTACATACATGCGGAAGTGGGATGAGAAGCTTTTGGAGTTTGAACAGAAACCTTATTTCTACAAACGTTACATTGATGATGGGTTTGGCATTTGGAATGGTGACCTTGACTCCCTTTTACGTTTCACAGATTATGCCAACACCATACATACTAACATAAAAATCACTCTACAATGGAGTAGAGAACAAATTTGATTCCTTGACACTCTGGTTGTGTTATAGAATGGTCATGTCTACACGGATCTATTCAGGAAAGATACTGATAAACAGTTATACCTCAGGCAGGATTCTTGTCATGCTCCACATATAAAAAAAATCTCTAGCATATGGTTTGGGTGTTAGGTTGAGAAGAATCTGTGAAAAAGATGAGGACAATCTACAACACAGATCTGAACTTAAGAATCAGTTGCGCAAACGTGGCTATAGTAGCAAACTCATAGAAGGTCAGTTGAAAACAGTTGATAACATGGATAGGAACCAACTTTTCAGAAAAAAAAAGAAAGAAAACAGTGAAAGAGTGCCACTAGTGTTGACATTTTCAAGATTATTGCCAGATGTACAAGTTGTACTAAGGAGACATAGTGAAACGCTCTATAAGTCAAAATACATGCCCAAAGTATTCCATAAACCGATGCCTGCATATAGACGGGATAAAAACTTATGAGATACGTTGGTTCACCAGAAAACTGAAAGAGCAGTGAAGGGAAAAGCAGAAACTTGTGATTGTGACACCTGTTCTTCACTAGTAACTTCAACAGTGTTGGACACAAAGCAGAAATCTTCACACAATGTTATGAGTAATGTGACAAGTGCAGATAGAAATTTGATATATGCTCTGTTGTGTAAACGGTGTGATAAGACAGCTTATGTTGGTGAAACCGGACGTTCGTTGAAAGAAAGAATAGCGGAACACAGACGTGACATCAAGTTCCAAAGAGAAAAGCCAATAATGCGACATTTCCTTCAGCATTCAGTGGGAGACCTTGCTGTTGCAGTGTTGGCAACAGCTTACGATGAAAGCAAAAGCTTCAGACTTATTACTGAAGAGAAATGGATAAGGACATTAAATACAAGGATGCCAAATGGGTGTAATGCTAAGACAAATGTGTAACAACCCTATCCAGATTTACCCATGAATAACATTGATGATTTGTAGAACATTTGTATCTTTTTCAGATGACAGTTATTGTATGCCATGCACAGTCACAGACAGGACTATATTCACATTATTCTATGGTTTCATTTTCATTGTGATTTATGGAGCGTATTGTTATGTTTTTGAAGTACATTGGTTACAGTATAACTAAACACACACACACACACACACACACACACACACACACACACACACACACACACACACACACACACACACACACACACACACGCACGCACGAACGCACACACATACATACATACATACATACATACATACATACATACATACATACAACTTGCCCCTTTTTTTTCTTGTTGATGACATCACCTATCATGATGTCAGAACTTGCATGATATATTTATGACGCCATTTCTTTGCTCTGACTAGTTGTCAAAGATGGACATTACGTATTTGTATTGTTTTTGTTTTTTTTTTCCTATTGGAAAAGGCCACGTGGCCGAAAATGAGAAGAGTGGCATTGTAATCTTGTGTGCTGTTTTCTGAGGACTATTGCTTTTGTTTCGTAATGGATGGTTGCTGATATTGGTGAAATTAGCATGCTGTATTGATTTTATTTTTTCATTTTTATTTATTTATTTATTTTTATTTTTATTATTATTATTTTTTTTATTTATTTATTTATTTTTTTTTTTTTTGGGGGGGAACAACCTAGAGCATTGCCAGTTATATCACTGTCTAACAAGAAGTATGGAAAATATCAAGTCTATGTCATCTCATCCGCTAACACCGAAGTTACATTACTTCACACTTCACAAGTGGACGGTTACAGGTGTCCCAAAGTGTTATGGAACTGTCAGTAATGATACATACACTTGATGGCAGGGGTGGGGAAAAGCTGTGCTCAGTTCTTCTTCTTCTTCTTCTTCTTCTTCTTCTTCTTCTTCTTCTTCTTCTTCTTCTTCTTCTTCTTTATGATGATGATGATGATGATGACAATGATGATGAGGGTTATTATTATTCTTGTCGTCGTCGTCGTCGTCGTCGTCATTGTTGTTAACGTCATTTTCTTCTTCCTCTTCTTCTTCGCCTTCTTTTTTCTGTTTTTCTTTTTAGTAGTAGTAGTAGTAGTAGTAGTAGTAGCAATAGCAGCAGCAGCAGCAGCAGCAGCAGCAGTAGTAGTAGTAGTAGTAGTAGTAGTAGTAGTAGTAGTAGTAGTAGCAGCAGCAGCAGCAGCAGCAGCAGTAGTACTAGTTGTAGTAGTAATAGTAGTAGCAGTATACCACCATCATCATCACATTTCTCATCATGTACAGAGTACGAGATCAGATGAGAGAGAGAGAGAGAGAGAGAGAAGGGAGAGAGAGGAGAGAGAGAGATGGAAGAGAGGAGAGCAGATGTCGTGAAGGGAGAGATGAGAGAGTGAGAGATGAGAGTGAGCAACAAGCTGTAATCAAGGAGCACCAGTCACTGTCGTGAAGTGGCAACAATTGTGTTTATTGGTTGTGTGTTTGTAAGTGGCAACAATTGTGTTTATTGGTTATGTGTTTGTAAGTGGCAACAATTGTGTTTATTGGTTGTGTGTTTGTAAGTGGCAACAATTGTGTTTATTGGTTGTGTGTTTGTAAGTGGCAACAATTGTGTTTATTGGTTGTGTGTTTGTAAGTGGCAACAATTGTGTTTATTGGTTGTGTGTTTGTAAGTGGCAACAATTGTGTTTATTGGTTGTGTGTTTGTAAGTGGCAACAATTGTGTTTATTGGTTGTGTGTTTGTAAGTGGCAACAATTGTGTTTATTGGTTGTGTGTTTGTAAGTGGCAACAATTGTGTTTATTGGTTGTGTGTTTGTAAGTGGCAACAATTGTGTTTATTGGTTGTGTGTTTGTAAGTGGCAACAATTGTGTTTATTGGTTGTGTGTTTGTAAGTGGCAACAATTGTGTTTATTGGTTGTGTGTTTGTAAGTGGCAACAATTGTGTTTATTGGTTGTGTGTTTGTAAGTGGCAAAATTGTGTTTATTGGTTGTGTGTTTGTAAGTGGCAACAATTGTGTTTATTGGTTTGTGTTTGTAAGTGGCAACAATTGTGTTTATTGGTTGTGTGTTTGTAAGTGGCAACAATTGTGTTTATTGGTTGTGTGTTTGTGTGTTGTGTATGGGGTGGTAATGGCACCAGCGCAGTGTGAGTGATTGTTTCCAGCCAGCGTGGGCAACGAAGTGCACGTACCAGCTGAACATCACGGAGCCAGTCTTATGTCTGGAGAAGAAAGTAAGTGAATGAGATGATAGGATTGAGGAGAGAGAGAGAGAGAGAGAGAGAGAGAGAGAGAGAGAGAGAGAGAGAGAAGAGAGAGAGGGGGGGAGGGTAGAAAGATGATAATGATGAGCTGTATCAACAATAATAGTTCAGATAATGATAATAATAATGATGAAAAGATAATTTTAAGATGATAATAATAATATGACTGTCAGGCGCCCCGTAAAAATATTTTAAAAAAAAGGGGGGGGGGGGGGGGGTAGAAAAGAGATGTTAATGTGAACTTTCAACTCGCGTTGAAAACTTATCATTACAGGGTACTTGTTCCTCGTTGGTCGTTTTTTTTTTTTGTTTTTTTTTCTTTTCTTTGCTTTTGTTTGTTTGTTTGTTTGTTTGTTTTTTGTCTGGCAGTTTTGCTGGAGGCAGCAGACGAGAAAGAAAGAAAGAAAAGAAGAGAAAAATATTTTTTAAAAGTTTACTGTTGATTCAAGGGTGAGTATGGGATGTGTGAACACATTTAATTTTTTTAACACTTCCTACAGGACTGTCCAACACACCACAACCTGAGAGCAGAGACCTGGCCTGCTGACCAACCGATGAGGGAGAAACTCTACGGATCTCTGGTGGGCCTGCGCCGGACGGCAGCCTTCGTCAGTGCATCGGGGGTTCCTGTCTGAGCAAACGACGAAGAAGAATTTGATAATTTTCAGTATAAGCGTTTATCGCGGTCTTAAATTCTAAATTGTTCTCATTGTGATCGGAATTATTTCCAACTTCTACCCTGATCACACACTCCATAGGTAAGATGTGGATCGTGTCATCGATCATCTAGTATTTCATTTATTTCACTAACATTATGTGTTGTCTTTCAAGGGCAAGCACCCTGTATTTGGTACAGCCCCTTCTCTGCCCCTGACGCCCTGTGTGTGGTACTCTACATCCTCCGCCTGACGCCTGTGTGTGTACCACAGCCCTTCTCGGCCCTTGACGCCCTGTGTGTGGTACCCTGACAGCCCCTTCTCTGCCCTTGACGCCTGTGTGTGGTACCCTGACAGCCCCTTCTCTGCCCTTGGACGCCCTGTGTGTGGTACCCTGACAGCCCCTTTCTGCCTTGACGCCCTGTGTGTGGTACCCTGACAGCCCCTTTCTGCCTTGACGCCCTGTGTGTGGTACCCTGACAGCCCCTTCTCTGCCTTGCGCCCTGTGTGTGGTACCCTGACAGCCCCTTGTCTGCCCTTGACGCCCTGTGTGTGGTACCCTGACAGCCCCTTGTCTGCCCTTGGCGCCCTGTGTGTGGTACCCTGACAGCCCCTTCTCTGCCCTTGACGCCCTGTGTGTGGTACCCTGACAGCCCCTTCTCTGCCCTTGACGCCCTGTGTGTGGTACCCTGAATCCCCTAGTGGGGCCCTTGATGTGGTGTCCGCTGCCCAAGAACATTTTGATTTTCTTCTTTTAAAAAAAATGATGGAAATAGCCCAGGGTGTTTTTGGTGACTGAGAGTTGGGGTTCGAGAACCCATAGTGATTTGTTTGTGTGGGATGGGATCAGCATGTGTGTGACCCAGAAAAAAACATAAAGAAAAGTGAAAATATTGTTTGATGTAAATTTTTTTTGTGGAATATTGTGGACTGAATTATACATATTGGCCAAAGAAATAAAGGAGAAAAAATTCAAATTCTCGCGCGCCAATAGAAGTTAGGGGCAGAAAGAAAAAAAAAAAGAAAGATTTTTTTTCGATGGAGAACATTAAAATGGTATTCTGAGGTGTTTCGTTGAAAGAAAGGGAGTCGGATGTTGCGTGCTGGGTGCATGACTGTCTTTACATGTGGATGAGAATGTAGGGAGCGTCGTGTGACTATGGTGTTGCACTGCTGCCAAGCATGAGGATGTAGACAGCGTCGTGTGACTATGGTGTTGCACTGCTGCCAAGCATGAGGATGTAGACAGCGTCGTGTGACTATGGTGTTGCACTGCCGCCAAGCAAAGCTGAAGCTTCCTCTAAACTCCATCCTCGAGGAATACAAAGTGGGTGAAGTAAGGTTACTAACCGTGCTTGAGGACTCCAAAGACAAAGTTGTGAGATCAGTCCGGGCAAAACTAAAGACTTCAAGAAAATGGAAGGTTCGGGAGGCAGCAGACGTGGCAAAGGAAAACCTCCAGATCCAGGAAATGCCAGGCCACACACAGACCAACAGACAGGGGATGGGATCAACAGAAATGAAGTGGTGGTCAAAGGCAAAAGGGAAAACAAAGAGAGACAATGTAATAGAAGAGCTGAAGAGAGAAGAGGAGCCAAGAGATTCCAGAAGGCAGTCCAGCACGGCCAACAAGGACAGTGGACGACCTGGGACAATGCACTCCAAAGAAGTCCAAACTGGAATGACATATGGCACATGGCACCTCTTAGAGTCAGCTTCATCCGAGATCTGTATATGACCTCCTGACCTCGAGTTCAAACCTAGTCAAATGGGGGAAATTAGATGATCACACGTGTCCACTCTGTCACGGCAAACAAACCGTGGAACATGTCCTGAGTTCACGCAAAGCAGCGTTAACCCAGGGAAGGTACACACGGAAGCACAATCTTGTCAGGGGTTAGCACCACCAGAGGAAGCTCTACACCATCAGAAGCTCCATTAACGAAGTTTTATACTGCAGAGGCCACAAATCATGGTCTGAAACAACTATGATATCAAGGGCATGGAAGCAAGGTTTACTGGATGAAGTGAATGACTGGGAATGCACCTTAGACCGGGGAACCATCCAGAGATCATCTGGAGGAGTGGCATGAGGCTGGATACTGTTCTCCTCTCAGGTTCATCAGAACAAATTATTCTGATCGAGCTCAGTGTGCCATACGAAAGCAGACTGGAGCAAGCGCACCTATACAGGTCTGAGAGGAATGCTAGTCCAGCCAGCAGCCTGAGGGAATCTGGCTTCCAGGCCCAGTTCTACTCGCAGTCGTTGGAGCAAGAGGAATTGCAGGCTCTTCAACCTATGACCTAATTGTACAGTTCCAGCATGTAAGCAAGTGCACATAAAGAACATTGGCGCAACACACACACACACACACACACACACACACCCCACACACACACACACACACACACACACAACAAAACACAACATTGGCGCAATACACACACACACACACAACACACACACACACACACACACACACACACACACACACACACACACACACACACACACACACACACCGACCTCTACCTGTGGTTCGAACCTACAACTATCAGCTCAGTAGGCAAACACTCTGCCCACTTCTTCACAGTCCCTCCTATTATACCACCCCATCCTCCCCCATTTTCTAAAGAGCACCAATATCCTTCCTCCGTACTTTTTTCTTTCTTTTTTTTTTTTTTTTGCTCTTTCCTTTTTCCTTCAATATTCTCCCGTTTTTTATTTACTTAGGAGCGCCGCAAAATTGGCAAGCGTTCTGTTATGACAAAGACTTCTCGGTCAATAGTCAATCCTGTCTGGCGAAAAAACGAGAAGCGTATGGAGAGGGGAGGGTGGGGGGAGGGGGAGGCAGACATGGGACTGATGATAGGGGTATGCGCGAGGTGAGTTTTTTGGGGGTGGTGATGGTGATGGTGGAGGTGGTGAGGGAGTGGAGAAAGGGACCCGGAAGGGGCGGGGGTGTTTCCGGAGGGAGGAGGAGGGGTGGGTGGGAGGGGGAGGGAAGGAGTTGTGAACGCCGCCAGCTTGATGCCGCGTGATTTGTTCGTCAGCTCGGTGGATGGGGAAAGATGCACTTGCTGCTTCGACTAAACTTCTGTAGTAGTTGTTCTGAACAGACAATGTCCTCTGTTTCTGTCTGTCTGTCTGTCTGTCTGTCTGTCTGTCTGTCTGTCTGTCTGTGTCTCTGTCTCTCTCTCTGTCTCTCTCTCTGTCTCTCTGTCTGTCTGTCTGTCTGTCTTGTCTGTCTGTCTGTCTTCTGTCTCTCTCTCTCTCCTCTCTCTCTCTCTCTCTCTCTCTCTCTCTCTCCGCTCGCTCTCTCGCTCTCTCTCTCAACCGCCAACCCCTCCCTTCCCCCTCTCTCTGTATCCCTCAGTCCCCCTCCATTTCTCCTCTGTCTGTCTGTCAGTCTGTCTCTCCGTTTGTCTGTCTGTTGTTTGTTTCTGTCTGTCTGTCTGTCTGTCCGTTTGTCTGTTTGTCTCTCTGTCTGTCTGTCTGTCTGTCTGTTTGCCTCTCTCCCAATTCTGATTCACAGCTGTCCAGTTCCGCATGACGCCTAGTCACGTGATTCATTTTGTCTCAGGACTGCTTCCGTTTCCGGTTTGCCTTTCCTCTCCCGCCATTAATGTATTGCCTGTTAGATAGAAATGATGGTTCTCACCCCACCCCTCTGTCTGTCTGTCTGTCTGTCTGTCTGTCTGTCTCTCTCTCTCTCTCTCTCTCTCTCTCTCTCTCTCTCTCTCTCTCTCCTATTATGCCGCACTCATCAGGCGGATATGTTTGAAGCATGGTAAGTGGCACAGAAAACAGGAGCAGGAACAGAACACACAAGTCTCCTGCCGTTAGCAACAACTCGTGTCAAAGAGAGCAATACATCGGGGGAGGAATAGGGAGTGAAAGGTTAGCCCTGCACTTGATGTCTTCACCTCATTAAGGAGAGAGCTGACACATTAAAAGAACGGAGATGACACATTAAAAGAACGAAGATGACACATTAAAAGAACGGAGATGACACATTAAAAGAACGAAGATGACACATTAAAAGAACGGATATGACACATTGAAAGAATGAAGATGACACATTAAAAGAACGAAGATGACACATTAAAAGAACGGATATGACACATTGAAAGAACGGAGATGACACATTAAAAGAACGGAGATGACACATTAAAAGAACGGAGATGACACATTAAAAGAACGGAGTTGACACATTGAAAGAACGAAGATGACACATTGAAAGAACGGAGTTGACACATTGAAAGAACGGAGATGACACATTAAAAGAACGGAGTTGACACATTAAAAGAACGGAGATGACACATTAAAAGAACGGAAATGACACAGTAAAAGAACGGATATGACACATTGAAAGAACGAAGATGACACATTAAAAGAACGGAGATGACACATTAAAAGAACGGAGATGAGACATTAAAACAACGGAGATGACACATTAAATCAACGGAGATGAGACATTAAAACAAAGGAGACCCACGACAAACACAGCACTGAAGAAGAAGAAGAAAGAAGAAAGAAGAAAGAAGAAGAACAACAACAACAACAACAACAACAAGAACAACAACAACAACAAAAACAACTACCGCAACAACAACAACAACAACAATAATAATAATAATAATAATAATAATAATAATAATAATAATAATAATAATAATAATAATAATGACGATGATGATGATAATGATGATGATGATAATGGTAATGATCATGACTGCTGTATTGAGCGTACTGAACTGTTTACTGTGCAAATCCGACAGTAAACTTGTTTCTCTCGTAGCCTTGCTTGATCTGAGTGCTGCCTTTGATACGCTAGATCACACTACTTTACTTGAAAGGTTTAGGGTCACTTTTGGTGTTGATGGGATAGTTCTCCAGTGGTTCGAATCGTACATCAGAGATAGGTCACAGGCGGTGGTTGTGGGTGGTGTAAGGTCTACTTTGTCACCTCTTTTGTATGGAGTACCACAGGGGTCAGTATTGGGCCCAGTGTTGTTTACATTGTACTCACAGCCCTTGTCAGATGTTATCTCGGACCATGATTGTGATTTTCACAAGTATGCTGATGACACTGAGCTTTCTAAGAGTGGCACACCTGATGAGTTTGTTTCTGTTCAATCTGGGGTGTCTCGGTGTATCAGCAGTGTGCAGGAATGGATGACAAGTAATAAGCTTAAATTAAATTGTGAAAAGACTGAAGTCATGCCCGTTGGAACCTCCTCCTGCCTCAAACTCGTTGAGTCAGAGTCAATGGTTGTTGATGGTACTGAATTGCCTTTCAGTAACTCTGTCAAATACCTTGGTGTTACCATTGATCAGTGTCTGACCATGCAGAATCAAATATCTGTAGTCTGTCGCTCATCCTTTTTAGAGCTGAGACGTATTGCTTCCATCCGACGCTTTATGTCCAGGGAAGTAGCTGTCAGGCTAGTCTGTGCCACGGTGATGTCAAGATTGGACTACTGCAACTCTGTTTATGCTGGGCTTCCCGCAGAACAGATTGCTCGGCTGCAGAGAGTCCAAAATAGCGCTGCACGACTTGTTTTGAAGAGGAGGAGGTGTGAGCACATCACTCCCATGCTGATCGAACTGCACTGGCTTCCCATACGGTATCGGTGGCAATTTAGACTGGCAGTTCTTGCTTTCCGCCACTTCAATGAATCTCTTCCTCACTATCTCTCTTCTTCTCTCTGCACCTACCAAAGCTCTCGTACCCTTCGCTCTTCTTCACAAAAACTTTTGAAAATCCCTAAGCGTTCTCTGAAATCTGTTGGCGAAAGAGCCTTCAGTTTTAGAGCACCTTCTATTTGGAACTCCCTCCCTGAAGACCTTCGTAATCAGCCTACTCTTTCTTCTTTTAAATCTCAGCTCAAAACTTACCTCTTCAAAAAAGCCTATTCTCTTCTGTAGATGACTAGATCTCTCTTAAATTCCTCCACAACTAGTTCGGTGAGACAGTTTATGCATGTAGGTGCGTCTGCCATTGTGTATTTTCTTTTTGCTGTGTGCATGAATATTGTATGAATAAGTGCAAATGGTGGATGTAAGCGCATTGAGTTGTACAACAAGAAATGCGCTATATAAGTATTATACATTATTATATTATTATTATTATTATTATTATTATTATTGTATAATAATAATAATAATAATAATAATAATAATAATAATAATAATAATAATAATAATAATGATGTTGTTATGATGATGATGATGATGATGATGATGGATGATTGTAATCATCATCATCATCATCATCATCATCATTATTATTATTATTATATTGGGTATTTATATAGCGCCTATCCTCGGTCACAGACCAAGCTCTAAGCGCTTTACAATAAATACACTACCTCACTTACTCAACGGACTGCCTACCCAGGTAGAGCCGGCCGAAGAGCAGCCTACTGGCGCTCATTCAGTCGTTTCCCGTACCATTCAAATATCAGTCACTCATTTTCATTTATCTCATTTATTCCTCCAGTTTCTCACATAGGATGCATGCCATGTTTTATACGTGTCCTCCATTTCCACCGGTACACGATGGCACACGATAACAGTAAGTGACAATTTTTGTGGCTTGGTAAGAAATACCAGGCGGCTATCTTCAATCTACATCAATTTTGCCAGGGCAGCGGGGAACCCCCCTGCTCTTTTCGATTTTCAACTGCCGTGGGTTCTTTAACGTGTGCAGGGGGGCCAGGAAGGCACACGGGTCCGACTCGCTTATAGTCCCCATCCGATGGACTTGACGTTCAGTTCGATTTGTCATTCAAACTGGGAAAGAAAGGGCGAGAAAGGCAGGGCTCGAACCCACGCACTTCTCACACGTTGGATTGGCAGGCGAACGTCTTAACCACTCTGCCACCTCTCTTCCTATCATCATCATCATCATCATCATCATAACAAGAACAACGAAAACAACAACAACAACAACAGCAATACTACTACTGCTACTACTACTACTACTATTAATAATAATAATAATAATAACAACAACAACAACAACAACAACAACAACAACAACAGTAATAATAATAATAATAATAATAATAATAATAAAACAACAACAACAACAACAACAACAACTACAACAACAATAATAATAATTAATAATAATAATAATAATAATAATAATAATAATAATAATAATAATAATGGACCAAGTGTAGGCTATGTAACGCCCCATTCGCCATAATGACATAACACATGACCCTATCTACCACGCAGGGCTTCAACAGATGTGCAGTAGACTTGACTTGTCTCCGGCATTGTGTTGGGGTTCGGGGGATCGTCATTATCTGTACTGAAAGCCACACACACAGAGAGAGAGAGAGAGAGAGAGAGAGAGAGAGAGAGAGAGAGAGAGAGAGAGAGAGAGAGAGAGAGAGAGGAGTTGTTAAACCTGCCAGAGGACAGTAATATCAACTTGAAATGGACAGTTTACCCTCACGTCTTTGAGTGAAACTATATATATATATATATATATATATATATATATATATATATATCGCAGGTTATGCTCGACAGACGAAGCCTTCACCCTTCGCTGCCAAGAGATCGCCAAGCACTTTCAACGTAGAGGATACAGTACCTACACCATCCAGAA
>CM065721.1:84646269-84648769 GCA_033310375.1 Conus canariensis
TTCCCAAAGCTGATTCTGTCAATATGAGTTCAATGCAGTCATTCAGATTCCCAATGCTGATTCTGTCAATATGAGTTCAATGCAGTCATTCAGATTCCCAAAGCTGATTCTGTCAATATGAGTTCAATGCAGTCATTCAGATTCCCAAAGCTGATTCTGTCAATATGAGTTCAATGCAGTCATTCAGATTCCCAAAGCTGATTCTGTCAATATGAGTTCAATGCAGTCATTCAGATTCCCAAAGCTGATTTCATATGAGTTCAATGCAGTATTCGATTCCCATGATCTGCATATGTCAATGCAGTCATTCAGATTCCCAAAGCTGATTCTGTCAATATGAGTTCAATGCAGTCATTCAGATTCCCAAAGCTGATTCTGTCAATATGAGTTCAATGCAGTCATTCAGATTCCCAAAGCTGATTCTGTCAATATGAGTTCAATGCAGTCATTCAGATTCCCAAAGCTGATTCTGTCAATATGAGTTCAATGCAGTCATTCAGATTCCCAAAGCTGATTTTCATGTTCAATCAGTCATTCGATTCCCAGCTGATTCTGTCAATTGAGTTCAATTCAGCATTAATTCCCAAAGCTGATTCTGTCAATATGAGTTCAATGCAGTCATTCAGATTCCCAAAGCTGATTCTGTCAATATGAGTTCAATGCAGTCATTCAGATTCCCAAAGCTGATTCTGTCAATATGAGTTCAATGCAGTCATTCAGATTCCCAAAGCTGATTCTGTCAATATGAGTTCAATGCAGTCATCAATTCCAAGTATTCGTCAATAGAGTCATGCGATTCGTTCCCAAGCTGATTTGAATATGAGTTCAATGCAGTCATTCAGATTCCCAAAGCTGATTCTGTCAATATGAGTTCAATGCAGTCATTCAGATTCCCAAAGCTGATTCTGTCAATATGAGTTCAATGCAGTCATTCAGATTCCCAAAGCTGATTCTGTCAATATGAGTTCAATGCAGTCATTCAGATTCCCAAAGCTGATTCTGTCAATATAGTTCAATGTCAGTCAATATTCAGATTCCCAAAGCTGATTCTGTCAATATGAGTTCAATGCAGTCATTCAGATTCCCAAAGCTGATTCTGTCAATATGAGTTCAATGCAGTCATTCAGATTCCCAAGCTGATTCTGTCAATATGAGTTCAATGCAGTCATTCAGATTCCCAAAGCTGATTCTGTCAATATGAGTTCAATGCAGTCATTCAGATTCCCAAAGCTGATTCTGTCAATATGAGTTCAATCAGTCATTCAGATTCCAAGCTGATTTGTCAATATGAGTTCAATGCAGTCATTCAGATTCCCAAAGCTGATTCTGTCAATATGAGTTCAATGCAGTCATTCAGATTCCCAAAGCTGATTCTGTCAATATGAGTTCAATGCAGTCATTCAGATTCCCAAAGCTGATTCTGTCAATATGAGTTCAATGCAGTCATTCAGATTCCAAAGCTGTATTCTGTAATATGAGTTCAATGCAGTCATTCAGATTCCCAAAGCTGATTCTGTCAATATGAGTTCAATGCAGTCATTCAGATTCCCAAAGCTGATTCTGTCAATATGAGTTCAATGCAGTCATTCAGATTCCCAAAGCTGATTCTGTCAATATGAGTTCAATGCAGTCATTCAGATTCCCAAAGCTGATTCTGTCAATATGAGTTCAATGCAGTCATTCAGATTCCCAAAGCTGATTCTGTCAATATGAGTTCAATGCAGTCATTCAGATTCCCAAAGCTGATTCTGTCAATATGAGTTCAATGCAGTCATTCAGATTCCCAAAGCTGATTCTGTCAATATGAGTTCAATGCAGTCATTCAGATTCCCAAAGCTGATTCTGTCAATATGAGTTCAATGCAGTCATTCAGATTCCCAAAGCTGATTCTGTCAATATGAGTTTCAATCGATCAGTCATTCAGATTCCCAAAGCTGATTCTGTCAATATGAGTTCAATGCAGTCATTCAGATTCCCAAAGCTGATTCTGTCAATATGAGTTCAATGCAGTCATTCAGATTCCCAAAGCTGATTCTGTCAATATGAGTTCAATGCAGTCATTCAGATTCCCAAAGCTGATTCTGTCAATATGAGTTCAATGCAGTCATTCAGATTCCCAAAGCTGATTCTGTCAATATGAGTTCAATGCAGTCATTCAGATTCCCAAAGCTGATTCTGTCAATATGAGTTCAATGCAGTCATTCAGATTCCCAAAGTGATCTGTCAATGATTCAATGTCAATATCGATTCCAAGCTGTTTGTCAAAGTCAATGCAGTTCATTCAGATTCCCAATGCTGATTCTGTCAATATGAGTTCAATGCAGTCATTCAGATTCCCAAAGCTGATTCTGTCAATATGAGTTCAATGCAGTCATTCAGATTCCCAAAGCTGATTCTGTCAATATGAGTTCAATGCAGTCATTCAGATTCCCAAAGCTGATTCTGTCAATATGAGTTCAATGCAGTCATTCAGATTCCCAAAGCTGATTCTGTCATATGA
>CM065721.1:84661269-84663769 GCA_033310375.1 Conus canariensis
GTTGTAACCGACAGTATCGGCGACTAACATTACCTCTGGTGGATGTGCACGTTATATCTCGTTGTAACCGACAGTATCGGCGACTAACATTACCTCTGGTGGATGTGCACGTTATATCTCGTTGTAACCGACAGTATCGGCGACTAACATTACCTCTGGTGGATGTGCACGTTATATCTCGTTGTAACCGACAGTATCGGCGACTAACATTACCTCTGGTGGATGTGCACGTTATATCTCGTTGTAACCGACAGTATCGGCGACTAACATTACCTCTGGTGGATGTGCACGTTATATCTCGTTGTAACCGACAGTATCGGCGACTAACATTACCTCTGGTGGATGTGCACGTTATATCTCGTTGTAACCGACAGTATCGGCGACTAACATTACCTCTGGTGGATGTGCACGTTATATCTCGTTGTAACCGACAGTATCGGCGACTAACATTACCTCTGGTGGATGTGCACGTTATATCTCGTTGTAACCGACAGTATCGGCGACTAACATTACCTCTGGTGGATGTGCACGTTTATCTCGTTGTAACCGACAGTATCGGCGACTAACATTACCTCTGGTGGATGTGCACGTTATATCTCGTTGTAACCGACAGTATCGGCGACTAACATTACCTCTGGTGGATGTGCACGTTATATCTCGTTGTAACCGACAGTATCGGCGACTAACATTACCTCTGGTGGATGTGCACGTTATATCTCGTTGTAACCGACAGTATCGGCGACTAACATTACCTCTGGTGGATGTGCACGTTATATCTCGTTGTAACCGACAGTATCGGCGACTAACATTACCTCTGGTGGATGTGCACGTTATATCTCGTTGTAACCGACAGTATCGGCGACTAACATTACCTCTGGTGGATGTGCACGTTATATCTCGTTGTAACCGACAGTATCGGCGACTAACATTACCTCTGGTGGATGTGCACGTTTATCTCGTTGTAACCGACAGTATCGGCGACTAACATTACCTCTGGTGGATGTGCACGTTATATCTCGTTGTAACCGACAGTATCGGCGGACTAACATTACCTCTGGTGGATGTGCACGTTATATCTCGTTGTAACCGACAGTATCGGCGACTAACATTACCTCTGGTGGATGTGCACGTTATATCTCGTTGTAACCGACAGTATCGGCGACTAACATTACCTCTGGTGGATGTGCACGTTATATCTCGTTGTAACCGACAGTATCGGCGACTAACATTACCTCTGGTGGATGTGCACGTTATATCTCGTTGTAACCGACAGTATCGGCGACTAACATTACCTCTGGTGGATGTGCACGTTATATCTCGTTGTAACCGACAGTATCGGCGACTAACATTACCTCTGGTGGATGTGCACGTTATATCTCGTTGTAACCGACAGTATCGGCGACTAACATTACCTCTGGTGGATGTGCACGTTATATCTCGTTGTAACCGACAGTATCGGCGACTAACATTACCTCTGGTGGATGTGCACGTTATATCTCGTTGTAACCGACAGTATCGGCGACTAACATTACCTCTGGTGGATGTGCACGTTATATCTCGTTGTAACCGACAGTATCGGCGACTAACATTACCTCTGGTGGATGTGCACGTTATATCTCGTTGTAACCGACAGTATCGGCGACTAACATTACCTCTGGTGGATGTGCACGTTATATCTCGTTGTAACCGACAGTATCGGCGACTAACATTACCTCTGGTGGATGTGCACGTTATATCTCGTTGTAACCGACAGTATCGGCGACTAACATTACCTCTGGTGGATGTGCACGTTATATCTCGTTGTAACCGACAGTATCGGCGACTAACATTACCTCTGGTGGATGTGCACGTTATATCTCGTTGTAACCGACAGTATCGGCGACTAACATTACCTCTGGTGGATGTGCACGTTATATCTCGTTGTAACCGACAGTATCGGCGACTAACATTACCTCTGGTGGATGTGCACGTTATATCTCGTTGTAACCGACAGTATTGCACGATCGTCGCCGATACCGCTTCCTTTCTTCCCGGTTCAAGCCGTCAGTTGTGGGTCTGGAGGATTTCCATTGGGGCAGGGAGTAGCCAGGATCAAACCCACGGTGCTCAATAGACGTCTCCTCGGCAGTTTGACCGTGACACCTTGCCACCACGACTGAGCCACAGTCTGGAAGTCTGCTAGCTTCTTAGCTCCACGGCAACTGTTTTCCCTGTTTTTTTCTTCTTTTCCCTGAGGAAAGGAATTAACCTTGACGAAAGCAGTCATAACCGGGAAATCAGTTATCATCACTTAAAAAGAAAAAGAACAGAACAGCAATCATCTATTAGGAAATCAATGACAAGTGATGTCACGAGAACACAAGTATCAAGTACCCCTGTTTTCTTCCAGAAAATTGTTTTCTGCGGGAAAACAGTTACGATACTCCTGTAAAACCCATTGCATTCTATAGCCCAGAATATCCATTGCATTCTATAGCCCAGAATATCCATTGCATTCTAT
>CM065721.1:84673769-84686269 GCA_033310375.1 Conus canariensis
TGTTACACAGCATGACGTTTTACTGTCACACTACTTCCTGTTTGGCTGTATCACAATGTGTTGTTACACAGCATGACGTGTCACTGTGTTACACTCCTTCCTGTTTGGGTGTATCACAATGTGTTGTTACACAGCATGACGTGTCACTGTTACACTACTTCCTGTTTGGGTGTATCACAATGTGTTATTGTTACACAACATGACGTGTCAATGTTACACTGCTTCCTGTTTGGGTGTATCACAATGTGTTATCGTTACACAGCATGACATGTCACTGTGTTACACTCCTTCCTGTTTGGCTGTATCACAATGTGTTGTTACACAGCATGACGTTTTACTGTCACACTACTTCCTGTTTGGCTGTATCACAATGGGTTGTTACACAGCATGACGTTTCACTGTTTCACTACTTCCTGTTTGGGTGTATCACAATGGGTTGTTACACAGCATGACATTTCACTGTTTCACTACTTCCTGTTTGGGTGTGTCACAATGGGTTGTTACACAGCATGACGTTTCACTGTTTCACTACTTCCTGTTTGGGTGTGTCACAATGGGTTGTTACACAGCATGACGTTTCACTGTTTCACTACTTCCTGTTTGGGTGTGTCACAATGGATTGTTACGCAGCTTTGGTATTCTTGTGTTTTCTTTTCCTCAAATTTAGGGGTGGGGATGGGGATGGGGGAGTGGATGATGTTGTAAGGGGGGGTGGGGGGTGGGGGTGGGGGCATGCAATGAATGAAATGTGCTTGTGATTGTGTATTTACTACTTGGGACTGAAGTTCGTATGGGTAAGCAATATAATAATAATAATAATAATAATAATAATAATAATAATAATAATAATAATAATAATAATAATAATAATGATAATGTTAATTTATAAAGCGCCTATTTTCTAAACATTAGGGCTCTAAGCGCTTTACATAAGCAACACATAATACAGTTATACGATAAGACATGACACGCTAGAAACAAGACAGGAACTTGCTTTACACACACACACACACACACACACACACACACACACACACACACACACACACACACACACACCGATTGCCGTTGGCTCGGTCGTCGCATGGAAGACCGTCGGGATGGACGCAGACATGGCCGGCGGGAAGCCTACAGCCATGCTGCCCGAGGCGACAACCGATATTACCGCCAAGGTGACCGCCGTGACATCACCGAACATTACCACGGGTTCGACCGCCGAGACGAACGCCGAGATGACCGCCAACCGTACTACCGACACAACCGACGAGAAACCTACCAAAATGATCGCCGAGACGACCGCCAACCGTACTACCGACACAACCGACGAGAAACCTACCAAAATGATCGCCGAGATGACCGCCAACCGTACTACCGACACAACCGACGAGAAACCTACCAAAATGATCGCCAAGACGACCGCCAACCGTACTACCGACACAACCGATGAGAAACCTACCA
Source organism: Conus canariensis (assembly GCA_033310375.1). NCBI lineage: Eukaryota > Metazoa > Mollusca > Gastropoda > Neogastropoda > Conidae > Conus > Conus canariensis. The sequence goes on from CM065721.1 coordinate 84,675,228, forward strand.
AAATGATCGCCGAGAGGACCGCCGGGACCACCACGGCAATGACAGACGAGACAACATGCGCCCTCGGCAATATCACAGTCGGCCTTTCCCTCCCCATAACTCAAACCGTGCCCACAGCGGCTTCTATTAGCTCTTAGTCCGCGAGTGTGTATAAGCTATTTTCCCATAGATGTATTGCACATTATTTCGTACTCAAAATATTACAAATAACTTTTCCGTTACGTGTGCTATCATGGAATATTAGATGTTACAAGGGGACCGATGACGGCTTAAAGATTAACAAACTCCTTGATAAAAGTGCCGTAGCAATCCTGTCTAAATATGACATTCTGTTTTTACAAGAAACCCATCTTGATATAGAAAAAGCCAATGAATTATCTTTACCTGGTTTTGCAGCAGGGGTTCATTATTATCGACCAAAAAGGGGGAAAGCCCCAAGGGCTTCGGGGGATATCTCTGTCTACATAAAAGAGCAGTACAGAAAGTATATAAAATTCCTACCAAGAAATAACAGCGATGTTGCATGGTTACATATTAAAACAGCATGTACAGTGAACACCGCAGAAAAGAGATATGTATATTTAGGTTGTGTATATATTCCACTGGAACATTCTTCCTTTGGCAAGGACTACACTAGACGCATATGGGACTCATTAGAAAGTGACATTGAAGAACTAACAACAAAAGGCAATATCCTCCTGTGTGGTGACTTTAATGCAAGGACAGGCAATCAAGCCGACTTCATTAGCCTGGACAATGAGAAGAATTATTATGATTTACCTGCTGACTACCATTTTGATAATGGCATAAAAAGGCAGTCGATGGACCTCTTAACTAATAAGAACGGACGTCGTTTATGTAACATGTGTATTGAAAATCAAATGTGTGTTTTGAATGGAAGAGTGCTTGGAGATCTTGCAGGATTGTACACTTGTCATAATTCACAGGGAAGCAGCGTAGTAGATTATTTCCTTTGCTCACAATATTTGCTTAGACATGTGTTAAACATGAAAGCAACTGACTTGACACGACATTCTGACCACTGCCCACTAGAGTTATTGATCCAACTGCCCATAAAAAATGAAAATACATTACACAAAAGACAAGCCTCTCCCACAACCCACGATGAACAACAGTCACGTAAAGACCTACTTCATAGAAATTCTACAATAAATACAGAAAAAGGCTATCTAGTATTTCAGTGGAATGAAAAGTCTGCCGAAAAAGTAGTAGCAACCTCCAAAATGCCCAACATACGCACCATGATCCAAGAAATCAAGACCGACATTGTGACACAACTTGCACCAAATGAACATGACATCGACATAAATACGACTATTGAACAGATAACGAATATATTTTCAACCACAGCAAAGATAGCGCTTAGACAAAGACGGATAGAAAAAAAAACAAAAAAAAAACTAGACACAGAAAGAAGAAGTGGTTTGACAGAGACTGTCATTCCCAAAGAAGAGAGATAAGATCACTACTGAACGCGGTCAACAGAAACCCCCAAAATAAACAACTAAGGCAAAAATACTTTTCACAATGTAAAATATATAAACGACTTTTAAAGAAAACCAAGAAAATATATCGGAACAAACTCCTGAATTCCCTAAACGAAGTCCTAGAAACTGATCCCAATTCAATATGGAAAACTGTTCGGGAACTGCAAACATACGATCATGAAATTTATGGTCAAGAAAATTGTCTCAGCGCGAACAAATGGTTTGAACATCTTAAAACACTAATAGGTGAGAAACAGAAAATCGCAAAAAAACGAAAACAAACAGTTGATGACATGTTAGTAGCATTTAAGAGGTCAAATAATCGTCCTTCTGGGAATTCAGAGTTAGATTATGAAATATTAGAAACGGAGGTAAGGAACGCGGTCAGAAAGCTGAAAAATAAAAACTCCCCAGGCAAAGATGGAATCAGAAACGAAATGCTTAAAGCAATGTTACCTGAAATCGCTCCTCTTCTGAAAGACGCGTTTAACTTAATCTTAAAATCAGAAAAATACCCGGACCTCTGGAAAACAGGAATCACAGTCCCAGTCTATAAGTCAGGCGGCCAGTCCAACCCCAACAATTACAGAGGCATAACTTTGAATAGTTCGCTGGGAAAAGTGTTTTGCAACATAATAAATGAAAGGATAATAAATTATCTTGAGGCAAACCATCTCTTGGCAAAGGAGCAAGCAGGGTTCAGAAAGGATCACGGACCACTGATCAAATATTCATATTGTCAAAACTAGTTGATAAGGTACTAAAAGACAGAACTAAAAGGCTTTACTGCTGTTTTGTTGACTTCAGCAAAGCATTTGATAATATATGGCACGAAGCCCTACTGATGAAAATGATGCAAGCGGGAATAACTGGTAAATGCTACCAAATCATACAGGACATGTACAACGGGGCTACGGTTTGTACAAGAAGCCAATCTGGTTTCACTAAGGAAATATTAATACAAAAAGGTGTCCTCCAAGGTAATACCCTTAGCCTTACCTTATTTAACATATTCATAAATGACATTGTCGGATATCTCAGAGACCATGATTCCCCAAGAATTTCCGATCTAAAACAAGTCGAAATTCCGTGTCTTTTGTATGCAGATGATTTAGCTATCCTCTCGACTTCAAAACAGGGACTTCAGCGTAAATTAAACCAGTTACACAACTACTGTTTAGACTGGGGAATGAAAATCAACACAGAGAAAACAAAGGTCGTTGTATTCACCAAATCAGATCCAAAGGTACCACTATTCTTCAATTGCGGTGAAAACATAATTGAAACAGTAGATTAATATAAAGATCTTGGAGTCATTTTCCATAAAAACGGACATTTTACAGAAGCCCTTTAGCACTTAGCAAGACAGGGGAATAAAGCCGCACATACCTTGAAGAGAACGTTTTATGGTCAAAATGTAAATATGAGAACAGTTACAACCCTATTTGACTCGTTAGTCTCTCCTATCTTCACATATGAGTCGGGGGTGTGGTTCCCATCCTCTTACCAATACAAAGATGAAATATGTCAAGAAAAGAAAATGCAGCATTTGTTCAAAACCTGTCTTGCAAACAAATTCCCACATGAAACTGCACACATTAAATTCTGCAGGCAATTATTAAGAGTTCATAAAAAAGCAATGACATTACCGGTTTGGGGCGAACTGGGGAGATTCCCGATTACTTTTAAAGTGATAACCCAGACTATCGCATTCTGGATACACATATTAGAGTCAGACAGAGACTCTTATCAACAACAGATTTATCAGTCAATGATCTCTCAGGGCACCGAAGAAAGCAAATGGACGAAGTTTATACGACAAACCTTGTCAACGATAGGATTACAGCATGTCAGGGAAAATCAGGGTACATTTAGTGTGACTCGCTTGAAGTTTCTAATCAATGCGAAGCTGAAAAGGCTTTATATTGAGTTTTGGAAGAAACAAAAGAACGAAAGCACATCCAAGCTCAAATTTTATGCCACAGTTACTACCGAATACAAACAGGCGGCTTATTTGGAGCAACACACTGACACAGATTGCAGACGAGCACTAACCAGATTACGAATAAGTGCCCATGACCTCCAAATTGAGAGGGGCCGTTATACCAACACTGACAGAGAAAACAGATTATGCACGACATGCCACGTCGTTGAGGACGAACTACTTTTTCTCGATGGCTGCAAATTATTTGACCAACAACGTTATGACCTGATGACAAAGATCATAAAAACTGATTTTCCACCACAGACTAACATGACAAAACCCTCGGAGCTCATGTTATTGGACTGCTTCCAACCTGTACTTGCCCAGTATATCCTGTTGTGTTTTTCTCTTCGGAGACAGAAAATTTAATCAGACTCTGATACACACTGTGCTTTTTCTTTCTGCTACTAAAGTCATGTTGCAAGATGACGACGTTGGGATTAGTTTAGTTTAGTTGAATGTCTGAACTTGATCATCTGTGCCCCACAAAACCTCTGGTTTTCATATGGCATTAAAACATGTTCTTGTTCTTCTTGTTCTTGTTCTTGTCACACACACACACACACACACACACACACACACACACACACACACACACACACACACACACACACACACACACCACACACACACACACACACACACACACACACACACACACACACACACACACACACACACACACACACACACCACACACACACACACACACACACACACACACACACCACACACACAAACAATAACAAGAAACAGAGAGCAAATATACCACATTAATGTATAAGCATAATTTACGCAAGCCGACACACACGCACGTTTCCAAACCCTAATCAACATGTTGTGCTTGAAATGAATTCTTTTTCCATTGAGGGGATGGTGGGGGGTCGGGGGGAGGGTTGTTATCCTGCTGATGCCAGTACCTTTAACTTTTGCGTTTCCTATGAGCTTGACGTTGTCATTCATGAAGTTCAGATCAGTTGTTTGGCACTGCACGGCAGCCAGATTTTACTGCTGCTTGTTCTTGTGCTTGTCTCTGGAACATTACTGGAGCAGTAGGAAGATGTACCTGCTGTCCTTTTCCCTCAGTTTTCTCACAACCCTTTCTCTAGCTGATGTCCTTTTCCCTAAGTCTTCTCACAACCCTTTCTCTACCTGCTGTCCTTTTCCCTAGGTCTTCTCACAACCCTTTCTCTACCTGCTGTCCTTTTCCCTCAGTCTTCTCACAACCCTTTCTCTACCTGCTGTCCTTTTCCCTAAGTCTTCTCACAACCCTTTCTCTACCTGCTGTCCTTTTCCCTAAGTCTTCTCACAACCCTTTCTCTACCTGCTGTCCTTTTCCCTAAGTCTTCTCACAACCCTTTCTCTACCTGCTGTCCTTTTCCCTCAGTCTTCTCACAACCCTTTCTCTATCTACTGTCCTTTTCCCTCGGTCTTCTCACAACCCTTTCGCTACCTACTGTCCCTTTCCCTCGGTCTTCTCACAACCCTTTCTCTATCTACTGTTCTTTTCCCTCGGTTTCTCACAACCCTTTCTCTACCTGCTGTCCTTTTCCCTCAGTTTTCTCACAACCCTTTCTCTCTACCTGCTGTCCTTTTCCCTCTCTTCTCACAAACCCTTCTCTACCTGCTGTCCTTTTCCCTCAGTTTTCTCACAACCCTTTCTCTACTACTGTCCTTTTCGCCTCAGTCTTCTAACTACTCACCTTTTTTCCCTCAGTCTTCTCACAACCCTTTCTCTGCCTGCTGTCCTTTTCCCTCAGTCTTCTCACAATCCTTTCTCTACCTGCTGTCCTTTTCCTTCAGTCTTCTCACAACCCTTTCTCTATTACTGTCCTTTTCCCTCGGTCTTCTCATAACCTTTCACTACCTGCTGTCCTTTTCCCTCAGTCTTCTCACAACCCTTTCTCGACCTACTGTCCTTTTCCCTCGGTCTTTGCACAACACATTCTCTACCTGCTGTCCTTTTCCCTCGGTCTTCTCACAATGCATTCTCTACCTGCTGTCCTTTTCCCTTTAGTCTTCTCACAACCCTTTCTCTACCTGCTGTCCTTTTCCCTCGGGCTTCTCACAACCCTTTCCCTATCTACTGTCCTTTTCCCTCGGGCTTCTCACAACCCTTTCCCTATCTACTGTCCTTTTCCCTCGGTTTCTCACAACACTTTCCCTATCTACTGTCCTTTTCCCTCAGTCTTCTCACAACCCTTTCTCTACCTGCTGTCCTTTTCCCTCGGTCTTCTCACAACCCTTTCTCTGCCTGCCGTCCTTTTCCCTCGGTCTTCTCACATCCCTTTCTCTACCTGCTGTCCTTTTCCTCAGTCTTCTCACAACCCTTTCTCTACCTGCTGTCCTTTTCCCTCAGTCTTCTCACAACCCTTTCTCTACCTGCTGTCCTTTTCCCTCAGTCTTCTACAAACCTTTCTCTACCTGCTGTCCTTTTCCCTCAGTCTTCTCACAACCCTTACTCTACCTGCCGTCCTTTTCCCTCAGTCTTCTCACAAACCTTTCTCTACCTGCTGCCCTTTTCCCTAGGTCTTCTCACAACCCTTTCCCTATCTACTGTCCTTTTCCTTTAGTCTTCTCACAACCCTTTACTCTACCTGCTGTCCTTTTCCCTCAGTCTTCTCACAACCCTTTCTCTACCTCTGTCCTTTTCCCTCAGTCTTCTCACAACCCTTACTCTAACCTGCTGTCCTTTTCCCTCAGTCTTCTCACAACCTTTCTCTACCTACTGTCCCTTTCCCTCGGTCTTCTCACAACCCTTTCTCTATCTACTGTCCTTTTCCCTCGGTTTCTCACAACCCTTTCTCTACCTGCTGTCCTCTTTCCCTCGGTCTTCTCACAACCCTTTCTCTATCTATGTCCTTTTCACCTCGTTTCCCTACTAACCGCTGTCCTTTCTCCCTCACTCTGTCTGTCAACCTTTCTCTACCTGCTGTCCTTTTCCCTCAGTCTTCTCACAACCCCTTTCTCTACCTGCTGTCCTTTTCCCTCAGTCTTCTCACAACCCTTTCTCTACCTGCTGTCCTTTTTCCCTCAGTCTTCTCACAACCCTTTCTCTACCTGCTGTCCTTTTCCCTCAGTCTTCTCACAACCCTTTCTCTACCTGCTGTCCTTTTCCTCAGTTTTCTCACAACCCTTTTCTCTACTGCTGTCCTTTTCCCTCAGTCTTCTCACAACCTTTCTCTACCTGCTGTCCTTTTCCCTCAGTTTTCTCACAACCCTTTTTCTCTGTCCTTTTCCCTCGTCTTCATATCACCTTTTCCCTCTAGTCTTCTCACACCGTTTCTCTACTTTCTACGTCCTTTTCCCCTAAGTCTTCTATACACCTTTCTCTACCTCTTCCTTTTCCTCTGTCTTCTAACGACTTCCTTTTCCCTCTGTCTTCTAACGACTCTCCTTTTCCCTCTGTCTTCTAACGACTCTCCTTTTCCCTCTGTCTTCTAACGACCTCTCCTTTTCCCTCTGTCTTCTAACGACCCTCCTTTTCCCTCTGTCTTCTAACAACTCTCCTTTTCCCTCTGTCTTCTAACGACTCTCCTTTACCCTCTGTCTTCTAACAACTCTCCTTTTCCCTCTGTCTTCTAACAACTCTCCTTTTCCCTCTGTCTTCTAACAACTCTCCTTTTCCCTCTGTCTTCTAACAACTCTCCTTTTCCCTGTCTTCTAACGACTCTCCTTTTCCCTCTGTCTTCTAACGACTCTCCTTTTCCCTGTCTTCTAACGACTCTCCTTTTCCCTCTGTCTTCTAACGACTCTCCTTTTCCCTCTGTCTTCTAACAACTCTCCTTTTCCCTCTGTCTTCTAACAACTCTCCTTTTCTCTCTGTCTTCTAACAACTCTCCTTTTCCCTCTGTCTTCTAACGACTCTCCTTTTCCCTCTGTCTTCTAACGACTCTCCTTTTCCCTCTGTCTTCTAACAACTCTCCTTTTCCTTCAGTCTTCTAACAACTCTCCTTTTCCCTCTGTCTTCTAACGACTCTCCTTTTCCCTCTGTCTTCTAACGACTCTCCTTTTCCCTCTGTCTTCTAACAACTCTCCTTTTCCCTCTGTCTTCTAACAACTCTCCTTTTCCCTGTCTTCTAACGACTCTCCTTTTCCCTCTGTCTTCTAACAACTCTCCTTTTCCTTCAGTCTTCCAGAGCCCTTTCTGCACCAAGCAAATCAGCCGGCTGTTTTTCTGTGTGAAGTTTTGGAGACAGCCAGCAAACGAGGAGATGGGAAGCGGGGTGTGTATCCAGGGGTAACTGAAGTGTGTTTTCTGAAAGCAGCTTTGTGTGCGTTAGGTTCCCTACCCCCCTCCCCCCCCACCCCCCCCCCCCCACCGTAGTTCTCTCTCCTCTCTCTCTCTCTCTCTCTCTCTCTCTTTCTTACACACACACACACACACACACACACACACACACACATGCACGTATGCGCGCGTGCGCGTACACACACACACACACACACACACACACACACACACACACACACACACACACAGCAGAGAGAGAGAGAGAGAGAGAGAGAGAGAGAGAGAGAGAGAGAGAGAGAGAGAACCCCTCCCCTCAGTGTCTCTCCCCCAAAGTGACTCACAAAAACAACAGATATGCTGCTTGTATTTCTCTCGATAGATTAGCTCCTCTAGTTAGGATGGGGTGGCCGGCACTGATTTCTCTCTCTCTCCTCTCTCTCTCTCTCTCTCTCTCTCTCTCTCTCTCTCTCTGCGCGTGCGTGCGTGTGTGTGTGTGTGTGTGTGTGTGTGTGTGTGTGTGTGTGTGTGTGTGTGTGTGTGTGCGTGCGTGTGTGCGTGCGTGCGTACGTGTGTGTGTGTGTGTGTGTGTGTGTGTGTGTGTGTGTGTGTGTGTGTGTGTGTGTGTGTGTGTGTGTGTGTGTGTACTTTCGGAGAAAATGGGGCCCCTCCTTGCAGAACTCCATTCCATGCAGCGTCTGTGGACGACGTGGTGCCTCAGGAATTGGTCTTCCTTTCCACATGAGGACCCACACCAGCAGATGACCTGCCTGCCCCTCTGATCTGTCATTCCCACACGAGGACCCACATCAGCAGATGACCTGCCTGCCCCTCTGATCTGTCATTCCCACACGAGGACCCACACCAGCAGATGACCTGCCTGCCCCTCTGATCTGTCATTCCCACACGAGGACCCACACCAGCAGATGACCTGCCTGCCCCTCTGATCTGTCATTCCCACACGAGGACCCACATCAGCAGATGACCTGCCTGCCCCTCTGATCTGTCGGACACGACAAGAGAATTCATCGGAGTAAGATCAGACGGACGTTGAGTGTTGAGGTTGTTGCTTTAAGGCCGGCTAGTGTTGGTGGTCAGGGGAATGACTGACTGACTGAGTGTTAGTGTAGTTGTCATGCTTGCTTTGGGGAGGACACTTCTCGTGTACGAGGCTTTCCCCCGACAGTACAATTCCTCGTGTTAAAGTGTAGCAATTGAGGGGGGTCAATTTTGCATGAGAGGGAAGTGAAGTCTTGGCAGGGTAATTTTACCACAAATTCTGCGTGTTAAAGTGTTAGTGAGTGAAGGGAGTCAATTTGGCATGAGAGGGAAGTGACATATTGGAAGGATAATTTTCCCCTCTGCTGAAGTTTCAGTGTGGGGTAACTGCAGGCGGATACTGAAACGAAATAAAACCAAAGAAATCTAATTACTGGGCCCCTCAGTGCAACCTCCGTTCCATCCTGCAAATGTACGTGTCCATCTAAGACCAACTTCAGCAGCCAGATCGGAAAGATAGGTGACTGCGTGTTCGTCCTTTGGTTTCATTGGTTTGATATTCATCTGTCCTGCCTGAAGAAGATCCAACTGGTCGAAACGCGTTGTGTTTGTTTTGTAATGTGTTTGTTAGTTCTTAGGGCGCAGCGTTCTGGTGTAACACAGGGAATGAGCCAATTCTTCCTGGCATCAGGAAAAACAGAGCCACTGGCCAAGTGGTTGACCCAGGAACTAGAGTCATTTTCTTGTCATCGAAAAGGCCATAAAACATAGTTTCTCTTGTCTGTCTTTATTTGCAGATACTGTTTGTCTCTCTCTCCTGATCTCCTAGGGTCCATGTTTTCATCAGATGACCTGTCTTTATCTGCAGATACTGTCTCTGTCTCTCTCCTGATCTCCTCTGTCTAGGTTTTCATCAGATGACCTGTCTTTATCTGCAGATACTGTCTCTCTCTCTCTCTCTCTCTCTCTCTCTCTCTCTCTCTCTCTCTCTCTCTCTCTCTCTCTCTCTCTCCTGATCTCCTCTGTCTAGGTTTTCATCAGATGACCTGTCTTTATCTGCAGATACTGTCTCTGTCTCTCCTGATCTCCTCTGTCTAGGTCTTCATCAGATGACCTGTCTTTATCTGCAGATACTGTCTCTATCTCCTGATCTCCTCTGTCTTGGTTTTCATCAGATGACCTGTCTTTATCTGCAGATACTGTCTCTCTCTCCTGATCTCCTAGGGTCTAGGTCTTCATCAGATGACCTGTCTTTATCTGCAGATACTGTCTCTCTCTCCTGATCTCCTCTGTCTAGGTCTTCATCAGATGACCTGTCTTTATCTGCAGATACTGTCTCTCTCTCCTGATCTCCTAGGGTCTAGGTCTTCATCAGATGACCTGTCTTTATCTGCAGATACTGTCTCTCTCAACTGATCTCCTAGGGTCTAGGTCTTCATCAGATGACCTGTCTTTATCTGCAGATACTGTCTCTCTCAACTGATCTCCTAGGGTCTAGGTCTTCATCAGATGACCTGTCTTTATCTGCAGATACTGTCTCTCTGGAGATAGGACTGGAGATAGTCTTTCTGGAGAGAATCATGCAAGAGACCCTAGAAGATCACCACACCTCCATCAGCATTGGCGGCAGGCCGGTCTCCAACCTTCGTTTCGCAGACGATATCGACCTCATGGGGGGGGCAGCAACATCGAGCTCCAGGATCTCACAAACAGACTTGTCACAAGAGCAAGTGCCTACGGCATGGAGGTCAGCACAGAGAAGTCAAAGATCATGGTCAACAGCACGACTAACAGCAGTGCCAACATAACCATGAATGGTGAGCCCCTGGAAGAAGTGACCAGCTTCAGGTACTTGGGAGCAACCCTGTCCAAAGATGGCACCTGCACAGCAGAAATCCGAATCAGGATCAACTCCGCATCAGCAGCGATGGCCAGACTGAACAGAGTGTGGAAGAGCAACATCAATTTCCACACAAAATTCCGGCTCTACAAGTCACTAGTGGTCTCGATCCTCTTATATGGTTGCGAGACATGGACACTGCTGGCCGAAACAGAAAGAAGAATCCAGGCGTTTGAGACCAGGTGCCTGAGGAAACTACTCCGCATCTCCTACAAAGAACACAAGACCAATGATTATGTGCGGAGCCTGGTCACTAACCTAGTTGGGCCCCACGAACCACTTCTGGCAACCGTCAAACGACGGAAGATGGCATGGTTTGGCCACGTCATCCGTCACAACACCCTCTCCAAAATCATCCTTCAAGGTACCGTTGAAGGAGGGCAGAGACGAGGACGGCAGAGAAAGAGCTGGTCCGACAAC
>CM065721.1:84693769-84698769 GCA_033310375.1 Conus canariensis
GTGTCTTTCAGCGTATCATCATACCATCTTCCAAGGCTCTTGACTGGTTCTTCTGTGACTGTTGGAATGGCCTGGTTGGCAACACTGAAGACCACAGATCCGGCCACTTTTCCTTTCCTCAGTGAGAGACTCCGTGATTTCTTTGGCTTGAACTTCATTCTGGATGAGGCAACTATGTCGTCCAGCCTCTCCAGCACATGACGTGTCTCGTCTTCTCTGGATGAAATCACTGTAGTGTCATCCATGAAGGCCTTGAGAGGAGGCATCTTGTATCCATCACCAAGGTCTGTTTGTATCGCGTTGTTTGTTGCTGCTTTCAAGATGAGTTCCATTGCCAGCACGAACAGTATTGGGGAAATTGCACAGCCCATTGCAATACCCACTTCCAAGTTGATCCAGTCTGTTGTGTACTCCTTGGTAGAGAACCACATTGAGAAGCCATTGAAATACTTCTTGAGCATGTCGCGGATGTTCTTTGGCACATGGTACATCTCAAGAGCCAACTGTATCATCTCATGGGGCACAGATCCATATGCGTTTGCCAGATCAAGCCACACTACGTCCAGGTCTCTCTTTTCTGTTTTTGCTTTTTGGATTGCGTCCCAGATCATTGTGGCGTGTTCTACACAGCCAGCCACGCCTGGGATGCCACCTTTCTGGACTGACACATCCAAGTACTTGTTTTCCATCAGGTACTTGGTCAGCCTTGCTGCCATGACAGAGAAGAAGATTTTCCCTTCGACGTTCAGTAGTGATATTGGCCTGAACTGGCTGATGTCACTTGAGTTTTGCTCTTTGGGGATGTACACACCATCTGCCGTCATCCACTGGCCGCTGATCTTCTGGTTTCTCCAAGCCGATCGCAGCAGCCTGTGGAGCCACTCCAGCACCTTGGGACATTTCTTGTAAAGCTGGTAAGGTATTCCGTTTGGCCCTGGTGATGATTTGGCTCTGGCTTTGTCGACCACCTTCTTGATTTCCGCCAACGTTGGAGGCTTGCCATTGAACTGTTCCTCAGGGTTGGTTGGCCACACCAGACCTTGAATGTCGAGTGGTGCTTTGCTCTGTGGGTCAGGGTATGTTTTCCTCAGATGCTGCTCAAGAACTCCTTTGTCCACACTTAGGGTCCCAGATTTTGGCTGCTCAAACAGTGTTCTGGCAAACTGGAAGGGGTCTCTGAAGAAGCGCTCTTGTGTCTTCTTCTTTTTGCTCTTCCTCTTCCTCGCAGATTCCGCTTTGCTGAGGGCGCTGTGTTTTTCTTTCAGGTCTTTCCACAGTTTTTCCAAGCCTTGTTTTTCAGCTGACAATGCGGTCTTCATTTGCATCTTGAGGTTTTTCTTTTGGACCCTGATCTTGTCCATCTTTTCTTGGCGTCTGGATTTCTTTGGAGGTGTTTTCTCTTTGGGTAGTTTTGCTCCATAGGCGTCTCTACATGTGGCATACACAATGTCCCCATATGTGGCTAGTTTGTGTTCCAGGGTGCTTTTCCCTATCAGTGCATCGAGTCTTTGGACGATTTGTGCATCCAGTTTCTCCCAATCTTCAGTTTCGTTTGCTCGTGGCAGGTTGAGTTTCTGGCGCCTGGCATCGAGGGCCTGTGCAAATTCCTCATCCGAACCAACAGCGTGGATGTCCTTGGCACTGTGGTTTAAATCCTGGCCTTGGTCTTCCGACGTCTTATCTGCTGATGCAGTGCGCTGCTGCTCATTCAGATGACTCTTCACACATCCCATCTTTGTTCTGTGGATCTTCATGCCACGGGTGGTAGCGAAACGCTTTCCACAGACACATGGATATTCCATTTGGTCCATGTTCATAGTCCGTTTGGGATTTGCAGTCATGATTGGTTGAGCACCGATGGATTCATCATTCTCTCCCCCTTTCGGTGAATCCTGGGAGCATCTTTTCCTTTTATTCTTAGTAGCCACATGTTTAAGGCAAAGTGGGGAGCCAGCCCACAGAGCCCTTGGTTCTGGTCTTTCCCAGTGTCCTCCGGTCTTTCCCGGACGTCCTCCGGCCTATTCCCGGAAGTCAATGGTTTACCCATGCATCAGTAGAAAGAAACTCGTGGAGAGCGTGGCAGCAGAGAGTCCTCAGAAGAGAAGCCCCCTTCAAGCAAGTGTTTCGGCCCTTATCTCCTGACACTCTAGGGGGGTTGGGCCACACCCGGTTCATGACTCCGGATGTCCCTCTGCTGCCCCCTTTTTTTTTCCCATCTTGGGACGAGCCATGGCTGGGATTCGAACCCATGACCCCCTGGACATGCTCATTTTCCACTTAATGACTCGCGCTTTAACCACTGAGCCACAGGGACACCTGATATTTGTAGGGAAATTAAGCCTTATGAAGTTCACTTTTGTTCCTCCTTGACCAGATCCAGCTTGAACACCTCTCTGCCGCTTCTGCCATTGCTTTCAGGGCTCTGGTTTTTTTCCCTCCCTGCAACTGAGAGCTGTTTCATGAGGCTGTATGCAGACGTTCCTACAACCCCCCTAGCTCCAATTTCTGCAGTGAGGACTTTGACCTGATAGCCTTCTCTCCTCAGGCTGTTTGCCAGATCAGCATACTTTTCAGTCTTGTAGATTTGAGCTGCCTCCATTCTGTTCTCATATGGCACCGTGAGCTCGATCATGATCAGCTGCTTGGTTGACTTAGAGTGGACTACTATGTCTGGTCTCATGCCACTCCTGCTGATGATCTCTGGGTGACTCTTCCATTCTGGGAGGTCTGCAGTGCACTCCCAGTCATCTGCCCCGTCCAGCAGACTCTGCCTGCATGTTTCGAGTGGCACTGTTGTTCTTGGCCATGATTTGCTGCCTCCTGCCGTGAAGAATGTTGCGGGTGCTTTTGGAGTCCTGATTTTCCCTTTTGTGGTGTTGGTACTAACCCAGACTACTTGCCTGGCTTAAGATGTCGACTATTTATAGACTGGCAAAATTAGATTATTATCATTTTTTCTTTTTATTCATTGTGTCTGAAAGTTGATTCTCCTCGTTTTCTTCCATACGGCTATCAAGGTACACGCCAGGTGGCTCCATGCAGACAGATTAAAATCAAAGTAATGCGACTATTTGGTGAGGGGGGGGGGGGTGCGGGGGAGGGGGGGGGCTTCCAGCTGGCTCAAAGATAGGGTCACGGGTGAGTGCAAAGGCCTGAAATGGGACGTCAATCAAAGGGAAGGTCATGTATTTGAAGATTGTATGGGATGTCATTGGAGAAAATCCCCCCAAACAAGAAGAACAATTTGGAGGGGAGCTGTTCTTTCGATCAATTGTCAGTTTAATATTGAATGTTGGTTTCAGTTTAGAGTAAGTCTCAAAACACTCACATGGATGATGTAGTGCTTTAGTGCAACATCCTAACTGTGGCGTGTGGCCACACTGGTCCCACGTCTGTGGCTCGTGGAGCACGGACATAGGCTGGGCTATACTTTGGTGAAACAGGACTAACCAGCATCAGGTTGATATAGGCTGGGCTATACTTTGGTGAAACAGGACTAACCAGCATCAGGTTGACTTAGGCTGGGCTATACTTTGGTGAAACAGGACTAACCAGCACCAGGTTGACATAGGCTGGGCTATACTTTGGTGAAACAGGACTTACCAGCATCAGGGTGACATAGGCTGGGGTATACTATGGTGAAACAGGACTTACCAGCATCAGGGTGACATAAGCTTGGGTATACTGTGGTAAAACAGGGCTAACCAGCATCAGGTTGACATAGGCTGGGCTATACTATGGTGAAACAGGACTAACCAGCATCAGGGTGACATAGGCTGGGCTATACTGTGGTAAAACAGGACTAACCAGCATCAGGTTGACATAGGCTGGGCTATACTATGGTGAAACAGGGCTAACCAGCATCAGGTTGACATAGGATGGGCTATATTATGGTAAAGCAGGGCTAACCAGCATCAGGTTGATATAGGCTGGGATATACTATGGTAAAACAGGGCTAACCAGCATCAGGTTGACATAGGCTGGGTTGTACTATGGTGAAACAGGACTAACCAGCATCAGGTTGACATGGGGTGGGCTATACTATGATAAAACAGGGCTAACCAGCATCAGGTTGACATGGGGTGGGCTATACTATGGTAAAACAGGACTAACCAGCATCAGGTTGACATGGGGTGGGCTATACTATGGTGAAACAGGACTAACCAGCATCAGGTTGACATGGGGTGGGCTATACTGTGCTGAAACAGGGCTAACCAGCATCAGGTTTGTGTCAGAGAAGCCACAGAGGATTGGACGGTAACAACATACAAACCAACAAATTGAAGACATAAATACAAACTGGACGTTTGTTGCATTGATAGATGTCCGGCACTTCAACAGAAGGATCCTATCTGGGGAAAGAGACGGTACAGAATGTCAGTGGAAGATAAGTCATAGATAGCATCGTTGTGTGTGTGTGTGTGTGTGTGTGTGTGTGTGTGTGTGTGTGTGCGTGTGCGTGTGTGTGTGTGTGTGTGTGTGTGTGTGTGTGTGTGTGTGTGTGTGTGTGTGTGTGTGTGTGTTGTGGTAAACACTCATTAACCTAGATTATTGGCAAATGGGCTTCAACAGATTCATTGGTTCAGAGGTGACTGTTAATCCTGTTTGGAACAGTTGGAGTCTCCATTGTGGTCAGAATTCACTGGTTCAGAGGTGACTGTTAATCTTGTTTGGAACAGTTGGAGTCTCCATTGTGGTCAGAATTCACTGGTTCAGAGGTAACTGTTAATCCTGTTTGGAACAGTTGGAGTCTCCATTGTGGTCAGAATTCACTGGTTCAGAGGTAACTGTTAATCCTGTTTGGAACAGTTGGAGTCTCCATTGTGGTCAGAATTCACTGGTTCAGAGGTGACTGTTAATCCTGTTTGGAACAGTTGGAGTCTCCATTGTGGTCAGAATTCACTGGTTCAGAGGCGACTGTTAATCCTGTTTGGAACAGTTGGAGTCTCCATTGTGGTCAGAATTCACTGGTTCAGAGGCGACTGTTAATCCTGTTTGGA
>CM065721.1:84711269-84723769 GCA_033310375.1 Conus canariensis
CAATCTACATGACTGTCTGAAGGAGGCCACAATCTGCTGACAATCTACACGACTCTCTGAAGGAGGCCACAATCTGCTGACAATCACCATGACTGTGTGAAGGAGGCCACAATCTGCTGACAATCTACATGACTGTGTGAAGGAGGCCACAATCTGCTGACAATCTACATGACTGTTGTGGAGGCCACAATCTGCTGACAGTGAGACGGAAGACAATCTACATGACTGTCTCAAGGAGGCCACAATCTGCTGACAATGAGAACGGAAGACAGTCTCCATGACTGCGTGAAGGATGGCCACAATCTGCTGACAATATCCATGACTTTCTGAAGGAGGCCACAATCTGCTGACAATCTACATGACTGTCTGAAGGAGAACACAAATCTGCTGACAATCTACATGACTGTCTGAAGGAGGCCACCAATCTGCTGACAATCTCCATGACTGTCTGAAGGAGGCCACAATCTGCTTGACAATCTACATGACTGTGTGAAGGAGGCCACAATCTGCTGACAATCTCCATGACTGTCTGAAGGAGGCCACAATCTGCTGACAATGAGACGGAAGACAATCTCCATGACTGTCTGAAGGAGGCCACAATCTGCTGACAATCTATGTGACTGTGTGAAGGAGGCCACAGTCTCCTGACAATCTACATGACTGTGTGAAGGAGGCCACAATCTGCTGACAATCTCCATGACTGTCTGAAGGAGGCCACAATCCGCTGACAATGAGACGGAAGACAATCTCCATGACTGTCTGAAGGAGGCCACAATCTGCTGACAATCTATGTGACTGTGTGAAGGAGGCCACAGTTCCTGACAATATCCATGACTGTCTGAAAGAGGCCACAATCTGATGACAATCTACATGACTGTCTGAAGGAGGCCACAATCTGCTGACAATCTCCTTGACTGTCTGAAGGAGGCCACAATCTGCTGCCAATCTACATGACTGTCTGAAAGAGGCCACAATCTGCTGACAATGAGACGGAAGACAATCTCCATGACTGTCTGAAGGAGGCCACAATCTGCTGAAAATCTGTATGACTGTGTGAAGGAGGCCACAATCTGCTGACAATCTACATGACTGTGTGAAGGAGGCCACAATCTGCTGACAATCTACATGAATGTGAAACATGCCACAATCTGCTGCCAATCTACATGACTGTCTGAAAGAGGCCACAATCTGCTGACAATGAAACGGAAGACAATCTCCATGACTGTCTGAAGGAGGCCACAATCTGCTGAAAATCTGTATGACTGTGTGAAGGAGGCCACAATCTGCTGACAATCTACATGACTGTGTGAAGGAGGCCACAATCTGCTGACAATCTACATGAATGTGAAACATGCCACAATCTGCTGACAATCTACATGACTGTGTGAAGGAGGCCACAGTCTGCTGACAATCTCCATGACTGTCTGGAGGAGGCTACAGTCTGCTGACAGTGAGACGGAATACAATCTCCATGACTGTCTGAAGGAGGCCACAATCTGGTGACAATCCCCATGACTGTCTGAAGGAGGCCACAATCTGCAGACAGTGAGAGGGAAGACAATCTACACGACTGTCTGAAGGGGGCCACAGTCTGCTGACAATCTCCATGACTGTCTGAAGGAGGCCACAATCTGATGACAATCTCCATGACTGTCTGAAGGAGGCCACAGTCTGCTGACAATATCCATGACTGTGTGAAAGAGGCCACAATCGGCTGACAATCTCCATGACTGTGTGAAGGACGCCATAATCTGCTAACAATCTCCATGACTGTGTGAAGGAGGCCACAATCTGATGACAATCGCTATGACTGTGTGAAGGAGGCCACAATATTCTGAAAATCTCCATGACTGTCTGAAGGAGGCCACAATCTGTTGACAATATCTATGACTGTCTGAAGGAGGCCACAATCTGCTGCAATATCCATGACTGTCTGAAGGAGGCCACAATCTGCTGACAATCTCCATGACTGTCTGAAGGAGGCCACAATTGCTGACAATATCCATGACTGTCTGAAGGAGGCCACAATCTGCTGACAATATCCATGACTGTCTGAAGGAGGCCACAATCTTCTGACAATCTCCATGACTGTGTGAAGGAGGCCACAATCTGCTGACAATCTCCATGACGGTGTGAAGGAGGCCACAATCTGCTGACAATCTCCATGACTGTCTGAAGGAGGCCACAATCTGCTGACAATCTCCATGACTGTGTGAAGGAGGCCACAATCTGCTGACAATCTACACGACTGTCTGAAGGAGGCCACAATCTGCTGACAGTGAGACGGAAGACAATCTCCACGACTGTCTGAAGGAGGCCACAATCTGCTGACAATATCCATGACTGTCTGAAGGAGGCCACAATCTTCTGACAATCTCCATGACTGTCTGAAGGAGGCCACAGTCTGCTGACAATCTCCATGACTGTCTGAAGGAGGCCACAATCTGCTGACAATCTCCATGACTGTCTGAAGGAGGCCACAATCTGGTGACAATCTCCATGACTGTCTGAAGGAGGCCATAGTCTGCTGACAATCTGCATGACTGTGTGAAGGAGGCCACAATCTGCTGACAATCGACATGACTGTCTTAAGGAGGCCACAATCTGCTGACAATCTACATGACTGTGTGAAGGAGGCCACAATCTGCTCACAATCTACATGACTGTTTGAAGGAGGCCACAGTCTGTTGACAGTGAGACGGAAGACAATCTCCATGACTGTCTGAAGGAGGCCACAGTCTATTGACAGTGAGACGGAAGACAATCTACATGACTGTCTAAAGGAGGCCACAATCTGCTGACAATCTCCAATGACTGTCTGAAGGAGGCCACAATCTGCTGACAGTGAGACGGAAGAGAATCTATACGACTGTCTGATGGAGGCCACAGTCTGCTGACAATCTCCATGACTGTCTGAAGGAGGCCACAATCTGCTGACAGTGAGACGGAAGACAATCTACACGACTGTCTGATTGAGGCCTCCGTCTGCTGACAATCTCCATGACTGTGTGAAGGTGGCCACAATCTGCTGACAATCTACATGACTGTCTGAAGGAGGCCACAGTCTGCTGACAATCTCCATGACTGTCTGAAGGAGGCCACAATCTGCTGACAATCTCCATGACTGTGTGAAGTAGGCCACAATCTGCTGACAATCTCCATGACTGTGTGATGGAGGCCACAGTCTGCTGACAGTGAGACGGAATACAATCTACACGACTGTCTGAAGGAGGCCACAATATGCTGACGATCTCCATGACTGTCTGAAGGAGGCCACAGTCTGATGACAATCTCCATGACTGTGTGAAGGAGGCCACAATCTTCTGACAATCTCCATGACTGTCTGAAGGAGGCCACAATCTGCTGACAATCTCCATGACTGTCTGAAGGAGGCCACAATCTGCTGACAATCTCCATGACTGTCTGAAGGAGGACACAGTCTGCTCCTTGTCTGCTCCCATTGTATCACACAACTAATCACTCATAATACAGAACTAATACATCGCTTAACATAGCTAACACATCGTATTACACCACTAAGACATCGTATTGCACAACCGATACATCGTATTACACAACTAATACATCGTATTACACAACTGGTACATCACATTACACAACTAATACCTCGTAGTACACACCTAGTGCATTGTATTACACAACTAGGTGCTCATATTACAGAAATAATACGTCGCATTACATAACTAACACATCGCATTACACAACTAATACATCGCATGGCATAAGCAACACGTCGTATTGCATAACCAACACATCCAATTACACAACTAATACATCGCATGACATAAGCAACACGCCGTGTTACATAACGAACACATCCAATTACACAATTAGTACATCGTATCACACAATTAGTACGTCGCATTACACAGCCAATGCATCGTATTACATAACTTAAAAATCGTATTACACAACCAATACACCTATTACACAACTAAGACATCGTATCACACAACTAATATATCGTAATACACAACTAATAAACCTATTACACAACTAAGACATCGTGTCACACAACTAAGATATCGTATTACACAACTAAGACATCGTAATACACAGCTAATACATCGAATCACACAACTAAGATATCGCGGTCTTAAAACACCAGACACACCATCCTCGCTTTGGATTGACTATTTTGGCTAACATTGGCTTGCTGGATTGGTTATTTTGGTACCACCGGCTTGCTGGATTGGTTATTTTTGCTACCATTGACCTGCTGGATTGGTTATTTTGGCTACAACTGGCTTGCTGGATTGGTTATTATGGCTACCATTGGCTTGCTGGATTGGTTATCTTGGCTACCATTGGCTTGCTGGTTTGATTATTTTGGCTACCACTGGCTTGCTGGATTGGTTATTTTTGCTGCCATTGGCTTGCTGGATTGGTTATTTTGCTGCCATTGGCTTGCTGGATTGGCTATTTTGCTGCCATTGGCTTGCTGGATTGGTTATTTTGCTGCCATTGGCTTGCTGGATTGGTTATTTTGGCTACCATTGGCTTGCTGGATTGGTTATTTTGGCTGCCATTGGCTTGCTGGATTGGTTTTTTTGCTGCCATTGGCTTGCTGGATTGGTTATTTTGGCTACCACTGGCTTGCTGGAATTGTTATTTTGGCTACCATTGGCTTGCTGGATTGGTTATTATAGCTACCATTGGCTTGCTGGATTGGTTATTATGGCTGCCACTGGCTTGCTGGATTGGTTATTATGGCTGCCACTGGCTTGCTGGATTGGTTATTATGGCTGCCACTGGCTTGCTGGATTGGTTATTATGGCTGCCATTGGCTTGCTGGATTGGTTATTATGGCTGCCTTTCGCTTGCTGGATTGGTTATGTTGGCTACCACTGGCTTGCTGGATTGTTTATTATGGCTGTCACTGGCTTGCTGGATTGGTTATTATGGCTGCCACTGGCTTGCTGGATTGGTTATTATGGCTGCCATTGGCTTGCTGGATTGGTTATTATGGCTGCCCTTGGCTTGCTGGATTGGTTATTTTGGCTGCCATTGGCTTGCTGGATTGGTTAGTTTGGCTGCCGTTGGCTTGCTAGATTGGTTACTTTGGCTACCATTGGCTTGTTGGATTGGTTATTATGGCTGCCATTGGCTTGCTGGATTGGTTATTATGGCTGCGCTTGGCTTGCTGGATTGGTTATTTTGGCTGCCATTGGCTTGCTGGATTGGTTATTTTAGCTGCATTGGCTTGCTGGATTTCAGTCGCTAATTTTAGGTCATTGGGCCAAAGACGACTGCGCATCCATTATAGGATGGGGAGGAGGGGGGAAGAAATGTGTGTGTGTGTGTGTGTGTGTGTGTGTGTGTGTGTGTGTGTGTGTGTGTGTGTGTGTGTGTGTGTGTGGGAGGGGGTAGGGGGGGGGGTAATTCGTTTGTATTTGGACTGGAGTCTCTAGACGTTCTCGGCTGTTTCAACAATGCATGGCTAGAATTACAGTCATCCATTAAATGTCGGATATGAACCGTCGTCCTCAACCATAGGGTTAGAGCGATCGATCCAAATGGATTGTGAAATTTACGTCGTATTAACCTGCAGCTATTCACAGCAAGTTGGTCCGGGAGCAGTGTGGCTGAACACCAACCATTCACGCGGCAAGGCCTTGCTGAAGGAGTCGAGTGTTCATAGACTGGCGCAATTAGATTGTTTTGAGAATATTTGTCTGAAAGTTGATGTTCCTCATTTTCTGTCACATGGCTATCAAGGTACAAGCTAAGTGGTTCCAAGCAGACAGATTAAAATCAAATGAATGGGGCTGTTTGGGGGCTTCCAGCTGGCGCAAAGTTAGGGTCGCAGGTGAGTGCAAAGGCCTGAATTTTGACGTCAGCTAAGGGGAAGTTCATGTATTTGAAGATTATGATTTCATCGGTGGAAATCCCCCCCCCCCGCCTCCCCCCCCCCCCCCCCAAAAAAAAAAGGAAATAATGGGTAAGGAGGTTTTTTTTTTTTTTTTTTTTTTTTAAATCAATTATCAGTTTAACATTAAATACTGGCTCAAAGTTATGGTAGGTCTCACAACGCTGACATGGAGTATACAGTGTTTTGGTGCAATATCCAAACTGTGGCGTGTGGCCTGTCTGTAGCAGTGGGGTGGAGGTAGAGCGGCTTACGCATCTGAACCTTACGTCATGGCTCCAGCATTGTCTTGCCAGTGCTCCAGTCTGTGAACCAGTTCCAGACCATTGCAGCCAAAATGCCACAGCCATGCTCAGTATCCATATGGGACTTCCGTAAGAGCTCAAACATGTTTACTATACCTATTGGCAGATCAGTATTGAGAGAAGAGAAAGCTCATAGCAGATTAATAGTGTTGCAAATTCCCTTTATGTCGTAGCTTAAAGTGGCGAAACAACACTTTAAAAGTGACGTATTTCACAGGAGAATGTTGTGTGTCCTTCGTGGGCATAGATGAATAGACTTCTGCAATCACTGGTTGGTGGTGTGTGTACGAGGATGGCTGATCGGGCCGATCCTCGCATTGAACAGTCTGTTGCAGTGTGGACAGGGCAGACTTGGAGATGAGCCAGGCTGAAAGGTGGTGCCTGCTCTGTTGGCCTCCACTCTCCTCGTGTCAAAGTCTGTCACTCCGGATTTGGTCATGGTGCGCCAGGTTGAGCGATCTTGTGCAGCTTCTTCCCAGGAGGCAGGGGTGATGCGACAGCACTTCAGTGAGGCCTTCAGTGTGTCTTTGTAGCGCTTCTTTTGTCCTCCATGGGAACGTTTGCCATCCAGCAGCTCGCCATAGAACAGTTTCTTTGGGAGACTATTTCCATCCATGCGGTGTATATGCCCTGCTCATTTGAGTGGAGAGCGTATTAGCATCGCATGAATGCTTTTCGTTTGGGCCTTCGGAAGCACCTCTGTGTCTGGCACTCTGTCCTGCCATTTGATGTGCAGCAAGGTTCTGAGCCATCTCATGCGGAAAGAGTCCAGCTGCCAGGCATGTGGACTGTACACCGTCCAAGTTTCACAGGCATACAGCTGATATGGCGATCCAACAGCACAATACACTCTGAGCTTGGTCTGCAGGTGAATTCCTCTTCTTTCCCACACCTTGTCTTGGAGTCTGCCAAAGGATGCACTAGCCCTAGCAACCTTGCATGCAACTTCCTGATCGATGTTGGCAGTTCGTGGTAACATGCTACCAAGGCAGCTAGGTAAGAGGCTAAACAGATTGTAAAGACAGCCGTTGGTAGACAAACACTCAACATGAGTTGATGTAGCGGCGATAGACAGATTGTAAAGACAGCCGTTGGTAGACAAACACTCAACATGAGTTGATGTAGCGGCGATAGACAGATTGTAAAGGCAGCCGTTGGTAGACAAACACTCAACGTGTGTTGATGTAGCGGCTATAGATTGTAAAGGCAGCTATTGGTAGACAAACACTCAACGTGTGTTGATGTAGCGGCAATAGACAGATTGTAAAGGCAGCCGTTGGTAGACAAACACTCAACGTGTGTTGATGTAGCGGCGATAGACAGATTGTAAAGGCAGCCGTTGGTAGACAAACACTCAACGTGTGTTGATGTAGCGGCGATAGACAGATTGTAAAGGCAGCCGTTGGTAGACAAACACTCAACGTGTGTTGATGTAGCGGCGATAGACAGATTGCAAAGGCAGCCGTTGGTAGACACACACTCAACGTGTGTTGATGTAGCGGCGATAGACAGATTGCAAAGGCAGCCGTTGGTAGACAAACACTCAACGTGTGTTGATGTAGCGGCGATAGACAGATAGTAAAGGCAGCCGTTGGTAGACAAACACTCAACGTGTGTTGATGTAGCGGCGATAGACAGATTGTGAAGGCAGCCGTTGGTAGACAAACACTCAACATGTGTTGATGTAGCGGCGATAGACAGATTGTAAAGGCAGCCGTTGGTAGACAAACACTCAACGTGTGTTGATGTAGCGGCGATAGACAGATTGTAAAGGCAGCCGTTGGTAGACAAACACTCAACGTGTGTTGATGTAGCGGCGATAGAGAAAATCCCCCAGGGCTCAGCCAGGGATGATGCTGACGGTAGTAACCAAACCCTTTCTGCCGACAGAAATTGACATGCAGGTTGGTTGGCTGCTTGCTTCTTAACCCACTTCCTGTGGCTGTAGCTCGGAATGTCTGAAGGGATGAGTTTGTACATAACTTTGCCAGGTAATTAGCACAATTACACGAGCGCGGAGATCAGACTACCGGATTCAGAGAGAGAGAGAGAGAGAGAGAGAGAGAGAGAGAGAGAGAGAGAGAGAGAGAGAGAGAGAGAGAGAGAAGGAGGAACGGAGGGAGAAAGAATGAAGCAAAACAATTCAGAACTTAACAACCTGGTTGCTTTTTCTTTGTTTTCTAATGGGTCGATTTGATTGAACGAGTGTATTTTTAGCGTAGAGTTGCCATTTGGTAAACTCGCACAGTGATTTGTCGTTCCTAGTGTGTGTGTGTGTGTGTGTGTGTGTGTGTGTGTGTGTGTGTGTGTGTGGTGTGTGTGAAATTATTTTTCAAGTCTTCTGGTGCTGCTGTTGCCATTGATTTTTTTTCTTTAATGCTTTTCTGCCCTCCCACTTACTGCGTGCGTGCGTGTTGTTGTTGTTGTTGTTGTTGTTGTTGTTGTTGTTGTTGTTGTTGTTGTTGTTGATGTTGATGATGGTGTTGTTGTTGTGTTGTTGTTGTTGTTGTTGTGTGTGTCGCTCATTGTTTCATGTTCTTTTTCTTTTTTTCCTTTGTTTATGTTTGGTAAGTGGAACATTATTCTTCTATTGACCATTGAAAGTGTCGATGTGCTCAAGGATGTTGTATTCTCCTATTCCAGTTTGGGATCTGCACTCATCGATGGTGGCGGAGTACCCACAAAGGGTATGGGTCATCTTTCGATCGTTGTCTATATTCAAGAGTGTCTACGCAGACATGTCGAACACAAGCCAAAGGTCAGAGGTCGGGGTTACAGCAAAGGTCAAGTAGTAACAACACAGTTTGAGTGGAAGAAAATCGCCCTGGCTTTGTGAATGGAAGAAAATCGCCCTGGCTTTGTGAATGGAAGAAAATCGCCCTGGCTTTTTGAATGGAAGAAAATCGCCCTGGCTTTGTGAGTGGAAGAAAATCGCCCTGGCTTTTTGAATGGAAGAAAATCGCCCTGGCTTTGGGAATGAAAGAAAATCGCCCTGGCTTTGTGAATGGAAGAAAATCGCCCTGGCTTTTTGAATGGAAGAAAATCGCCCTGGCTTTGTGAGTGGAAGAAAATCGCCCTGGCTTTTTGAATGGAAGAAAATCGCCCTGGCTTTGAGAATGGAAGAAAATCGCCCTGGCTTTGGGAATGGAAGAAAATCGCCCTGGCTTTGGGAATGGAAGAAAATCGGCCTGGCTTTGTGAATGGAAGAAAATCGGCCTGGCTTTTCGAATGGAAGAAAATCGCCCTGGCTTTGTGAGTGGAAGAAAATCGCCCTGGCTTTGGGAATGGAAGAAAATCGCCCTGGCTTTGTGAGTGGAAGAAAATCGCCCTGGCTTTGGGAATGGAAGAAAATCGCCCTGGCTTTGGGAATGGAAGAAAATCGCCCTGGCTTTGGGAATGGAAGAAAATCGCCCTGGCTTTGGGAAAACATTAATTTTTAATGTGCGAAAGACGATTCTATCCTGGAATTAGGCGGTAAGTAAATTATAAACAGTAAACAAGTGGGGTAACTTTTGCTCCCATAAGAAAACCTAACACAGAGTAACTTTTATTCAAGACTGGCACAGCCTTTTAAACTTGAATAAAGTCAGACAAATACATAGACGAACAATCTAATAGTGGGGAAAAACAAGCACAGGCTAACAACTGAACTGTCTTCATAGTAATGACTTGGCAAGGATCTGGACTTATGGAGGGGGGGGGGGGGGGGGGGGGCAGAGGGGAGTTTGAAGATGGAGAAACTGGGAACATGAAATTAAAATATATTGCAGATATGAAAACTTCACTAGCTGCATAAGGGAACCATCGTAATCCCTTTTGAAGGCAGATATATTTGTATTGCCTGCTCCTCGGTAAGAAAATTAGTTCAATGTCAAATAACTACAAGGATAGCAGAATAATGCATGACTTGTGGACTCCTTGTGTTTCTACGCCATTGGTAGGGCACAAGGATTTTGGAGTGAAAAGTCTAGCAGACGACAAGAAAATGAAGGGTCATGTGGACCGTGCCTGCATAGAAAAAGACACGGACATGACACCTGCCTCATAGTCAGGTATGGTATGGGTCAAGGGCTGGACATGACACCTGCCTCACAGTCAGGTATGGTATGGGTCAAGGGCTGGACATGACACCTGCCTCACAGTCAGGTATGGTATGGGTCAAGGGCTGGACATGACACCTGCCTCACAGTCAGGTATGGTATGGGTCAAGGGCTGGACATGACACCTGCCTCACAGTCAGGTATGGTATGGGTCAAGGGCTGGACATGACACCTGCCTCACAGTCAGGTATGGTATGGGTCAAGGGCTGGACATGACACCTGCCTCACAGTCAGGTATGGTATGGGTCAAGGGCTGGACATGACACCTGCCTCACAGTCAGGTATGGTATGGGTCAAGGGCTGGACTGTGCGATGAATGTATTTTGGTGAGGACTGATCTTCTGACAAAAGCCAGGTGCAGCTTTCAGTGTATATACAGCGTTTTGGGCCCAGACTGTAACCGTGGACTGGGACCAACAAGTGCTTGACAAAGGTACACAAAGATGGGACCAACAAGTGTTTGGCAAAGGTACACAAGGATGGGATCAACAAGTGCTTGGCAAAGGTACACAAGGATGGGACCAACAAGTGCGTGGCAAAGGTACACAAAGATGGGACCAACAAGTGCTTGACAAAGGTACACAAGGATGGGACCAACAAGTGCTTGGCAAAGGTACACAAGGATGGGACCAGCAAGTGCTGGGCAAAGGTACATAAGGATGGGACCATCAAGTGCTCGGCAAAGGTACACAAGGATGGGACCATCAAGTGTTTGGCAAAGGTACACAAGGATGGGACCATCAAGTGCTTGGCAAAGGTACACAAGGATGGGACCAACAACAAGAACTTGACAAAGGTACACAAAGATGGGACCAACAAGTGCGTGGCAAAGGTACACAAGGATGGGACCAACAAGTGCTTAACAAAGGTACACAAGGATGGGACCAACAAGTGTTTGGCAAAGGTACACAAGGTTGAGACCTACAAGTGCTTGGCAAAGGTACACAAGGATGGGACCAACAAGTGTTTGACAAAGGTACACAAGGATGGAACCAACAAGTGCTTGACAAAGGTACACAAAGATGGGACCAACAAGTGTTTGGCAAAGGTACCCAAGGATGGGACCAACACGTGCTGGGCAAAGGTACACAAGGATGGGACCAACAAGTGTTTGGCAAAGGTACACAAGGATGGAACCAACAACAAGTGCTTGACAAAGGTACACAAAGATGGGACTAACAAGTGCTTGACAAAGGTACACAAGGATGGGACCAACAAGTGCTTGGCAAAGGTACACAAGGGTGGGACCAACAAGTGCTTGGCAAAGGTACACAAGGATGGGACCAACAAGTGTTTGGCAAAGGTACACAAGGATGGGACCAACAAGTGCTTGGCAAATGTACACACAAGGATGGGACCAACAAGTGCTTGACAAAGGTACACACAAGGATGAAGCCAACAAGTGCTTGGCAAAAGTACACACAAGGATGGGACCAACAAGTGCCTGACAAAGGTACACAAGGATGGGACAAACAAGTGCTTGACAAAGGTGCACAAATGGATGGGACCAACAAGTGCTTGGCAAAGGTAACACAAAAGGATGGGACCAACAAGTGCTTGGCAAAAGTACACAAGGATGGGACCAACAAGTGCTTGGCAAAGGTACACAAGGTATGGGACCAACACGATTTTGGCAAAGGTAACACAAAAGGATGTGACCAACAAGTGCTTTGTAAAGGTACACAAACATGGGACCAACAAGTGCTTGACAAAGGTACACAAAGATGGGACCAACAAGCGATTGGCAAAGATACACGGGATGGGACTAACAAGTGCTTGGCAAAGGTACACAGGGATGGGACCAACAAGTGTTTAGCAAAGGTACACACAAGGATGGGACCAACAAGTGCTTGGCAAAGGTACACAGGGATGGGACCAACAAGTGTTTGAAAGTCAAAGGATACCACAAGGTTGGGTACCACAATCCAATGTGTTGGCAAAGGTACACAGGGATGGGACCAACAAGTGTTTAGCAAAGGTAACACAAGGATGGGACCAACAAGTGCTTAGCAAAGGTACACACAAGGATGGGACCAACAAGTGCTTGGCAAAGGTACACAGGATGGGACCAACAAGTGCTTGACAAAGGTACACACAAGGATGGGACCAACAAGTGCTTGGCAAAGGTACACACAAGGATGGGACCAACAAGTGCTTGACAAAGGTACACAAGGATGGGACCAAACAAGTGCTTGACAAAGGTAC
>CM065721.1:84733769-84736269 GCA_033310375.1 Conus canariensis
TGCAGTTCTTTTCCTTAGCAAGGGGGTGGGGGGATCAATCAGGGTCCGTCCAGACATTTAGGGTTTCCTTGCAGGAAGTTCGTTTGGTCTGCCAACGGCTGTTTCCAGCATAATATTTATGATAGGGTCGTGACGAAGTATAATATTATCATAAAGGTGGGAATGGATGCACTAACACATACAGTGTGCACACAGTATAATATTATCATGAAGGTGGGAATGGATGCACTAACACATACAGTGTGCACACAGTATAATATTATCATGAAGGTGGGAATGGATGCACTAACACATACAGTGTGCACACAGTATAATATTATCATGAAGGTGGGAATGGATGCACTAACACATACAGTGTGCACACAGTATAATATTATCATGAAGGTGGGAATGGATGCACTAACACATACAGTATGCACACAGCTATTGGGAAAGGAGACGGGGTTTGTGAGAAGTTTACTGACTGACCACCAACATGTCTTGATAGACAGCAACTGATGCCATGTGGTTTGTGACTGACGATAGAGCGTGTCTCAATGCGAGAGCATTGCCCACAAACTAAGCATCACTCTCAGAGCATTTCTATTTGACAGTGCATGGGGAGGGGGGGGGGGGGCAATGGCGGTGCGGTACTTAATTGGAAAAAAAAATTCCTGTAGGACAACAACTCTTTGAGATGGGCAGAAAAGTGTCATGCTCTATGTTAAACTCCCTACCAGTTCAAACTCGGAACGTCTGACAACAAAGTCAGTGGTCTGCTAGGGAATTGACCAGACACTGCGTGATCACGTTGCCTGGCACCGTCATCAAATAGGCCAGCATGTAGCGTATTTCTGACTGGCATCGTCATCAAATAGGCCAGCATGCAGTGTATTTCTGACTGGCACCGTCATCAAATAGGCCAGCATGCAGTGTATTTCTGACTGGCATCGTCATCAAATAGGCCAGCATGCAGTGTATTTCTGACTGGCATCGTCATCAAATAGGCCAGCATGCAGTGTATTTCTGATTGGCATCGTCATCAAATAGGCCAGCATGCAGTGTATTTCTGATTGGCATCGTCATCAAATAGGCCAGCATGCAGTGTATTTCTGACTGGCACTGTCATCAAATAGGCCAGCATGCAGTGTTTTTCCTTTGTTTTATGGTTGTAATTGTGTTTCTGGAACCTTAAACGGCCAAGGTCTTCATGGCAGTTGCCTTGGCATATTCTTTCCAAACCTCCATTATACGGTGCACTTTAATGTTGGAACGGACTTCCTCATCCTCAGATTTCGTTTCAACAGAAGCTTGGAAGGGAGAGTCAATGCTAAGATGTCCGTATTTCAATGGATTGTTTACAAGTTATCAATATGCAAAATAATTTTCAGGTTTACAAAAAGCAAACTAAAGAGAGGCGGAATATATACATAATGATATCTCCTAAATTTGGCGTAAAAGACCTTTTTCTATTTACAGGGGTCCTTTCTGTAGCAAGTTATTTTCGCATGAACGATATAAGCAGTTTTCAAATTTGCCAGCTTCATTGAAGACAATGGGGGCTCGCATTGTGTGTTCAATTCTTCTGTATTCCCTGTGCTTTTTTGTTGTTGTTCATCATACATTTGCTATACTGACTACAATGACTAAATGAGCCTTTTAAAACCTGCTTTATTATTTAATTTCTTCCGTGCCATAGACAGGTGTCAAAAATGAGAAAATGACTAGGTAGAAACTCTAGGGAGAGCTTGACAGCAGAACGTCTTCAGAGAAGAAACCCCCTCAGACAGGTGTTACACTGTAAGGGAGAGCTTGACAGCAAAAGGTCTTCAGAGAAGAAACACCTCAGACATGTGTTTCAGCCCTGAACTCCTTACACTCTAAGGGAGAGCTTGACAGCAGAAGGTCTTCAGAGAAGAAACACCTCAGACATGTGTTTCAGCCCTGAACTCCTTACACTCTAAGGGAGAGCTTGACAGCAGAAGGTCTTCAGAGAAGAAACACCTCAGACATGTGTTTCAGCCCTGAACTCCTTACACTCTAAGGGAGAGCTTGACAGCAGAAGGTCTTCAGAGAAGACACCCCCCCCCCCTCAGACATGTGTTTCAGCCCTGAACTCCTTACACTCTAAGGGAGAGCTTGACAGCAGAAGGTCTTCAGAGAAGACCCCCCCCCCCCCCTCAGACATGTGTTTCAGCCCTGAACTCCTTACACTGTAAGGGGGCTGGACCACATCCAGGTCATGACTCCCAGATGCCCTTCTACTGCCAACTTTTCTTTTAAAGTTCTTCAAAGACTTTAGATATGTCCTCCGTCTGTAGGTTAAGGGTTACAATGCAATTTTGTAGATGTTATGGAACACACACAACTATTTCAGATATTGTGTCTGATCTCAATGTCCATTCTAGAGTATTCATGGTTCTGAGCATGGTGTTCAATGGTAGACTCTGATATCAGGTAATACTCACAGTGAGAGACTGCCCATAGTTCAATGGTAGCCTCTGATAGCAGGTAATACTCA
>CM065721.1:84741269-84751269 GCA_033310375.1 Conus canariensis
CAGCCAGTGGAGTAGCACCTGGCTGTAGCACCTGGAAAGACAATCCCCTGGAGAAGCCATCAGCTCATCGCCCACTACAGTCTGATGGGGACACAGGAACCAATGGAAAGACAGTCTCCTGGAGAAGCCATCAGCTCATCGCCCACTACAGTCTGATGGGGGCAGGGAACCAATGAAGAGGAACAGAGGCTTCTGTGGGAGGTCAAAGCCAGCACCAATTAACTCGACCAGTGATGTGTGTGTCTTAAACCAATGAATTCTCGTCCTTTGGCGGCGTTACAGACCACGTAGAAAAGGGGGAATAACACATTTGAAGTAAACAAAAAACACGCAGTAAAAAAAAAATCTGAAAAGATTGTGAACACACACACAGCACTTCACAACACACACAGCACTTCACAACACACACAGCACTTCACAACACACACAGCACTTCACAACACACAGCACTTCACAACACACACAGCACTTCACAACACACACAGCACTTCACAACACACACAGCATTTCACAACACACACAGCACTTCACAACCTAAATCTCAAGGAGCCCTGTCCTGAACAAAGAGGCTGCTTAAGAATTCCCTCAGTCATCCCCTACACCCTCAGTCATCCCCTACACCCTCAGTCATCCCCTACACCCTCAGTCATCCCCTACACCCTCAGTCATCCCCTACACCCTCAGTCATCCCCTACACCCTCAGTCATCCCCTACACCCTCAGTCATCCCCTACACCCTCAGTCATCCCCTACACCCTCAGTCATCCCCTACACCCTCAGTCATCCCCTACACCCTCAGTCATCCCCTACACCCTCAGTCATCCCCTACACACTCAGTCATCCCCTACACCCTCAGTCATCCCCTACACCCTCAGTCATCCCCTACACCCTCAGTCATCCCCTACTATACATTGCATCTCACCTGCACTGCAGAAAGGTACCAGGTCGGCTAGACTGAACTCTAAAGCAATGAAGGCATGGACATGTGACCACAAAATAACATTTACCTCTATCCCACAGACTGTGTCTACACTCTATGATGTGGAGACGATACCCAAGCTTTATCCAACACCAACACCAACAAGTACTGCAGAGAAATGGAAACCTATGCTGAAAACAGTTTCTACCAGCAAGGAAAATATGTTCGTTGTTATAGAAAGAGGCCATACAGATGTGCCATGAAATTCAATGTCCACAACACAGCATTTTTATTCTAAAGGCAGATACAGTAATGGGACTCGTTATAATCAAAAGCTGCTAAACATGAAGGATTGCCACAGAGCACACTTCCCAACAACAATGAAACACGTTCTATGTGACCGGTGGAGGTGACTGGTCAGTCCACTCAGAGATGAAGGACGCTTAATTCTACGTCCGTCACTACCATCCCCCCCCCCTCACACACACACACACACACACACACACACACACACACACACACACACACACACACACACACACACGCACACACTTCACTTCAGTGTTTACATAACCACCAGACCCTTCACGCATGTTTTCTCTTCTCAAGGTATCAGAACAGTCTTTTATTCAGACAACATTCCGACTCTTTCAATGTTGAGGCATGAGCACATTTTTTTCTGGCAGCAGCGGCGGCACAGATGGAGTACCTGAGGTACTTGTGCTGCAGCTTTGAGAAGGACAAGTCAGTCAGGCCCCCAGCACAGAATTTCTGTGAGCCTCTGTGTCACTGATGGACGTCCTGTCTTCCTGCAGAGAAGGGAAGCTGTAATGGGGATCTTGCTTCCAGCAATTCGTCTTGCGCTCTAGTGACGGCCAGTGTAAGGGAAGGCAACTATCGCAGTGTAGGGAGAGTGGAGAACCCATCACGGGAGCTACAGAGGGTGCTCCGTTCAGTGTATGGCAGTGTAGAAAGAGTGGAGAACCCATCACGGGAGCTACAGAGGGTGCTCCGTTCAGTGTATGGCAGTGTAGAGAGAGTGGAGAACCCATCACGGGAGCTACAGAGGGTGCTCCGTTCAGTGTATGGCAGTGTAGGGAGAGTGGAGAACCCATCACGGGAGCTACAGAGGGTGCTCCGTTCAGTGTATCGCAGTGTAGGGAGAGTGGAGAACCCATCACGGGAGCTACAGAGGGTGCTCCGTTCAGTGTATCGCAGTGTAGGGAGAGTGGAGGACCCATCACGGGAGCTACAGAGGGTGCTCCGTTCAGTGTATCGCAGTGTAGGGAGAGTGGAGGACCCATCACGGGAGCTATATAGGGTGCTCCCATCAGTTTACAAACAAGAGCAAAACATGATGCATCAAAACTGGTAACTGCATTGTACAACCAAATGAATTGTACAAGTTTGTTATCCTCTCTCTGTCTGTATGTCTCTGTCTCTATGTCTGAGTCTGTCTGTGTACCTGTCTGTTTGTCTGTGTGCCTGTCTGTCTTTCTAAATGTTTGTCTGTCTATCTGACTGTCTGACACACAACACACACACACACACACACACACACACACACACACACACACACACACACACACACACACACGTGTGCACTCACTCACATAAGACCAACTCACAACACCCTCCGACATCCACTCTCCTTACAGCAAAGGTGAGGTTGTGAACAGAATGGGGAGGAAGTCTGGATCACCGGGCACCAAAGATGGCGTGGGCCGTGCAGCGAAACAACGATATCACCTGACTGGAGATACCGGCACTGGGGCGTTTGAGGACAGCATGGAAGGATAATGTGTTGGCAGACAAACAGAGAGCAAGCCCTCACGAGCCTAGACAAACAGAGAGCAAGCCCTCACGAGCCTAGACAAACAGAGAGCAAGCCCTCACGAGCCTATCTCCTGAAAGAGGTGTGTGGTGAGAGTGGCATCGTCTGACCTCTGTGGACTGGCCTATGGGAACCTGTAGGGGAAGGTCACCGGATCCCCATTCTTCAAGGATACGTGAGGGGCATAGGGAACACAACAGCAAGCTCTATGTCACGCATCAAGGAGGCAGCCCATTGTTCACAAAAACGCTATTACTCGAGATGCACACAACCTCGCCACTGAAATCTGGAAGTACCTCTGGCGAGTTCTGGAATCATTTCAAGATATTGATTCTGAGACGCTAGTTTCAGAATTATCAGTGAAATAAGCCCGGAAACTGCGATGGTATATTCCTGTATTCTCACCTATCTCTAACCATGATATGGAAACTCGTACACCGACGAATTTCACCACCAACTCACTTCAAAAACCATTGCGTGGCTATGTTATGCAAAAAAAAGACAATATCTTAATAAAGGGTCAAACTGATAGCATCACAATCGACTTTTCACAATCGCAGTAAGTTGGTAACTTTATATATCTCTGACAAAATCCCGGAGCATTTTGTTTCCAATTCTTGCATTGTTGGAACATGCCGATCGTTTAGATAGTGCGTTCAGAAATGAATCCAGAAACATCACACACACAGACACACACAGAGCTGCAAACACAGACAGACAGACACAGACAGACAGACAGTCACACACACACACACACACACACACACACACACACACACACACACACACACACACACACACACACACACCTATGCGCGCGCATACAAACACAGACAGACAGACAGACACACACACACACACACACACACACACACACACGCACGCACGCACGCACGCACGCACGCACAGACACACAGACACACAGACACACACAGACACAGACACACACACACACACACACACACACACACACACACACACACACACACACCAGGAAGTACATGTTCATTTACAGAGTTGACAACGATGCAGCGTTTGTTGAAAACAAAAGTATTTCCAGCTTCGGTTGAACAAAAGCACACAATAGCAAATAAATCTGTGTTTGAAATCCTCAGGAAACAAACACTCCTGCCTTTTGGATCGGGCTAACGATCCATATGCTTGCTGTTTTTGACCATGATTGCTAGTTTGTTTGTTTTTCGTCATAAATGGTAAAAGTTGACATTTTCATGACCAAGTTGGTGGTTATTTTAGCCGATGACATAGCGTCTACTGTCACCCAAACAATAGCGTGATATAAACACTGAACTTTCTGTTATCACGTTAGATCTGAACTAGGTGGTCTCCACAATTAGCCGGCCCCTGCAATTCAATCAGACACATTGTGGGTGTTGTGCTGATTGGTCTCCGCACTGGATGGTCACGCAAGGGTAGCGCCATCTGGCGATTCTGGATCTGCTGCTGTTGCTGATCGGTTCCAAGCCATTGGGACCCCGGGGGGAGGGGAGGAAGGGAGAATCTGTGGGGTCTGCCCATCCTCTAGCGTGTCAGCACCGGGTGGGGAGTTGTGTCACCAACACTGGCTACTTTCCTTTTTCCGGGAATCGCGTGCGCAGGTGAGACGAGGGAGGTGGAGAAAACCATTTTAGGACACAACAAGCAAACACACGAACAAACAATCCCAACAAGCAAACACACGAACAAACAATCCCAAAAAGCAAACACACCAACAAACAATCCAACAAGCAAACACACGAACAAACAATCCCAACAAGCAAACACACCAACAAACAATCCCAACAAGCAAACACACCAACAAACAATCCAAACAAGCAAACACACGAACAAACAATCCAAACACACGAACAAACAATCCCAACAAGCAAACACACCAACAAACAATCCCAACAAGCAAACACACCAACAAACAATCCCAACAAGCAAACACACCAACAAACAATCCCAACAAGCAAACACACGAACAAACAATCCCAACAAGCAAACACACCAACAAACAATCCCAACAAGCAAACACACCAACAAACAATCCCAACAAGCAAACACACGAACAAACAATCCCAACACACGAACAAACAATCCAAACAAGCAAACACACGAACAAACAATCCCAACACACCAACAAACAATCCCAACAAGCAAACACACGAACAAACAATCCCAACACACCAACAAACAATCCCAACAAGCAAACACACGAACAAACAATCCCAACAAGCAAACACACCAACAAACAATCCCAACAAGCAAACACACCAACAAACAATCCCAACAAGCAAACACACCAACAAACAATCCCAACACACCAACAAACAATCCAAACAAGCAAACACACCAACAAACAATCCAAACAAGCAAACACACCAACAAACAATCCCAACAAGCAAACACACCAACAAACAATCCAAACACACGAACAAACAATCCCAACAAGCAAACACACGAACAAACAATCCCAACAAGCAAACACACGAACAAACAATCCCAACAAGCAAACACACCAACAAACAATCCCAACAAGCAAACACACCAACAAACAATCCCAACAAGCAAACACACGAACAAACAATCCCAACAAGCAAACACACGAACAAACAATCCCAACAAGCAAACACACCAACAAACAATCCAAACAAGCAAACACACCAACAAACAATCCAAACAAGCAAACACACCAACAAACAATCCCAACAAGCAAACACACCAACAAACAATCCCAAAGAATATTTCCTTTGTATGTCCACTTAAAGTGTATCATACGTATCTGGTGTCTGATTTGAGAGAGAGAGAGAGAGAGAGAGAGAGAGAGAGAGAGAGAGAGAGAGAGAGAGGAGAGAGAGAGAGAGAGAGAATTATCCATTTCCACCATTAATTATATTTAATATTTTTTTATGTTAACACTTGCGTATTCAACTGCAGCTACAAATGTCTTTTTCAACTTTGTTTTCCTTGTCATAAATTGATGCCACTAATGTTTCTTGTATTGATCACGATTAAATTACCATATGGCAAACCATGATCACTTGCCTTTTCGGTGTGTGTTCAATGATTGAACACTGAATGTCATTGGGTGTGTGTTCAATGATGGAACACTGAATGTCATTGGGTGTGTGTTCAATGATGGAACACTGAAGGTCATTCGGTGTGTGTTCAGTAATGGAACACTGAAGGTCATTCAATGTGTGTTCAATGACGGAATACTGAATGTCATTGGGTGTGTGTTCAATGATGGAACACTGAAGGTCATTCGGTGTGTGTTCAATAATGGAACACTGAAGGTCATTCGGTGTGTGCATCTTCAACCAAAAGAGAGGCCATGGAGTGAATTCCTTACAGTGCAGTGTGGATTTTATTCCCGGTGTTATCTCGCCCCATGGACAGGCAGGTTTCACTCCCTTAGCACTGTGTCCACGCAGATGCATATTGTCCTCGGTGTTATCTCGTCCCATGGACAGGCTGGTTTCACTCCCTGAGCACTGTGTCCACGGAGATGCATATTGTCCTCGGTGTTATCTCGTCCCATGGACAGGCTGGTTTCACTCCCTGAGCACTGTGTCCACGCAGATGCATATTGTCCTCGGTGTTATCTCGTCCCATGGACAGGCTGGTTTCACTCCCTGAGCACTGTGTCCACGGAGATGCATATTGTCCTCGGTGTTATCTCGTCCCATGGACAGGCAAGTTTCACCCCCTTAGGACTGTCTACGGGGATGCACATTTATGTCAGGCGGTCAAGAAGATTGAAGGCAGCCCTGCATAGAGTCACAAACTATGGTGCCGTAGTGACGACAGTGGTCTGTGTGTAGATTGAAGGCAGTCCTGCATTGCGTCACAAACTATGGTTCCGTAGTGACGACAGTGGTCTGTGTGTAGATTGAAGGCAGTCCTGCACTGCGTCACAAACTATGGTGCCGTAGTGACGACAGTGGTCTGTGTGTAGATTGAAGGCAGTCCTGCATTGCGTCACAAACTATGGTGCCGTAGTGACGACAGTGGTCTGTGTGTAGATTGAAGGCAGTCCTGCACTGCGTCACAAACTATGGTGCCATAGTGACAACAGTGGTCTGTGTGTGTCCGAAGCCAGCTTATGGCGGACGGTAGCAAGAAAGTCTTGAAACAGCTTGACAGCAGAAGGTCATCAGAGAAGAAACCCCCTCAGACAAGTGTTAACTGTAAGGGAGAGCTTGACAGCGGGTCTTCAGAGAAGAAACACCCTCAGACAAGTGTTAACTGTAAGGGAGAGTTTGACAGCGGGTCTTCAGAGAAGAAACACCTCAGACAAGTGTTACACTCTAAGGGAGAGCTTGCCAGCAGAAGGTCTTCAGAGAAGAACCCCCCCCCCCCCAACTCCATCAGACAGGTGTTTCTGCCCTGAAACCTAGATAACCTTCCACATCAGACAGGTGTTTCTGCCCTGAAACCCAGATAACCTTCCACATCAGACAGGTGTTTCTGCCCTGAAACCCAGATAACCTTCCACATCAGACAGGTGTTTCTGCCCTGAAACCTAGATAACCTTCCACATCAGACAGGTGTTTCTGCCCTGAAACCCAGATAACCTTCCACATCAGACAGGTGTTTCTGCCCTGAAACTAGATAACCTTCCACATCAGACAGGTGTTTCTGCCCTGAAACCCAGATAACCTTCCACATCAGACAGGTGTTTCTGCCCTGAAACCTAGATAACCTTCCACATCAGACAGGTGTTTCTGCCCTGAAACCCAGATAACCTTCCACATCAGACAGGTGTTTCTGCCCTGAAACCCAGATAACCTTCCACATCAGACAGGTGTTTCTGCCCTGAAACCTAGATAACCTTCCACATCAGACAGGTGTTTCTGCCCTGAAACCCAGATAACCTTCCACATCAGACAGGTGTTTCTGCCCTGAAACCTAGATAACCTTCCACATCAGACAGGTGTTTCTGCCCTGAAACCCAGATAACCTTCCACATCAGACAGGTGTTTCTGCCCTGAAACCTAGATAACCTTCCACATCAGACAGGTGTTTCTGCCCTGAAACCCAGATAACCTTCCACATCAGACAGGTGTTTCTGCCCTGAAACCCAGATAACCTTCCACATCAGACAGGTGTTTCTGCCTGAAACCTAGATAACCTTCCACATCAGACAGGTGTTTCTGCCCTGAAACCTAGATAACCTTCCACATCAGACAGGTGTTTCTGCCCTGAAACCCAGATAACCTTCCACATCAGACAGGTGTTTCTGCCCTGAAACCTAGATAACCTTCCACATCAGACAGGTGTTTCTGCCCTGAAACCCAGATAACCTTCCACATCAGACAGGTGTTTCTGCCCTGAAACCCAGATAACCTTCCACATCAGACAGGTGTTTCTGCCCTGAAACCTAGATAACCTTCCACATCAGACAGGTGTTTCTGCCCTGAAACCTAGATAACCTTCCACATCAGACAGGTGTTTCTGCCCTGAAACCAGATAACCTTCCACATCAGACAGGTGTTTCTGCCCTGAAACCCAGATAACCTTCCACATCAGACAGGTGTTTCTGCCCTGAAACCTAGATAACCTTCCACATCAGACAGGTGTTTCTGCCCTGAAACCTAGATAACCTTCCACATCAGACAGGTGTTTCTGCCCTGAAACCCAGATAACCTTCCACATCAGACAGGTGTTTCTGCCCTGAAACCCAGATAACCTTCCACATCAGACAGGTGTTTCTGCCCTGAAACCCAGATAACCTTCCACTGCCAGCTTCTTGTCTTCCTGGCGTTGATGAGATTCGACCGCGCAACGTTTGGATGGGTGGACGTCGCAACGACCGCGCAACGTTTGGATGGGTGGACGTCGCAACGACCGCGCAACGTTTGGATGGGTGGACGTCGCAACGACCGCGCAACGTTTGGATGGGTGGACGTCGCAACGACCGCGCAACGTTTGGATGGGTGGACGTCACAACGACCGCACAACGTTTGGATGGGTGGACGTCGCAACGACCGCGCAACGTTTGGATGGGTGGACGTCGCAACGACCGCGCAACGTTTGGATGGGTGGACGTCGCAACGACCGCGCAACGTTTGGATGGGTGGACGTCGCAACGACCGAGCAACGTTTGGATGGGTGGACGTCGCAACGACCGCGCAACGTTTGGATGGGTGGACGTCGCAACGCGTGTCTTATGTTTTAGAAGCAAGCTTATGACAGACGATATTAAGATCTACAATGTTCCACAGACTCTTTCCAGTCACTATGAGCGAACACATTTCTCAGGTTATCCATTCATCTCCGATACCGTGTGTTCGCTCTTTTTTTCTTTCCTCCTTCATCTTTCAGAATCGCTCAGCCATAACCGGACGGACGATAGTCGCCGTGAGCTCATTTTCTCCATGAGGATGCCTTGGGTCTTCCATCGGCCATTACTATGTTGGATACAACTTTCTTTTACTTCCTGTTTACGTCTGCCTAATTCAACCCACTTTCTGCCCACGTGAGGAAGAGTGAAGGTCAGGGGGAAGGGGAAGGAACTCTTCCAGTACAAAGGGTCCCCTGCTTTCTGGAAATCGTCGCAAGTAATTTTCTCTTGCCTTTCACTGGTTCGGATCCTTCTTTTTTAATATATATATATATATATATATATATATATAGAGAGAGAGAATGGTACTGAGGATCAGCGCAATCTTAAAAACAGTGCTCAACCACAGTGGGAGCGACATTTGTTATATTAAAAGCAAGTTAAAATCAAGCTTCTAAAAACATCTACAAATTTGTTTCACGCTGTGCGGTCGTCAGGATGTGATGAGCTTGTGTTGCCAGTGCCACGTATATATATAGCACTAGCTGGTTTGCTGTTGTTTTTTTCCCGTGCTACATGTGTTTCTCAGGTGTTGGTTTTTTTCGCTGATAGGAACTTCCATCTGTGTCTGCAATTGTTAACCATTTCTGTTCTAACATTTAGAGTCGCCAACTGTGGTTTACATAGTATAATGTATTTCTCTGTTAGGCATAGATTGCATTTTTTTGAAATGTTGTTGTATGATGCTGCTCTTTTTAAAATTTTCCAAGATATGTTGTAGTCTACGTTTTTTTCTTTAAGTTTCCAAATGTATTTACTCAATTCTGTTTGGTTTTTGTATCTTTCTTTGTTGAATGATTGTTTATGGTTTGCATATCTAGTTTTGAATTGGTTTTCCGTGATACCTACATATGTTTCTTTTGCGTTCTCTGATGTTACAGTGGCTTGGTACACAATGTTGT
>CM065721.1:84756269-84758769 GCA_033310375.1 Conus canariensis
AGACGTACCACCAGGACTGCAGGGAAGGGCGGCGGTAGTGACGGCACGAGCTGGAGGTGATGGGGAGTTCTTCTCATCCAACCTAGGGAGAGGATAGTATGGACAGCTCGGGTACTGCTAGGTAGGCGTGATGTTCAATATAGTGCAGTACCTTCGGCAGCGGCCTTCACCGAAGAAGGCGATCCTTAAAACGGGGACCCCGTCCCCGCCA
The DNA here is from genome assembly GCA_033310375.1 of Conus canariensis. Classification (NCBI taxonomy): domain Eukaryota; kingdom Metazoa; phylum Mollusca; class Gastropoda; order Neogastropoda; family Conidae; genus Conus; species Conus canariensis. The sequence goes on from CM065721.1 coordinate 84,756,481, forward strand.
CCCGTCGAAGGATGTCGCAGGTGCCTCCAGCAACGAAGCCTGACCCTCGGCTCAACGATGACGTCGAGGGCGGAGGACACGGAGGTGACGAGCCTCCTGGATGGCTGCTTGTTGTTGTTCCCTCGGCTGCTGTCCCTTCTCTAACTTCGTAAACACTTTCGTTCCACCTCTTCACCTTCGTGACGTAAGCACAGCTCACCAACAACAAACACCCCCCCGATCGCTGGGTAGTGGTTGGTCGCCTACCGTCACGTGGGCTGGGTTCTAGTGAACTGAACTGACCCTGCAACACGTGCTCCGCTTGGAATGTGGGACACTCACCGTGCCGCCACCAAGAAAAGGAGGGAAGGAAGAGAAAAAATAGTCAAAACATGCCACGGTCCTGTCAACCTGTGACAGTCAGGTTCTGTGAATCATCCATGAACAACAACGATGACGTCATTCCATCGTATTGACGGTGTCAGGTTCTGTGAATCATCCATTCGCAACAACGATGACGTCATTCCATCGTATTGACAGTGTCAGGTTCTGTGAATCATCCATGAACAACAACGATGACGTCATTCCATCGTATTGACGGTGTCAGGTTCTGTGAATCATCCATGCGCAACAACGATGACGTCATTCCATCGTATTGTCGGTGTCAGGTTCTGTGAATCATCCATGAACAACAACGATGACGTCATTCCATCGGTTTGTCGGTGTCAGGTTCTGTGAATCATCCATGAACAACAACGATGACGTCATTCCATCGGTTTGTCGGTGTCAGGTTCTGTGAATCATGCAGCATAACATGGAACTCTGCACAGTGAAGCTTTGGGTATGGATGTCAGGGGAACGGTGTGAGCACTTTCGGCTCGCAGAATAGTCTGCCACGTTGTAGTAATGCCACATGACGCAGAATAGTCTGCCACGTTGTAGTAATGCCACATGACGCAGAATAGTCTGCCACGTTGTAGTAATGCCACATGACGCAGAATAGTCTGCCACGTTGTAGTAATGCCACATGACGCAGAATAGTCTGCCACGTTGTAGTAATGCCACATGACGGAGGACACAAACGTCTGCTGAAGATACTCCCTGGTCCTCTTGCCAAGAATCCTCCAGATCATCTAGCACCTACACAGAACTGACACCCCGAGTCATAGTTGTGCCGGGACCTCTGAAAAGTGGAATACACAAACGGATAATAAACTTGTTCAGATCTGTTCGGACGTTAACAGGATTTCTGACATCTTCCACTGGTGGCGGTACAGAAGACAGCGTTGTGCCGAATACATACCGGCCAGGTTTTTACGCAGTCTGGCGTTCATTAAAAGCCTAAAAGGCTCCATGGTGCATACCGCGTGAGCAGCGACTCCCTAGGAATGATGTGCTTAAAGAGTACCCAGCCATATGCAGTATTCGACGTGAATATTTCAGTGCGAATTCTAAGATGATCCTGTTCATAAATTGTTCACTGGATGTGATTTATATTTTTAAAAGAGATGAATATTTTTATGTAGATTGAGATTTAATGAAAAAATAGAACAAGTTTTAAGATTGTTTAAGGTATTGGAAATAAACTGGTCTATGGTTTCTTTCTTTTCACATCAACAGTCATAGCATCGATTTCACGATGTAACAGTCCTGATATTCCCCCTCCCCCTCCCCTCAGCTAGGCTGCAGACATCATGAACCTGGACATTGGACACGCATAAGATACGTACCCTTGCATCCATCGGATCGAAAGATTAAACTAGCGAAGGAAAAGTCGAGGGGGGAGGGGGAGGGGGGAGCTGATCGTTCAACGGAGCATTAGATTGATGATAACTATCGATGAAACAAAAATGACTGGAAACTAGAAGAGGCGGAAGACACCATAGGTGTCTGCGATCACTGCTTATGCAGGTATATGCGGAGGGTTTAGCGGTCACTAAACGCACGGTGTTTTTGGTGGAACAGATGAAACAGGAAAGACAGGAGAAAATGGTGATGGCCAAGCCTCCATTAGTTTCTGTAGCAACAGACGATGTGGGAAAAGACAGCAAAAGAAATGGGGGTTGAAAGCTTCATAGGTGTTTGTGCTACCTGCTGATGTAGGTTTAGAATTAATGCAGCTGAAAGTAGCGGTGAGCGAATACACCACTCGTCTGTATAGTAGTTGTAAATGTAGGAAAACATGGGAGATATTAGTTAAAGTTGAACAAACCACAGATTTCATCGTTACTATTAAAAAGGAAGGAGATGTTAGTTGTAGCTGAACCAACCACAGTTTTTGTTGTAGCCACTGATGTATAAGAACGTTGA
>CM065721.1:84773769-84793769 GCA_033310375.1 Conus canariensis
CAGTTCAGCGCTAGATGGACACTGAATCAATGCCCATGTTGTGCCGAATTTGACAAAGATAAGTGATTGCTCGTTTGTTTTCGCTGTCCTCAGTATCTTGCATCTGTATTATTGTCTGTACCTTGCCTAAAGAAGACCAATGAGATGAAAACGTGTTGTGTTTTGTCTCGTAATTCGTCTGTTCACGTTGTTCGGTGAAGTCATTATAATACTTGTCAAAGTGAGATGGTGAAAGTTATGCAGTGACTACAGTGGGCACTAGCTGTTCGGTGAAGTCATTATAATACTTGTCAAAGTGAGATGGTGAAAGTTATGCAGTGACTACAGTGGGCACTAGCTGTTCGGTGAAGTCATTATAATACTTGTCAAAGTGAGATGGTGAAAGTTATGCAATGACTACAGTAGGCACTAGCTGTTCGGTGAAGTCATTATAATACTTGTCAAAGTGAGATGGTGAAAGTTATGCAGTGACTACAGTGGGCACTAGCTGTTCGGTGAAGTCATTATAATACTTGTCAAAGTGAGATGGTGAAAGTTATGCAGTGACTACAGTGGGCACTAGCTGTTCGGTGAAGTCATTATAATACTTGTCAAAGTGAGATGGTGAAAGTTATGCAATGACTACAGTGGGCACTAGCTGTTCGGTGAAGTCATTATAATACTTGTCAAAGTGAGATGGTGAAAGTTATGCAGTGACTACAGTGGGCACTAGCTGTTCATTCCGTGGGGTCTTGTTGGCCATTGTGACTTTTCTTAAAAAGTGTGTGTGTGTGTGTGTGTGTGTGTGTGTGTGTGTGTGTGTGTGTGTGTGTGTGTGTGTGTGTGTGTGTGATATTTAGATTTTTTCCCATTATTTGTAACGCTTAGTTTAGATCTGTGAGGGAGAAATCAAGGGAATGCCTGAAGTGCTCATCACAGTGTTGGTTATTTTTCTGCATAGAAGTTTAAATGTCTGTCTGTTTGTCTGTCTGTCTGTCTGCCTGCCTGCCTGTCTGTCTGTCTGTCTATCTGTTTCTCTCTCTCTCTCTCTCTCTCTCTCTCTCTCTCTCTCTCTCTTTGTGTCAGACTTGAAAAGAAAAGAAAAGAAAAGAAAGAAAGAAAGAATGTAAGAGAGCAAAGAACGTTAGTTGTGAAAAGGCCTTCACTTTAACACGTTACTGGCAGGTTGACCTGACACATTTAGCATAAGACCTTGCCTGTCAAACATGGCGTCTCCACACCCACATCATGGGTCTGGCGTTGTCAGCGCCTTTCATGCTTTGATGCTAACAAACATGGCGTCTCCACACCCACATCATGGGTCTGGCCTCGTCAGCGCCTTTCATGCTTTGATGCTAACGCAGGTTTTTCGGAAGGATTAAGGCATGCTGAATCCATTTTTTTCCATTTGACATGAGCAGTTTTGCGCCGTTCACGAGATATAATTAATTATTAAAAATGGCGTCCACGCAAGCCTGCCACACTACACCACACGTTGCATACAGTGAAACTATCTTTTCATTTCGCGAATTTTAGTCATTACCAGTTGTTTTCAAGAAAATAAAAATTATTTAGTGTGTGACATGACACTATTCTAATGATAGACAAGAAACAATCATGAAAATAGACGAGTTTCGGAAACGAAAAACGACCGTATGCTGTCAGTCATAATTACACTGATTTGCAGCTTTAACAAAATTTGAAGAAAGAAATTATTTCAGCTTCATCAGAATTGATCTGTTCAATGGCAGTGGTGAATAAGCAAGGGGAAAAAACGATGCTTCAGCTTTTGTCAGTAACGCTAACGAAAGCAGGCAGGTTTCAAAACCAAAACACTAGCTCACATAAGTGTAGGAGATATTTAAAAATTAGGGGGGCGAAGTAGATTTGCCCCCAAAAAGTCTAAACAAGATTTCTGAGACGAATCCACGGATTGAATTAGTGCTGATCTCAAAAAAAAAAAAAAAAAAAATTAGCCAGGATGAAATTGCAAGTTGCTCTCAAAAAAAAAAAAAAAAAAAAAAAGAAGCTAATCACTGATCGAATTCACGTTGTTCACCAAATAAAAACAAAACACCCATTTTGTTGGTTTTTGGGGGAATAGCCTCCCTGGCCCCCCGTCTACTACACCTGTACTAGCACATACGGTCAAGGAGATAAAATAAACTCAATTCAACATTGATTTGCAGCATGAAAAATTGAAACAAAACAAAACCATTCAAATGAGGTCCATCAGAACTGTCATTTTTATGTGCAGAGGTTTCGTTGAGCTTACATTTCTAAGCTTCCCGTCAGTTTGTGCTCCTTGGTACCGGTACTCATAATTCAACCCTTGATCTACACGAGCACAATGGACTCAGTCACTGAACACAATACCACAGTCATCCACATTTGTATCAGTAATCATTTCGGCAGACGTCTCCGCTTGTACTGCAGATACATGCTGAAGTACATGGGAGCCTCTTCCTCCTGCAGTTGCAATTGCTGCTTCTGCACTGTGTGGTACACTTGAAAGTGATGAGTTCGATGCAGGACGTTGGAAATGAAGGTAAGGAGGTCAAGGTTGGAACCAGAGCACCACTCTGAATTTTCCATCCCATAGTCTCTGGTGGGGGCAGTTCAGGACGCTGTTTGTCTGCCTGTCGCCATACTGATGCTTGATAATGTGACCGCTTGATGTGGAAGGACAAAGCATCATGAGTTGGGGGTAGGGTCTCCAACAGGTGGGCCTGAGAAAAGAGGGTTGACCTGGCACTGTCCACAGAAACTGTAGCGTGAATCTTGTAGACTTTACATAGGAAGGCCTCTGCAGTAGCAGAGGTTTGGTCACTGAGGTAGACTTTGCCGAGATTTGACAGAGGTCGTGATTTTCCTTGTAGACATTCCAGCAGGATTTCTTGGTGTAACCAGCCAAGAAAGAAGTGGTGTCAGATCCTGTCAACGAGTGAAACGCTAGCAAGTTGCTGAGGATATGAACATCAAACTGAGCTGCTACTTAGTGAATTGGGATATGTTTCGGTTTTCTGGAGGTTCCAGCCTTCATCCAGATCCGTGTGCATGACATGTCTGCAAAGTGGGCCAGCAGAAGCACTAGCACGTCAGTATCACGAGCAGCAACTACGATGCTGGATACTCGGCTCTTGACACAGTGCAGTATTATTCGCGTGTCAGCTTCCTCATGGCGCCCTTCCAGTTCTTCAGTGTTGACGTCAGGGGTAGAAGACTCCACCTGCTCCTCCTCGCTGAAACCTCCTGCAACCATAATGGTCTTGTCTGCCGGTGCGTTTAGAAGCAGCTGCTGGGATAAGAATCTCGCCAAGTCGGCTTTGTTCACTGCATGTGTGATGAAGTTGTCCCATTTCTGAGGGAGAGGAACATTTCTGTCTTGAATCTCTCTTCTCATAGGCACTGCCTTCTTTCCCCGTTTCTTTCTTGTGCCGCTTTTGATGGACAGGTCGTAGTATCTGTCAAAAATGACGTGAATACGACTGAATGCAGCCCCAATTTGTTGTACTGATGTAACAAAAATGTCTGCAAGGTCCCCGAAGATTTTTGCTTTAGGTGGCTTCCCTAGAGCAAAAACATACGCCTGCCCATCGACGATAAGTGTTCCTTCTTCACCAATGTCTGCAGCCTCCACATTCTGAGGGCAAGGCGTGTCGCCAATAAGTGAATCTGACAGGAGGGACTTTTGACCTGATCGTAGATCGCCGTTCATTTAGGTAAGGGCAGGAGAAGCAGGCATCAGCTCGTGTTTCAGTATTTCTTCCAGATGCACATTCCTTCCAGCCTGGAAAACAGTGATGAGGCGCTGCAGGAACTTCCTGTCTGCTTAGACTACTTTCTTTGCGGTTGTTGTGGACTGTTTCTGCTCAACTTCGAAGAGAGATGAGAAAGTCAAAGCCTTATTCTTTGGCAAGGTGTCTCTAAAAGAGACCATCCTGTCGATGCCAGCCAAAAGCCTTTCTTCTACAAAGTGCATCAGCTGATCTTGGCCTTTCTGGCGAGCCATCAGCAGGTCTTCTTCAATGATGTTTGTGACAATATCCTTTGTGGCAATGTTCTGCAGTTCTGGTCTAGCGTCAGATGAGAATAACTTGAAGGACTGAAATGTGTTCAGGAGATTGTCTTCATCCTTCAGATCAAGTTTTTTTTCCTGGCAGGATTGCATTCATTGTGAGTGAATGCATCGTCTCGTCCAATGCCGTAGACCAGCTTGGTCTCACTTACAAAGTGAGATCTCAGGTTGAAGGAGAGAGTCCACCTGCTCAAGGCTGACGTCGTCTTTGTGATGCCAACGATACCACCACCTTTCTTGCCAATGCCATTCAGCCACTCTTGGCTCTGGTCCGGGTCTACCTGGTTGAACTTCTCAGCTGATCTTTTCACAACGAAATTGCCACTCTCAAACTCTGCCTTCACTGGATCTGGGAGTTGATTCATCCCACTGATGTAGATGGTGCCCCATCTGGCATAGTTGGTATGATTATACCTGAAAAAGAATGGAAGCATCAACTTGAAGGCAAGCAAGTGAAGCTGCCACTGGCCATCTGTCTGTGCTCTGGTGTAGAGAAGGAGGATCTCCACCATTTCGATACAGGTCCACCAGAACTGGACGTTAGGGTTGTCATTGCTGGCCACAAATGATCTCCACCATTTCGATACAGGTCCACCAGAACTGGACGTTAGGGTTGTCATTGCTGGCCACAAATGATCTCCACCATTTCGATACAGGTCCACCAGAACTGGACGTTAGGGTTGTCATTGCTGGCCACAAATGATCTCCACCATTTCGATACAGGTCCACCAGAACTGGACGTTAGGGTTGTCATTGCTGGCCACAAATGCGTCAACTGCATCTCTGAAGTCTTTACTTGCAAAAGTACTTAAGTCACGTTCTTGACAAGTTTGAGTAAGGCCTATGGTTTACTACAGCTTGAATGCGATGCTCTAAGTCCTATTACAGAAAACTCGACGCAGAAAAGGACCTTAAAAACTTATTTACAATGCGAGAAAATCTCAAAACGTTGCGACGTTTTCAGTTAAAAAATACTCCTCGCCGCAAGAAAGAAAAAAATGCGTCTAAGTCAACATTGGCCAATCAGTTGGCTGGATTCTGGTCATGTGATAACGTGTTTCCAAGGTTTTTAAATCACAATATTGACTACTTTTTAATTTAAAAAAATATTATCAAGACTATTAGCATTGGTAATATAATTAGTGTATTTATGCTTGCACAGAATTAGTTTCAGTGAAACTCTAAAGCCTATTTTTGTGCTGAAACCTTGATAGTGTTTGTGAAAATACCATATACTAAAATTTTCTGCTGCTAATATCTCAGAATTGATTTGATGTGACTTGAGTACTTCTAGAAATAGGCCCTTCAAATGTTTCTGAAGATTGAGACTGATGTTTATTACACAACAATCACGTTTTTTTTTCATTTCTGACCTGTATGTCAGCCTTGTTGCCTTTGCGCACAAGTCATTGGGTAACCATTGGCAACAGAGGCAAAATACAGATTACAAAGTCCTTTAAGTGAATTTAGCACCCAAAATTTCATTAGAATAGTAGGCTACGTTCTTATTGATCTATATACCGATTTGTGTCCTATGAATACCAATAAACACGTTTCCGCTCTACCCCTGATCCAGCTGTCGGCCATGTTTTTTTGCGGGTTGCCATGGGCAACAGGGGCAAGACACAGCTTGTCAAATGGTTTAAATGGATTCAGGGCATCCTGTTCCCTAAGAAAAGTGTGTTTGACAACTCTTACTCGCCGATGCCTACGGATGTCTGATTTCCTGAAAATGGAACCAGTCTATCTTTTTTGGTCTTCTTCTTTTCTCATCTCCTGAACCATCATGTCTCTTTTGGCTTTTCCTTTGGCCTTTGACCACCATTCAGTTTTGGTCATCCCCAGTCCTTGTCTGTTGGTCTGTGTGTGTCCTGTTATTTCTCTGATCTTGAGACTTTCTTTTGCAGAATCCATCGCCTCTTGAACTTTGCATTTTCTGCCTGTCTTCAGCTGGGGCTTGATTGCTTCTACCACATTGTCTCCTGAGTCCTCCAGCATGCTTTGAAGTCTGATCTTTCCTGCTTTGTATTCTTCCAGGATAGATTTCAGTGGTAGTTTCAGCTTTGCTTGGCGACAGTACAGCGCTATGTCAGTCAGACAGGGTGGGACACCAAGCCATTTCTTTGTGAACTTGTTGATTTTGGCTTCCATTGCCTCCTCTATGCTGGTGCAGATGTCGTATATCATCAGAGGCCATAGGAGCTTTAGTATCAGCATGAACTGCAGACACCAGACCTTGTATTTGCCAGGGAGCCCACACTGGTCAACGGTCTCCAAGACTTCTTCCGACATCTGTTTGGTTTCTTTTGCTCTTTGTGTGTCTTTCAGCGTATCATCATACCATCTTCCAAGGGTCTTGACTGGCTCTTCTGTGACTGTTGGAATGGCCTGGTTGGCAATACTGAAGACCACAGATTCGGCCACTTTTCCTTTCCTCAGTGAGAGACTCCGTGATTTCTTTGGCTTGAACTTCATTCTGGATGAGATAACTATGTCGTCCAGCCTTTCCAGCACATGACGTGTCTCGTCTTCTCTGGATGAAATCACTGTAGTGTCATCCATTAAGGCCTTGAGAGGAGGCATCTTGTATCCATCGCCAAGGTCTGTTTGTCTTGCGTTGCTTGTTGCTGCTTTCAAGATGACTTCCATTGCCAACATGAACAGTATTGGGGAAATTGCACAGCCCATTGCAATGCCCACTTCCGAGTTGATCCAATCTGTTGTGTACTCCTTGGTAGAGAACCGCATTGAGAAGCCGTTGAAGTACTTCTTGAGCATGTCGCAGATGTTCTTTGGCACATGGGGCATCTCAAGAGCCAACTGTATCATCTCATGGGGTACGGATCCACATGCGTTTGCCAGATCAAGCCACACTACGTCCAGGTCTCTTTTTTCTGTTTTTGCTCTTTGGATTGCGTCCCAGATCATTGTGGCGTGTTCTACACAGCCAGCGACGCCCGGGATGCCACCTTTCTGGACTGACACATCCAAGTACTTGTTTTCCATCAGGTACTTTGTCAGCCTTGCTGCCATGACAGAGAAGAAGATTTTCACTTCGACGTTCAATAGTGATATTGGCCTGAACTGGCTGATGTCACTTGAGTTTTGCTCCTTGGGGATGTACACACCATCTGCCGTCATCCACTGACCGCTGATCTTCTGGTTTCTCCAAGCTGATCGCAGCAGCCTGTGGAGCCACTCCAGCACCTTGGGACATTTCTTGTACAGCTGGTAAGGTATTCCGTTTGGCCCTGGTGATGATTTGGCTCCGGCTTTGTCGACCACCTTCTTGATTTCCGCCAACGTTGGAGGCTTGTCATTAAACTGTTCCTCAGAGCTGGTTGGCCACACCAGACCTTGAATGTCGAGTGGTGCTTTGCTCTGTGAGTCAGAGTATGTTTTCCTGAGATGCTGCTCAAGAACTCCTTTGTCCACACTTAGGGTCCCAGATTTTGGCTGCTCAAACAGTGTTCTGGCAAACTGGAAGGGGTCTCTGAAGAAGCGCTCTTGTGTCTTCTTCTTTTTGCTCTTCCTCTTCCTCGCAGATTCCGCTTTGCTGAGGGCGCTGTGTTTTGCTTTCAGGTCTTTCCAGAGTTTTTCCAAGCCTTGTTTTTCAGCTGGCAGTGCGGTCTTCATTTGCTTCTTGAGGTTTTTCTTTTGGACCCTGATCTTGTCCATCTCTTCTTGGCGTGTGGATTTCTTTGGAGGTGTTTTCTCTTTGGGTAGTTTTGCTCCATAGGCGTCTCTACATGTGACATACACAACGTCCCCATATGTGGCTAGTTTGTGTTCCAGGGTGCTTTTCCCTATCAGTGCATCGAGTCTTTGGACGATTTTTGCATCCAGTTTCTCCCAATCTTCAGTTTCGTTTGCTCGTGGCAGGTTGAGTTTCAGGCGCCTGGCATCGAGGGCCTGTGCAAATTCCTCATCCGAACCAACAGCGTGGATGTCCTTGGCACTGTGGTTTAAATCCTGGCCTTGGTCTTCCGACGTCTTGTCTGCTGATGCAGTGCGCTGCTGCTCATTCAGATGAGTCTTCACACATCCCATCTTTGTTCTGTGGATCTTCATGCCACGGGTGGTAGCGAAACGCTTTCCAGACACATGGATATTCCATTTGGTCCATGTTCATAGTCCGTTTGGGATTTGCAGTCGTGATTGGTTGAGCACCGATGGATTCATCATTCTCTCCCCCCCCCCCCCCCCCCCCCCTTTCGGTGAATCCTGGGAGCGTCTTTTCTTTTTGTACTTAGTAGCCACATATTGAAGGCAAAGTGGGGAGCTAGCCCACAGAGCCCTTGGTTCTGGTCTTTCCCAGTGTCCTCCGGTCTTTCCCGGACGTCCTCCGGCCTATTCCCGGAAGTCAATGGTTTAACCATGCATCAGTAGAAAGAAACTCGTGGAGAGCGTGGCAGCAGAGAGTCCTCAGAAGAGAAACCCCCTTCAAGCAAGTGTTTCGGCCCTTATCTCCTGACACTCTAGGGGGTTGGGCCACACCCGGTTCATGACACCGGATGTCCCTCTGCTGCCCCTTTTTTCCCATCTTGGGACGAGCTATGGCTGGGATTCGAACCCATGACCCTCTGGACATGCTCATTTTCCACTTAATGGCTCGCACTTTAACCACTGAGCCACAGGGACACCTGATATTTGTAGGAAATGTAAGCCTTATGAAGTTCACTTTTGTTCCTCCTCGGCCAGATCCAGCTTGAACACCTCTCTGCCGCTTCTGCCATTGCTTTCAGGGCTCTGGTTTAAGGCCGTTACAGCCGTTAGTAACGGCTATTACGGGGTAAACTAAAACATCGAGCATCATCTGTGACCCATAATGAACATACCTGCTAATTTTCACAAAGATCGGCCAAGTACTTTCGGATATATTCCAAAACGAAGAAAAACCGTTACGGGCCGTTACAGCCGTTAGTAACGGCTATAACGGTAAACTAAAACATCGGCCATTATTCGTGACCCATAGTAAACATACTTACAAATTTTCAGAAAGATTGGCCACGTACTTTCTGAGATATTCCATAAAGAAGAAAAACCATTAAGGCTGTTACAGCTGTTAGTAACGGCTATAACGGGGTAAACTAAAACATCGGGCATCATCCGTGACCCATAAAGTTCATACCTGCTAATTTTCACAAAGATCGGCCAAGTACTTTCGGAGATATTCCGTTAGTAACGGCTATAACGGTAAACTAAAACATCGGACATCATCCTTGACCCATAATGAACATACCTACACATTTTCAGAAAGATCGGCCCAGTAGTTCTGTCTGGAGCGAGTGGAACACATTTTGACCAAGGAAGGACGGACACACACACACACACACACACACACACACACACACACACACACACACACACACACACACACACACACACAACGGCTATAACGGCCCATAACAGTTTTTCTTCTTTATGGAATATCTCAGAAAGCACTTTGTCGATCTTTCTGAAAATTTGTAGGTATGTTCACTATGGGTCAGGGGTGATACCCGATGTTTTAGTTTTCTGTTACAGCCGTTACTAACGGCTATAACGGCCCAAACGGTTTTTTCTTCTTTATGGAATATCTCAGAAAGTACTTGGCCGATCTTTCTGAAAATTTGTAGGAATGTTCATTAGAGGCGACGGATGATGCCCGACGTTTTAGTTTACCGTTATAGCTGGTACTAACGGCTGTAATGGCCTATAACGGTTTTTTTCTTTTTTATGAAATGTCTCAGAAAGTACTTGGCCGATCTTTGTGAAAATTAGCCGTTATGTTCATTATGGGCCACGGATCATGCCCGACGTTTTAGTTTACAGTTATGGCCGTTACTAACGGCTATAACAACCCATAACGGTTTTTCTTTTTTTATGGAATATCTCAGAAAGTACTTGGCCGATCTTTCTGAAAATTTGTAGGTATTATGGGTCACTTATGATGCCTGATGTTTTATTTTACCGTTATAGCCGTTACTAAGGGCTATAACGGCCCATAACAGTTTTCCTTCTTCATGGAATATCTCAGAAAGTACGTGGGCGATATTTCTGAAAATTTGTAGGTATGTTCATTATGGGTCACGGATGATGCCCGATGTTCAAGCTTACCGTTATAGCCGTTACTAATGGCCCATAATGGTTTTCTTTTTTTATGGAAAAACCTCAGAAAGTTCTTGGTGGATCTTTCTGAAAATTTGTAAGTATGTTCATTATAGGTCACAGATGATGGCCGATGTTTACCAGACTAGCCATTACTAACGGTTAGACCATCACGAGACATTTTTTCCTCTTTAGGGAATATATCACGCGTATTCAGGATATACTGGGAGCACGATTATATGCTTTGCATCTTGTTGTTTTTTTTCTATTTCAGTCCAGCAGTTCTGTGTTGCTTCACAGTTCAGTATCTGCTTTGTTTTTGTTTTTTTATTTACGGCGATATCCGGGGCTTTTTGGTTTAGTTCAAACAGTTCCCACGCCATCGGGAACTTCTGTGCAAAGCGTTGGTCTTTTATTTACGACGATATCCGGGGCTTTTGGGTTTAGTTCAAACAGTTCCCACGCCATCGGGAACTTCTGTGCAAAGCGTTGGTCTTTTATTTACGACGATATCCGGGGCTTTTGGGTTTAGTTCAAACAGTCCCCAAGCCATCAGGAAGTTGTGCCAAGCGTTGGTCTTTTATTTACGGTGATATTAGGGGCTTTTTTTTCCAGTTCAAAGAGTTCCCACGTCATCGGGACGTTCTGTGCAAGAAACTTCATGTTCCCCCCCCCCCCTCCCCCCCCCCCCCCCCCTCTACGATGTTCTTCTCCTACTTCAGGTTTCTTTACTGTCGTCTACAGTGTTCCCTTCTTTGCTGAGGATTTCTTTACTGTTGTCTACAGTGTTCCCTTCTTTGCTGAGGATTTCTTTACTGTCGTCTACAGTGTTTTTCTCCTTTGCTCAGGATTTCTTTACTGTTGTCTACAGTGTTCCCTCCTTTGCTGAGGATTTCTTTACTGTTGTCTACAGTGTTCCCTCCTTTGCTGAGGATTTCTTTACTGTTGTCTACAGTGTTCCCTCCGTTGCTCAGGATTTCTTTACTGTCGTCTACAGTGTTTTCTCCTTTGCTCAGGATTTCTTTACTGTCGTCTACAGTGTTTTCTCCTTTGCTCAGGATTTCTTTACTGTCGTCTACAGTGTTTCCTCCATTGCGGTCCACTCTCTTTCTTCATCCTCAAAACGTTTACAGATGTTTGTTGTACATCAGACAAAGCAGTCTTGTGTTGTCATCTGGGACTAGATGGTGAAAGCAGTGTTCTACATCAGACAAAGCCGTGTTGCGATATCATCTGTGACTAGATGGTGAAAGCTGTGTTCTAAATCAGACAACGCAGTCTTGTGTTGTCATGAGGGACTAGGTGGTGAAGCTGTGGTGTGTTGTCATCAGGGACTGGATGGTGAAAGCTGTGGTGTGTTGTCATCAGGGACTGGATGGTGAAAGCTGTGGTGTGTTGTCATCAGGGACTGGATGGTGAAAGCTGTGGTGTGTTGCCATCAGGGACTGGATGGTGAAAGCTGTGGCGTGTTGTCGTCAGGGACTGGGTGGTGAAAGCTGTGGTGTGTTGTCATCAGGGACTGGATGGTGAAAGCTGTGGTGTGTTGTCATCAGGGACTGGGTGGTGAAAGCTGTGGTGTGTTGTCATCAGGGACTGGGTGGTGAAAGCTGTGGTGTGTTGTCATCAGGGACTGGATGGTGAAAGCTGTGGCGTGTTGTCATCAGGGACTGGATGGTGAAAGCTGTGGTGTATTGTCATCAACCACTAGTTGGTGAAGCTGTGTACAGTGTCCAGAGTGGGCACTAGCTGTTCCTCATGTGGTGTCTTATTCGTCCCAATGACGTTCCGTAAGTGTGTGTGTGTGTGTGTGGTGTGTGTGTGTGTGTGTGTGTGTGTGTGTGTGTGTGTGTGTGGTGTGTGTGTGTGTGTGTGTGTGTGTGCGTGTGGGGGGTGGGGAGAGGGGGAGACAGGGGGGGTTCTTGCGCGCGTGCTGTATGTGAACCTTGGCATTATCTAGTGCTCTGCCTTCAGACTCGCCAATCATTTTCCACCCCCCTCCTCCTCCTCCACCTCCTCCCTCCATCATCATCATCATCATCATCATCATCATCATCATCATCATCATCATCAATCACATCATCATCCTCTCCTCCTCCTCTCCCTCCTACTTCTCCTCTTTCCCCTTTCCCCACCTCCTCCTCCTCCTCTCTTCTCCGTCAACTGTGATGTGTGTCACTGGGGCACCACATAGGAGAAAGTTCACATGGTTTGTCCTGTGCATGCCATTGTGTCACAATACTGGATCTCTCTCTCTCTCTCTCCTCTCTCTTCTCACTCTCTACTCTCACGCTCTCTTCTTCGTCTCTCTCTCTCTCTCTGTGAAGACAATGTTTTACAAGGAAAAGGTGGCCGGAGTTAAGATGACATTGAGTCCAACAAACGCATTTTTCAAAACATTTTTCGATCAAATTTAATGATGCAGAAACTGACCAAATGATATAATTTGATAAACAAAAATCATCGTTCTCAAATAATGAAACTGCTGTAATCTTACAATTCAAGAGCAGATATGAAATGGTCAGAGCTTCTTCTGTGGGTTTGGTGGGTGTCAGTTCGAATCAATGATGATTTGAAATGGTCAGAGCTTTGTCTGTGGGGCTGGTGGGTGTCAGTTCGAATCAATGATGATATGAAATGGTCAGAGCTTTGTCTGTGGGTTTGGTGGGTGTCAGTTCGAATCAATGATGATATGAAATGGTCAGAGCTTTGTCTGTGGGGCTGGCGGGTGTCAGTTCGAATCAATGATGATATCAAATGGTCAGAGCTTTGTCTGTGGGGCTGGCGGGTGTCAGTTCGAATCAATGATGATATGAAATGGTCAGAGCTTTGTCTGTGGGGCTGGCGGGTGTCAGTTCGAATCAATGATGATATCAAATGGTCAGAGTAGTAGTAGTAGTACTTTAATTGTTTTACGACTATGTTTACAAAATCTTTTGTGTTTTAGGACAGAAATGGTCAGAGCTTTGTCTGTGGGTTGGTGGGTGTCAGTTCGAATCAATGATGATATGAAATGATCAGAGCTTTGTCTGTGGGCTTGGGGGTGTCAGTTCGAATCAATGATGATATGAAATGGTCGAGCTTTGTCTGTGGGTATGGTGGGTGTCAGTTCGAATCAATGATGATATGAAATGGTCAGAGCTTTGTCTGTGGGTTTGGTGGGTGTCAGTTCGAATCAATGATGATATGAAATGGTCAGAGCTTTGTCTGTGGGTGGTGGGTGTCAGTTCGAATCAATGATGATATGAAATGGTCAGAGCTTTGTCTGTGGGGCTGGCGGGTGTCAGTTCGAATCAATGATGATATGAAATGGTCAGAGCTTTGTCTGTGGGGCTGGCGGGTGTCAGTTCGAATCAATGATGATATGAAATGGTCAGAGCTTTGTCTGTGGGGCTGGCGGGTGTCAGTTCGAATCAATGATGATATGAAATGGTCAGAGCTTTGTCTCTGGGGCTGGCGGGTGTCAGTTCGAATCAATGATGATATGAAATGGTCAGAGCTTTGTCTGTGGGTGGGGGTGTCAGTTCTGAATCAATGATGATATGAAATGGTCAGAGCTTTGTCTGTGGGTTTGGTGGGTGTCAGTTTGAATCAATGATGATATGAAATGGTCCGAGCTTTGTCTGTGGGTATGGTGGGTGTCAGTTCGAATCAATGATGATATGAAATGGTCAGAGCTTTGTCTGTGGGTTTGGTGGGTGTCAGTTCGAATCAATGATGATATCAAATGGTCAGAGCTTTGTCTGTGGGTTTGGTGGGTGTCAGTTCGAATCAATGATGATATGAAATGGTCAGAGCTTTGTCTGTGGGGCTGGTGGGTGTCAGTTCGAATCAATGATGAGATCGTTTTCTTTATTTCTTTGAAACCTATCCAAACATGGCACCTGTTTCAGTTCAGGGCAGGTAAAGCGTGGCGGAAGGCGACAGGAAGGTTCCAGCTGGTATCATACATACATGCTTACAGACATGTGTGACAAACTAAGGTCACTGCCCTCATGGTTATCAGGCTATGAGACATCAACTTGTAATCTATTGCTCAGGAAGAAAATGCCCATGCTCACTTTTGAGAAATTTATCATTTCCTGCAATCCACGCCAGCAGATGTGGAGCATAATAGCGGTTTTTAAAGAACTCGCTCATGGGAAATTATATCTAACATATATATATATATATATATATATATATATATATATATATATATATATATATATATATGGTAGTACTGAGGATCAGCGTTATGTTAAAAAGAGTGCTCGACCAGAGTGGGAGCGGCATTTGCTGTATTAAAAAGCAAGTTAAAATCAAGCTAAGTTAAAATCAAGCTTGATTTTAACTTGCTTTTTAATACAGCAGTATATATATATATATATATATATATATATATATATATAGAGAGAGAGAGAGAGAGAGAGAGAGAGAGAGAGAGAGAGAGAGAGAGAGAGAGCAATCGCAGTTCTTCAACCAAAAGTAGTGAACACTAGACAGAGGACAGTGTGCATGAGAACAGTGTCAACGACAAACCAACGAGTCTTCGTACATTGAGAGAGAGAGAGAGAGAGAGAGAGAGAGAGAGAGAGAGAGAGAGAGAGAGAGAGAGAGAGAGAGAGAGAGAGAGAGAGAAGAGAGAACCACACAATGAAAAAGCAAACAAGCATGTTTTTCTTTTTTTCCAACTTTCGGCTCTGGGCCTTCTTTATTTAGGTACTACTGGAAAATCAAACAACCCTTAACTCTGTCTTTCTTTGATTATCACTCAGAAACACACTAACACCCCAAACTAAAGCCCCCAACTCTCTCTCTCTCTCTCTCTCTCTCTCTCTCTCTCTCTCGCTCACACACACACACACACACACACACACACACACACACACACACACACACACACTCACGCGCACACACACATACACACACGCACGCACACTCACGCACACACACGCACGCACGCATACACGTATGCACACACTCATACAGAGAGAGAAAGAGAGAGAGAGAGAGAGAGAGAGAGAGAGAGAGTCAAAGCTCAAACTCATACTCAAATAGTTTAATTGCAAAGGCCACCGACCTATCTGCAATGAGGTCAAAAAAACCAAAGTAGAACACACGGGCTCGGCGCATATACTGAAAACTATGAAAGAAAATATTTGCATAACAAAAATTTATGTTCTTCCTGAAAATACTCTGGCACTTGTGTGTTAACTGAAAGCACTTCTTCTCTTCGTTTCAGTGCTTTGAAAATGAACACAGCGAAGAGAGAGAGAGAGAGAGAGAGAGAGAGAGAGAGAGAGAGAGAGAGAGAGAGAGAGAGAGAGAGAGAGAGAGAGAAATATCAAACTATGTGTATAAGTAAGCAAAGTAATACATGTACAAAGTAAATCACACCTAGAGTACTATTTCAAAGTAGGCTGACCACATACATGCCTACTCCCGAAGAACTGGAGCAGAGTAGGAAGAGGGGAAAGGGAAGTGGGAAAAAGCATGTAGGAAGGGGAAGGGCTGGGGGCAGGAACGAAATTATTATAAATTGGGAGGGGGGGGGGGAATTTTGTGCGTGCGCGTACCAGCGCGCGCACATGTGTACGTGCACAAGCCCGCGTGTGAAGAAGGGGTTGGGGAGGTGTAATATCAGGTAACACAATACAAAAAGGGGGGCGGGGGATTTGTAAAGGTGATGGAGGGGGGGTGGGTGGGGGGTAGGAGGGAGACCAGCAAGAGTTGTCACCAAAAGGCATGTGCGTAAAGGAATCATATAGGGGAAGGTGCTGGTAGGGAGGAAGAAAAACAAGAGTCTGGGAGGGAAAAGGTCTAAAAGAAGGCTTGAATGAAGGGTGTGGCAGTGAAGGTAGATGGTGAAGATAGGGAGGGGGTAGAGGCGAAGGGAGATGAAAGGTGGGGGTACTGTTGGAAGGGGAGGTTGGGGAGAAGGGAGGGTATGGGAAAGAGTCTAGGTGACCATGTTGAGACCCTCTGGCTAAGCAGTACGTGATTTGTTAAACCAGAAAGATTCACGTCGAAGTCTGTAATCATTGTCCTCTGAGAAAACTTTTACTGTAACTATACATCTTAGGTCATGAAGGGAGTGATTAGTCTGGTGGAAATGTCTGGTTGCTACAGTTCCGGTGTTCTTTTTGATACTCAATCTGTGTTGGTAAAAAGGAGTTTTTAATGATGTTTTAGTTTCCCCAACATACTGAATATGTGGGCATTTACTGCACAACAGCAAACAGATGATGTTGCTGGTTTAACAGTCCATATGGTGTCGGATGGTGAATGATTCTTCTGTTACTGTGCTTTTGAAGTTGACTCTTTCTACTAGGTGTTCTTGGCAGATCACACATTTACCACCACACGGAAAGCACCCGGGTGGTGACGAGTCCAACTGACACACACATGTATATCAGACGAGAGAGTGTGTTTACAGTTCACATGAATCTTGCCTTGCCGTGAGAGGAGATAAACGTTGATCAAGTCTTGAGATAATATCATCTAAGGGGTCATCTGTCATCTTCTCTTCTTCTTCTTCTTCTTTCTTCTTCTTCTTCTTCTTCTCCTTCTCCTTCTTCTTCTTCTTCTTCTTCTTCTTCTTCTTCCTTCTTCTTTTTTGTTATTGTTGTTGTTGTTGTTGTTGTTGAGGGCATGGTGTAAAGAAGCTTGTCAGCTTATCTGTTTACCCTCAATAAAATATTCGTATTCTTTCTCTCTCCATTCACCCCCTCCTCCCCCCCCCCCCTTGCCCTAATCATTTTGTTTTCTTCTTGTGGTTGTTGGTAGTGGTGGTGGTGGTGTTTATTGGTTCTTTTTCTACTTACTTCTTTTGTCAAAGGTTTTCATGCAAGCAATTGTTGCATTTTTTCATGTGTGTTTGTTTGATTTGCTTTTTTTTTAAAACTATATATTGATTTTTCCTTGCCCAGGGGCCTGGATGTGGAAGGCATCCATGCTTGGTCCACTGCCCTCTTGAAGTGGAATTCGTTCGTTCGTTCGTTCGTTCTCTCTCTCTCTCTCTCTCTCTCTCTCTCTCTCTCTCTCTCTCTCTCTCTCTCTCTCTCTCTCTCTCTCCATTTACTCCAAACCTACCCCTTGGCCTTTTCCTTCCCTGTTTCCTTCCCCTTGTTCGCTATGTTCACGCGTTTTACTATTGCGTTCGTTTGTCAATGGTGTGGACAATAGCTAATTTGTATTGAACTGTACAAGATCTTGTAATACTTTGTTCTTTTTTATATGTATTTGCATTAATTTGATCTTTAAATGCATTAATTTGATCTTTAACTTGTTTTTCTTTCCTTTTGCCCCAGGGCTGGGTGGAAAAAAGCATTTGTATTGCTTATCTCATTACCCTGGTAAAATAAAATTTCGTTCGTTCGTTCTTCTTCTTCTCTTCTTCTTCTTCCTTCTTCTTCTTCTCTCCTTCTCCTCCTTCTCCTCCTCCTCCTCCTCCTCCTCCTCTCTCCTCCTCCTTCTTCTTCTTCTTCTTCTTCTTCTTCTTCTTCTTCTTCTTCTTCTTCCTCCTCCTCCTCCTCCTCCTCCTCCTCCTTCTTCTTCTCTCGAGCAAGAGTTTTTTTAGTGCCCTCCCCCCACCTCCTCCACCAACTTTGTGCCTATTTTCTCCTCTCCACAACCAAATTACCGTCGCTCGTTCTCTCACAAAAGCAAACAACAGCGAGAAAGTCTCCAGCATGACTCAAGGGGAGGAACAGTTTGGCGCGCAGAGTTTGCCCCAACATTTCCATTCCCTGCCACTTGCTGACGTCATTAGGTTGATGACTTCCGCTCCGTGACGATGGCCGGGCAGGAAGTGGGGGGGACGGGCGTAGACATTCCTCTTCCGCCTGACGTTCATAGCGCCAAACCAGGCAGCCACTGCTCCCCACATCTCCATTCACGTCAGTTACACTTTGCCAGGTCGGCCATGATTACAAGTGCGGTGCTTGAGAGTGAGAATGACGATTATTTTCTGGGCCAATCAGATGAAGTTACTATTTATGGGGTTTGAGAGGGGATGGCGGAAGGGGGTATGGAGGGGGTGGGGGTGGGGGTAGGGGGTGGCTGGAGATAACGGATGTACAAAACTAGAACGGTTTCCTATGGGAGCATATTGGCGTCTGAAGACGATATAATAGCTAGTTTCCTGGTTAACGGGAAAATAAAGCTATGATCACTGTTTGCCATTATGATCACTGTTTGCCATTATGATCACTGTTTGCCATTATGATCACTGTTTGCCATTATGATCACTGTTTGCCGTTGTGATCACTGTTTGCCATTATGATCACTATCACTGTTTGCCATTATGATCACTGTTTGCCATTATGATCACTGTTTGCCATTGTGATCATTGTTTGCCATTATGATCACTGTTTGTCATTGCAAGCGCATGGAAAAGAAAGTGATCCCCAGGATGACAACAGTTTTCCTATTTGGGGCTTTCCAATATGGATAATAGCTGCTTTCCCTCCAAGTAGGAGACAAAAAAGTTGTCATTGTTAAGTATTATGCCAATAATGCATCCTTTCCTTGGGAAAAGAGGGGAACCACTAGTGATGTTTTGGGCAAACAGCTGTCATTCTCAGGGAAACCACTGATGATGGGCAAACAGCTGTTATTCTCAGAGGGAAACCACTGGTGATGGGCAAACAGCTGTCATTCTCAGAGGGAAACCACTAGTGATGTTTTGGGCAAACAGCTGTCATTCTCAGGGAAACCACTGATGATGGGCAAACAGCTGTTATTCTCAGAGGGAAACCACTGGTGATGGGCAAACAGCTGTCATTCTCAGAGGGAAACAACTGGTGATGTTTTGGGCAAACAGCTGTCATTCTCAGGGAAACCACTGGTGATGGGCAAACAGCTGTCATTCTCAGAGGGAAACAACTGGTGATGTTTTGGGCAAACAGCTGTCATTCTCAGGGAAACCACTGGTGATGGGGGCTAACAGCTGTCATTCTCAGAGGGAAACCACTGGTGATGGGCAAACAGCTGTTATTCTCAGAGGGAAACCACTGGTGATGGGCAAACAGGTGTCATTCTCAGAGGGTAACCACTGGTGATGGGCAAACAGCTGTCATTCTCAGGGAAATCACTGGGGATGGGCAAACAGCTGTCATTCTCAGGGAAACTACTGGTGATGGGCAAACAGCTGTCATTCTCTGAGGGAAGCCACTGGTGATTGGCAAACAGATGGCATTCTCAGAAGGAAACCACTGGTGATGTTTTGGGCAATCAGGTGTCATTCTCAGAGGGAAACCACTGGTGATGTTTTGGGCAAACAACTGTCATTCTCAGAGGGAAATCACTGGTGATGGGCAAACAGCTGTCATTCTCAGAGGAAAACCACTGGCGATGTTTGCGGCAAACAGCTGTCATTCTCAGAGGGAAACCACTGGTGATGGGCAAACAGCTGTCATTCTCAGAGGAAAGTCACTGGGGATGGGCAAACAGCTGTCATGCTCAGGGAAAACACTGGTGATGCGCAAACAGCTGTCATTCTCAGAGGGAAACTACTAGTGATGGGCAAACAGCTGTCATTCTCAGAGGGAAACTACTGGTGATGGGCAAACAGCTGTCATTCTCAGAGGGAAACCACTGGTGATGGGCAAACAGCTGTCATTCTCAGAGGGAAACAACTGGTGATGGGCAAACAGCTGTCATTCTCAGAGGGAAACCACTGGTGATGGACAAACAGCTGTCATTCTCAGAGGGAAACTACTGGTGATGGGCAAACAGCTGTCATTCTCAGAGGAACACTACTGATGACAGGCAAACAGCTGTCATTCTCAGAGGGAAACCACTGGTGATGGGCAAACAGCTGTCATTTCATAGGGAAACCACTGGTGATGGGCAAACAGCTGTCATTCTCAGA
>CM065721.1:84798769-84846269 GCA_033310375.1 Conus canariensis
TGGAACACTGAAGAAAGCTGGAAAAGCATCCATGGACTTTTCAACTTTTCAAGGACTATCTTATTCGCCTCAATACAGTTTTACAATGCCATGTTCAATCGAGCGTCTTCCATGCGTTTCCTATTTCAAAGTAGCTGAGGCAAAAAACAAAAAAAAAAAAGAAAAAAAAAAGCAATAACAACAAAAGTAAAACCACAAGAAGTAGAAACAGACATTTACCATGAAGTCATGGTTCCGGTTCGAGCCGAAAGTTCTCCACCACCACCACCACCCCTCCTTCCTGCCCTGTTGAACTTCCATCCACGACAGTTGAAGCACAGGAGAATTCCATCCACGACAGTTGAAGCACAGGAGAATTCCATCCACGACAGTTGAAGCACAGGAGAATTCCATCCAGGACAGTTGAAGCACAAGAGAATTCCATCCACGACAGTTGAAGCACAGGAGAATTCCATCCACGACAGTTGAAGCTCAGGAGAATCCCATCCACGACAGTTGAAGCACAGGAGAATTCCATCCACGACAGTTGAAGCACAGGAGAATTCCATCCACGACAGTTGAAGCACAAGAGAATTCCATCCACGACAGTTGAAGCACAAGAGAATTCCATCCACGACAGTTGAAGCACAGGAGAATTCCATCCACGACAGTTGAAGCACAGGAGAATTCCATCCACGACAGTTGAAGCACAAGAGAATTCCATCACAGATGCAAGTGGCCTTCTTCTTCCTTCTGACACTGGCTACATAAGGGAGAGCGTTCAAATTGTACAGACATTTAGGATCTGTTTGCTAGTACAGACATTTAGGATCTGTTTACTAGTACAGACATTTAGGATCTGTTTGCTGGTACAGACATTTAGGATCTGTTTGCTAGTACAGACATTTACGATCTGTTTGCTAGTACAGACATTTACGATCTGTTTGCTAGTACAGACATTTAGAATTTGTTTGCTAGTACACTGACACTGACACTTTTTTAATTGATTAGGCCATAGACCCATATCAACAGGGATTTACACCAGACAGAGGCATATAAACAATAACATATTATAATTTTTTTTTCAATTATTCATTTCTAATCTCAAAGGCTTTATAAATATATGTTGCAAGTTTGATTTGTATAGATTTGTTATTATTTGCAAGAAGAAGTGAAAGCTTAAAGCTTGAAGGGTTATTAAAGTACTTTTTTGCGATGTACGATTCTCTAATTTCCTGATATCTTGGACAAGAGAGGATGAAGTGTACCTCTGTTTCAGCGTGGAATCGACAAAATGGACAGTCGAATCTTCTTTCACAAGCGTTCTCTCCAAAACGAAATCTGTGGATCTTCAAAGGCGAAACTCCTAACCTAAAGCGAATAAAAAGTGTTCTAACCCTGAGATGTTTCAAGTGATTCAGATACGGCGCTAGAGATAAGGAAGATTTAAATGTGCTATAGAAAGAACATCGTTCACTTGAATTAATGTTTCTTGACCATTCTTGACTATATGACCTAACAAGTCTGTCCTTAAACTCGGCTAAAAATTTTTTCTCATCGCCCACTCCTTGATTTTCCCAAACTTCTTCAAAGCCATACTGATACAGTGTGTAACAAACAGATGACGCCCATGTTTTTTCTGTTTTGTTCATGAAGATATAAAAGCATTTTGTAAGTTTTGAATGTCAACCGGTGGGGAGACATTTTTATTACACGTAACCAGTATCTAATATACTTTACGAATATGTTAATGTATAATGGGTAACGACCTGTCTCACCGTAGACCATGAGATTTGGTGTTTTAATGGAAATATTCAAAAATCTTTTTAATGCAAACAAGTGAACTCTCTCAATGGCTGTTAGATCATATCCAATACCCCACACCTCTGCACCATAGCTGAGCATGGGGTGGATTTGCGTATCAAAAAGCTTAAAGAATATTGAAGGAGATCTTTCTCCTAGCGACCAGAGTAGTCGGAAAATACATATAACTCCCTTTTTCGCACGGTTAGCAATATCACTCAAAGCATGCGAGAACGACAAGCGAGAAGAAAGATAGATACCAAGGTACTTATACATGTTAACCAATTCCATTCGATTATCACCATAATACCACCGCTTACGTGCAGCAACATGTCCTCCATTTCTGAATATGATTATGTTTGATTTGTCGAGGTTAACTTCCAGGTCTAGCTTCATAGCAACCTCATGCTAAATATCTAACTGGTTTTGTAGACCACAAACAGAATCAGATGCCAATACGACATCATCTGCAAACATAAGAATAAAGATTTCCGCAAGGTCTGGTATAAGCTGGATGCCATGTCTGCCAAATTTTGTGATTTCCTCTGCAAGTTCGTTTATAAGAAGAGAAAACAAAACAGGACTACAAATTTCTCCTTGTTTCAGACCCCTGGGGCATAGAAATGAGTCTGTCAGCTCACTACCACAACGAACTTTAGCTTTCACTACTCTATACATGCTTTGTATGCTCTGTACATTTTGTCATTTATACCATGGTCCAGAGCTTAAGTCTACTCACCGAATCGAATGCTTTTCTGAAGTCAATAAAGGCTATATACAACTTTTTATGGTACAACAATTCTTTCTGGACCATGCCAAAAAGAGTGAATAAATGATCGATAGTGCTATGTTGTTTTCGAAAATCGGCCTGACTGTCATTTAAAATGTTATTATTTTCAATCCACTGGGTTAGTCTTTTGTTTAAAATGAAGCTATACAGTTTGCTGCACACATTTAATAAAGAGATGCCTCTATAGTTATCTGGGGTATTTTGGTCGCCTTTCTTATGTAGAGGTTGTAATACAGCCTCAGACCAATCATCCGGATATCGACCTGATGAAAATAATTTATTAAAGAGTTTCACCAAGTACGGAGCAATAGTAGTTGCTGAATTTTTAAGAAATTCGTTGATAATTCCATCTGGTCCCGCCGCTTTACCATTTCTTAAACTGCACAGTGCTGAGTATATTTCCAATTCAGTAATATCCTTTTCGAGCATATCACAGTTGATATCTTCACTAGAAGTAGTGTCTAAGTTATCACCTTCGCTGTTGTTATCATCACCTTCGACTTCTTGTGAATTGAACACTCTGGAGAAATGATTATATCATTCCTCCTTGGTTATTGTATTTTGTAGAGAACGCTTTGTTATATGCGATTTGAGTTTGCCCCAAAATGCCTTTGGATCATTGATTGTTTTATGTAGGGATTCAATGACATTTTTACGATGCTCAGCGCTTTTCATTTTTAGAAGATTTTTATATTCTCTGCGTTTCTGAGCATATGTCTCTCTGTCCTCAATATCATTTGTTCTATTAAATGTGCTCAGAAACTGCCGAGTAACTCGTCTACTTTCTTTGCACTCTTGGTCAAACCAAATCTGCTTTCTTTCTTTTCCTACAATTACCCGTTTCTTCATGCATTGTCCGGCGTTTAAAATACCCTCATTAAACCTTTTAAGAGACGCGTTGATATCATGATCAATCAAATCAGCTGCTTCTCGAAAACAAGTCTGTATCTCTTCTGTTCCCAAACCTGCGAGAAATTTATTCCTCATATCAGAATTCCAGACGTATTTTTTCAGTGTAAATGATTTTGCTCTGATTTGTGAACACGGAACTGTTTCTCTTGCTATACCAACATACAATTCCACTGGCATATGTTTCGATTCAATTTTTTGAGCAACATTCAATGACTGTAGCAATGATATCAAATTTTTTGACACAATAAAGTAGTCAATGACACTGTTGCCAGTAGATGAAATGTAAGTAAAATTTCCGCTAGTTCTATCGACACCTGTTCCATTTAAAATGACCAAACTAAACCGATCACAAGTGTTCAATAAATATCTGCCGTATTCATTAATTGTTTGATCTTTAGATGAGCGTCTGTTGTCCTTAATTGTTTCGCATTCGTCAGCGAAAACATCTAGAACAAGATCGTCGACATCAATTTCGTTGCAATTTTCACTTCCGGTACGTGCATTCATATCACCCATAATTATAAAAGGAACATCACCTACTAATTCAATAATATCAAGAATACATTCCTCAATGATAGATATACCATTTTGTATCTCTGTATCTTTATAATAAACGGAGTGGATGGGTGGGACATAACAGCCTAGCAAAACAGATGGAGTGTCTGTGCCTGTGAAGTCACCAGAGACTTTGAGTGCAATAATGTTATCGACTTTTAAATCAATTCTATCAAAGTACTCACTCAAATTCTTTTTAACAAGTAGCACAACACCCCAGACAGACAAGCTGTTAGTGCGTCATTGACCTTAACACCAGGAGCCATAAAAACCACATGATTTGGAAATAATAAAGACGGAAATGGTGTGGAAAACGTTTCAACAAGCAAGCAAACATCAAAACTCTCAATATATGCACGTGTATCAAATTCGTATAAGCAACTTAGACCTTCAATGTTATAAGTCAATAAACTTACAGTCTGTGTAGACAAAAAGCCTCTGAATTTACCATTCAAAGCATGGGCCGGGCCGAAATCCTATTCTTTATTTAGGGGATCTGGGAGCGTCTTCTTTGCATTGTTCTGAGATGCACTATTCGAAACGGAGTCTTGCAGAGTTAACTGTCTCTTTTCCCTGACACTGTGCACTGAAGCACTTCTCAGTCTTGACGAAGGGCCTTTTTTCGAAGTCCTGGGCCTGTTCTGCCTACTGTCTTTCTTGGGCGCTTCATCATCGGCAGGGGAGGCTTTGTCATTGCTGATGCTGGCGTCTGCAGACTGATCTTCAGAAGAACAGTTTGCTTCCGATTTTGCTTCTGTGGTGGATTCCTTCCCAGTCATTTCTTGTGACGGAAAGACTTCCCCTCCAGTCCTGCTTACATCAACAGTAGCCTCTGTGCTGCGCGTGTGGTCAGGGTCTTGTTTGTCGCTGGACTCAGTTGAAAAGGCCTGGTCGTGTTGCTGCTTTTCTTTGTCCGGACTTTCGTGATCTTCCGTTATGGGGCTCTCAACAGCGAAATCATTTGCCAGGCAATCTTTGATCTTTGGACTGGGTTCAGGGACGCTGTCACTGTCAGGAATCCTTCCACCACAGGCTGAACCGGTGAAAAGTGACTGCGATGTTGCTGGCTGATCTTCGCACGTCAGGTCGGTGACACTGTCGTTGTTGGTAATCCTACCACCATCGGTAGAATCTGTGGTACCTGACTGCTGTGTCGGCCGCTCATCTGTGCCACTTAGGCCAGAGGAGCTGTCACAGCCATTTATCAGTTCGTCACTCACCACAACTGTAGTAGCTGGCCGATCTGCTGCCCGTTGGTTTTCATGGTGAACATTTTGGGACTTTGAATTTGTGTCATCGAACTGAATATCAGGCACATGTGTGTTTTGAGTAACAAAGACCTGGGAACTCTGTCCTCGGTGAGTGTTACTTTCAGCCGTATAGGGATGGGTGTTCCACTGGTAATCTCGCATGCTAGGAAAAGGACACTGATTAAACCACGCACCCCAATTGTACATGCTTTGGTGTCAAAGTGTCCATTGTGACCATCTCTGTCATACGTATTATTCAGGTTCTGTTGATGACTACGATGATGGGGGTTGAAAACGTAATCCTGCCTAGAAAAGTTGCTGCGACGTTCGTCTGGCGGCGGTCTGCGATTTTGGATATTGCGCGCATTGTACTGACCTTGACTGGGTCCGCGTCGTGTAGCATCAGCGTAGCTGTCTCTGTTCACAGTAGAATTTTGGAATGGACCTGCTACAACCAGCTTGTTCCCTTTGTAGAATGCTCGTATTCCTTCAGCTCGGTAGTCTTGGATGATCTGCTGTTGTCTTGTTGTCAAGTCTCCTGCCACTCTTATCCCCTTCTTTCGCAGCCCCTCTCGTCCCTTTGTCAGTACACACATTTTATCTGACCATCTTGCGAACTTTGCAATGACAGGCTGTGGTTTAGAAAGTCACCGCTTCGGCCGAGACGATGGGCATGTACAATGTCCTCAGAGGACCACGTTTTCCCTGGCACAGTGTCTTGAAGTGTACTGATCACTTCCTTTGCACACTCTTCATAATTTTCATGAGACGATTGCGGTATATTGAAGAACTTGAGGTTGTCTCTCCTTGAAAATGATTCTAGCGTGTCAATTTTGTCACAGAATTCACTGGATATCTTTTTAAGCCTGTCTTCCACATCAGAATTGACTTGTTTTGTTTTTTCTAACATGAAGCAAAGACGATCTTCAAGATTTGCTGTTTTGGCTTGTATGTGTTTTCATCACTCCCAGCATGTTGTCTACTTTTGCTAACAAATCCTTGTCAAGTGAATTGAAACGTGTTTCCAGTTGCTGACACAAAAAGTCTTTTAACTTTGTCTCATGTTGATGCAGTAAATCGCTCAATGTTTTTTCCAGTTGAGAGTCAGGACCAGGGTTCGTCTCAATGTCGTTTGCGCACATCAGCAGTTGAAACAGTATGACAGTGAGGAAAATGCACTGCGTCTGAGCTCTTCTCGCTCGGTTTGTGTTGACAAACATGGCCATGGAGAGCTTTACGCGTTTTCCCATAAACTGAATGTACACTGCGGCAAAACGACCACAGATAGCTCTGAAATAATTTGCCTCCAAAGGCATGATCACCTCGACTATTACCTGGTAGAGTAAATAAGCGTGTAATTAAACGCAGGACTTCATTAATTAACAAAAACAATTAATGAAACGCTCCGACCAAAAGAACACGTCCTTCTTCTACCTCTGACGAGTGCTCACCCCTGTTTGCTAGTACAGACATTTAGAATTTGTTTGCTAGTGCAGGCATTTAGGATCTGTTTGCTAGTACAGAATTTAGAATTTGTTTGCTGGTATAGACATTTAGAATTTGTTTGCTAGTACAGACATTTAGAATTTGTTTGCTAGTACAGGCATTTAGAATCCGTTTGCTGGTAGGAGTCTAAACTGAACTTTCGCTTGAATCATCAAAGTGTTTTTTGCAATCCTCTGTCATCCAGCAGAGAATTGTTGTAATGTCGAACCAGCAGTTTAAACCTTTCTTTCCCATCGAAACAGGTTCCTCAAATATTATATTTTTGGTTAAATCCGTCCTTAACTAATACGAATTTGACCTTCATTGTACTGTTCAGTCTACTTCTTGTTTATTTGGAAAATCTTTTTTTTAAACCTCACTCGATTAAAAAAGTACTAAAAGAAATACTGACCAAACTTTAAGCAAAATAGAGCTGATAAATACGGATGCAGATGTACATTGCATCATTTATACACAAGAAGCACATACTCACATATATCTTCATACATTTACACATACACATTACAAACACACACACACACACACACACACACACACACACACACACACACACACACACACACACACACACACAAACCAGTAAAATGACGAGGCCTAACCTTCCTCAATAATAAACTTTGCCTAATGAAATCCACTTGAGATCACCAGCATAAAGGATCTAAAGAACAGTCTGTGTGTGACACACAATAAAAATGAGCACCGACAAATGCAGGATTATCTTCATTTGTTGGAGGAAAAACTAAATCAAACACACAAACAAAACTCGCTGATCCCGCGAATGTGTCAATCACTATAGTCCTGTCCATTGTAGGAATGTTTGCGACTGTTTCAGTGAATACAACTATATATCTGCTGTGTGTGTGTGTGTGTGTGTGTGTGTGTGTGTGTGTGTGTGTGTGTGTGTGTGTGTGTGTGTGAGTTAGTGCGTGCGCGCGAAGTTTTGTTTGTTTCATTGTTTGTTCCTTTGTTTGTTTGTTAGCTCCTAACTTGTTGTTCTTTGACTTCATTTAAATTGTTGTCTATACTGTGTTGTAGAGTTGGAGGGAATCATAAGATTGCACAGGCACAAGCAGACGGACAAGCTCCTGGAGAAACAGAGAGACAGGCCGGAAGGCAAAAAGACACTAAGGACAGAAACAGACAGACAGGCCGGAAGGCAAAAAGACACTAAGGACAGAAACAGACAGACAGGAAGGCAAGAAGACACTAAGGACAGAAAGAGACAGACAGCAACAGAAGAAGACACTAAGGACAGAAACAGACAGACAGGAAGGCAAGAAGACACTCAGGACAGAAACAGACAGACAGCAAGGGAAGAAGACACTCAGGACAGAAACAGACAGACAGCAAGGGAAGAAGACACTCAGGACAGAAACAGACAGACAGCAAGGGAAGAAAACACCAAGGACAGAAACAGACAGACAGACAGGAAGGCAAAGGACATTAAGGACAGAAACAGACAGACAGGAAGAGAAGAAGACACTCAGGACAGAAACAGACAGACAGCAAGGGAAGAAGACACTCAGGACAGAAACAGACAGACAGACAGGAAGGCAGAAGACACTAAGGACAGAAACAGACAGACAGGAAGGCAGAAGACACTCAGGACAGAAACAGACAGACAGCAAGGGAAGAAGACACTAAGGACAGAAACAGACAGACAGCAAGGGAAGAAGACACTGAGGACAGAAACAGACAGACAGCAAGGGAAGAAGACACTAAGAACAGAAACAGACAGACAGGAAGGCAGAAGACACTCAGGACAGAAACAGACAGACAGCAAGGGAAGAAGACACCCAGGACAGAAACAGACAGACAGCAAAGGAAGAAGACACTAAGGACAGAAACAGACAGACAGCAAGGGAAGAAGACACTGAGGACAGAAACAGACAGACAGCAAGGGAAGAAGACACTCAGGACAGAAAGAGACAGACAGGAAGGGAAGAAGACACTGAGGACAGAAAGAGACAGACAGGAAGGGAAGAAGACACTGAGGACAAAAAGAGACAGACAGGAAGGGAAGAAGACACTGAGGACAGAAAGAGACGAGCCCAGAGAATGAGTGCCTTTCGCTAATGAAGTGTTTACCCTGCTGCACCATAACACGTCTGACATATTTGTGAAAATAATTCCCTTGCAGAACGTAAATATCAAGGACGCCTGCAAAAGCATGAATAAAACAATGTGTCTACGGACGCAGATTCTCTCTCTCTCTCTCTCTCTCTCTCTCTCTCTCTCTCTCTCTCTCTCTCTCTCTCTCTCTCTCTCTCTCCTACATGTGCATACATGCGCTCGCCAGCGCGCGCCCGCGAACACACACACACACACACACACACACACACACGCACGCACGCACGCACGCACGCACGCACGCACGCACGCACACACACACACACGCACGCACGCACACACACGCACATTCAAATAAATGCACGCAAACACACGCACCCACAGTCTCTCCCTGTGTGTGTGTGTGCGTGTGTGTGTGTGTGTGTGTGTGTGTGTGTGTGTGTGTGTGTGTGTGTGTGTGTGTGTGTGTGGTTTCGCGCGCGCGTGCGTGTGTGTGTGTCTGTGTCTGTGTGTCTGTGTGTGATGTTCTTTAAAATAAAGCAATATTGAATGATCAGGTTGTTAGACAACTGCCAGACTGTCAGACCCTCTGGAATCAGGGACTTCAACCCCACTGTCAGCAATCACATGGTAACAGTTGCTGTAATGAACGTCAGTATATTCACTGCCAGCTATCACGTGGTAACAGTTGCTGTAATGAACGTCAGTATGTTCACTGCCAGCTATCACGTGGTAACAGTTGCTGTAATGAACGTCAGTATGTTCACTGTCAGCTATCACGTGGTAACAGTTGCTGTAATGAATGTCAGTATGTTTACTGTCAGCAATCACGTGGTGATAGTTGCTGTAATGAACGTCAGTATGTTCACTGTCAGCAATCACGTGGTAACAGTTGCTGCAACTGAATGTCAGTATGTTCACTGTCAGCAATGACGTGATAACAGTTGCTGTAATGAACGTCAGTATGTTCACTGTCAGTAATCACATGGTAACAGTTGCTGTAATGAACGTCATTATATTCACTGTCAGCAATGACGTGGGTACAGTTGCTGTAATGAACGTCAGTATGTTCACTGTCAGCAATGACGTGGTAACAGTTGCTGTAATGAACGTCAATGTGTTCACTGTCAGCTATCACATGGTAACAGTTGCTATAATGAACGTCAGTATGTTCACTGTCAGCTATCACGTTGTAACAGTTGCTGTAATGAACGTCAGTATGTTCACTGTCAGCTATCACATGGTACCAGTTGCTGTAATGAACGTCACTATGTTCACTGTCAGCAATGGCGTGGTAACATTTGCTGTAATGAACGTCACTATGTTCACTGTCAGCAATCACGTGGTAACAGTTGCTGCAACTGAACGTCAGTATGTTCACTGTCAGCAATCACGTGGTAACAGTTGCTGTAATGAACGTCACTATGTTCACTGTCAGCAATCACATGGTAACAGTTGCTGTAATGAACGTCAGTATGTTCACTGTCAGCAATCACATGGTAACAGTTGCTGTAATGAACGTCAGTATGTTCACTGTCAGCAATCACATGGTAACAGTTGCTGTAATGAACGTCAGTATGTTCACTGTCAGCAATCACATGGTAACAGTTGCTGTAATGAACGTCAGTATGTTCACTGTCAGCAATCACATGGTAACAGTTGCTGTAATGAACGTCAGTATGTTCACTGTCAGCAATCACATGGTAACAGTTGCTGTAATGAACGTCAGTATGTTCACTGTCAGCAATCACGTAAAAACAGTTGTTGCAACTGAACGTGAGTATATTCAGTGTCAGAAAATGACGTGGTAACAGTTGCTGCAACTGAACGTAAGTATGTTAACTGTCCCATCCCGTACTATACATCCGCACACACCTGAAAAGACAATCAAGCGCCCAGTGCGCAACCATACATCTGACCCTCTTTCGATAAACACAAATCAAAATACGATTTAGAATTCTTCCCCGGAAAAAGAAAAGAGGAATATTTTTCCTTTCTTCTGCGCCTTACTGTATTGGCGCTTGGAAATTTTAAGCTTTTTTTTTTCTTTCTTTTTCTTGTCTACTACACACAATCCACCTCACAGCACAACAAACATATATCAAAACTTCATAGCAAGTTTACATCAACGTTTGTTTTTCTTCTGGGTCACTAGCTGCCGATCCCCCCCCCCCCCCCCCCCCCCACACACCACACACAAATCACTATGGGCACACAGATGGCAATTTTTGTGGTTTTTTCTGTTGTTGTTTTTTTCTCTCTTTTTTATGAAGAAATGTAGAACGGTTTTGGCAAGTTCTGTTGATCTTAATACATGACCATACCACCTCATTCTTCTTCGTTTCAATGTGGACAACAGGTTTTCGCACGGTCCAGTGGCGTGCCTTACGCTGGTCTGGCCTAATCCATTATGAATGACACTGAAGACAGCTGCATGATACAGATGGAGCTGTTCAGTGTCTTTAGCTGCCGCAGCTGTTATGGTGGACAGACCACTTTGGCATTGAGTACAACGTTCTCAACATGCTTTATAAATGTTAGCATCTGTTAAACACAAGCAGATTTTAAAAGGGGTTTAAAATGTATCCACTGGTTAACAGGGACAAACAAATTTCAAGACAAAACACGATGCGTTTCAACCTCTTAAGCATCCTTCAGGCAAGATAAACAACATTCAGGACAATAACCCCACGCCATCTTGTGCCGTTCTTCGTTTGTTTTAAATCCCTTTTGAAATGTGTTTCATCACACCTGCAGTCACCTCATTTTACAATGTGTTTCATTCCGCCTGCAGTCACCTCATTTTACAACGTATTTCATCCTACCTGCAGTCACCTCATTTTACAATGTGTTTCATCCTACCTGCAGTCACCTCATTTTACAATGTGTTTCATCCTGCCTGCTGTCACCTCATTTTACAATGCGTTTCATCCTACCTGCAGTCACCTCATTTTACAATGTGTTTCATCCTGCCTGCTGTCACCTCATTTTACAATGTGTTTCATTCCGCCTGCAGTCACCTCATTTTACAACGTGTTTCATCCTGCCTGCAGTCACCATTTTTACAACGTGTTTCATCCTGCCTGCTGTCACCTCATTTTACAATGTGTTTCATCCTGCCTGCTGTCACCTCATTTTACAATGTGTTTCATCCTGCCAGCTGTCACCTCATTTTACAATGTGTTTCATCCTACCTGCAGTCACCTCATTTTACAGTGTGTTTCATCCTGCCTGCTGTCACCTCATTTTACAATGTGTTTCATCCTACCTGCAGTCACCTCATTTTACAATGTGTTTCATCCTGCCTGCTGTCACCTCATTTTACAATGTGTTTCATCCTGCCAGCTGTCACCTCATTTTACAATGTGTTTCATCCTACCTGCAGTCACCTCATTTTACAATGTGTTTCATCCTGCCTGCTGTCACCTCATTTTACAATGTGTTTCATCACACCTGCAGTCACCATTTTTACAATGTGTTTTATCCTACCTGCAGTCACCTCATTTTACAATGTGTTTTATCCTACCTGCTGTCACCTCATTTTACAATGCGTTTTATCCTACCTGCAGTCACCTCATTTTACAGTGTTTTTCATCCTGCCTGCAGTCACCTCATTTTGCAATATGTTTCATCCCGCCTGCAGTCACCTCATTTTACAATATGTTTCATCTTGCCTGCTGTCACCTCATTTTACAATGTGTTTCATTCCGCCTGCAGTCACCTCATTTTACAATATGTTTCATCCTGCCTGCAGTCACCTCATTTTACAGTGTGTTTCATTCCGCCTGCAGTCACCTCATTTTACAATATGTTTCATCTTGCCTGCTGTCACCTCATTTTACAGTGTGTTTCATTCCGCCTGCAGTCACCTCATTTTACAATATGTTTCATCCTGCCTGCTGTCACCTCATTTTACAGTGTGTGTCATTTCGCCTGCAGTCACCTCATTTTACAACGTGTTTCATCCCGCCTGCAGTCACCTCATTTTACAATGTGTTTCATTCCGCCTGCAGTCACCTCATTTTACAACGTGTTTCATCCCGCCTGCAGTCACCTCATTTTACAATGTGTTTCATTCCGCCTGCAGTCACCTCATTTTACAATGTGTTTTTATCCTACCTGCAGTCACCTCATTTTACAATGTGTTTCATCCCGCCTGCGGTCACCTCATTTTACAACGTGTTTCATCCCGCCTGCAGTCACCTCATTTTACAATGTGTTTCATCCTACCTGCAGTCACCTCATTTTACAGTGTGTTTCATTCCGCCTGCAGTCACCTCATTTTTCAACGTGTTTCATCCCGCCTGCAGTTCACTCATTTTGAAACTAGTCCATGCAGGCTAAGGTGTCACTTTTCGAAAAAAAAACACAAACAAACAAACATTCACTCCATTTGACAGAAACTGGTGAGGACACGTTACCTGATACCTTGCTGCTTAGAGTGCGTACAAGATGCCTGTCTGTCTGCATTTTTGTAGGGTTGATGGAGGATCCAGTTTCTGGACACCACTGAGCAACTACTGCCGGACAGTGGTCATTCTTTCCAAGGACCACACTCACACACACACACACACACACACACACACACACACACACACACACACACACACACACACACTATTGAAACTAGGCCTTGACTGCTTAGCCTCCTTCAACTAAAGTCAGACCCAGCTAAATCAGGTGAACATTCCACAGCCCACTACAGTCATGAGTCAGATGAACATCTCTACAGCCCACTACAGTCATGAGTCAGGTGAAGATCTCCACAGCCCACTACAGTCATGAGTCAGGTGAACATCTCCACAGCCCACTAGTCATGAGTCAGGTGAACATCTCCACAGCCCACTACAGTCATGAGTCAGTCTAGGAAACAACAGGCAATCGTCTAGGACGTGGAAAATCATGGACGGTGTAAGCAGTGGATCCATGGACAGCATGCAGCGTCTGTGTCAATTGTCAGTTCTAATCAAACCGAGGAATGGAAAAAGATACCCTGATCACTTCATACTCTTCTACCAAAGGGCTACATACCCTGACCACTTCATACACTTCTACCAAAGTGCTACATACCCTGACCACGTCATACTCTTCTACCAAAGTGCTACATACCCTGACCACTTCATACTCGTCTACCAAAACGATACATACCCTGACCACTTCATACTCTTCTACCAAAGTGCCACAGGACCGGAGCTTGTAAGACATTGTTGAGAATGACCAGAGGACAAAAGCCACACAGACATTAAGATGCAATCAAAACAGAAGAGGAAACAAATCGGCAAACCAGAAGTCATCTGACGCACACTCATGGTTCGGTCACCACAGGCAAATGAAGCAGGGAATACATGGTGACGCAACATGTCCATACAATCTGGGAAGACACTGTGGCACACAGCTTCACAGGAATACACGGTGACGCAAAATGTCCATACAATCTGGGAAGACACTGCGTCATACAGCTTCACAGCTTCCTGTCCAACAACTGAAGTGGAAACGCTGACACAAGGGGTCTCACAGTATGTATCCAGCGACAACTTTCAGACTCCACAAACCATGGTTAGCACTGAGTTCATGACCGTCCGCAACAAGCGCTGTGTAGAACTGGAAGTCCTTGTTTGACGTGAAATGATATACAGCTTCACACTGAAGTCCTGATTGACGTGAAATAATGCGTAGCTTCACACTGAAGTCCTGATTGACGTGAAGTGATATACAGCTTCACACTGAAGTCCTAATTGACGTGAAGTGATGTACAGCTTCACACTCAAGTCCTGATTGACGTGAAGTGATATACAGCTTCACACTGAAATCATGATTGACGTGAAGTGATGTACAGCTTCACACTGAAGTCCTGATTGACGTGAAATGATGTACAGCTTCACACTGATTGACGTGAAGTGATATACAGCTTCACACTGAAGTCCTGGTTGACGTGAAGTGATATACAGCTTCCCACTGCAGTCTTGATTGACGTGACGTGATATACAGCTTCACACTGAAGTCCACATTGATGTGAAGTGATATACAGCTTCACCCTGAAGTCCTGATTGACGTGAAGTGATATACAGCGTCACACTGAAGTCATGATTGACGTGAAGTGATATACAGCGTCACACTGAAGTCATGATTGACGTGAAGTGATATACAGCTTCACACTGATTGACGTGAAGTGATATACAGCGTCACACTGAAGTCCTGATTGACGTGAAGTGATATACATCTTCACCCTGAAATCATGATTGACGTGAAGTGATGCACAGCTTCACACTGAAGTCCTGATTGACGTGAAGTGATCTACAGCTTCACACTGAAGTCCTGATTGATGTGAAATAATGCCCAGCTTCACACTGGGCAACTCATGTGGATGTACTGCTTTGGACAGGCGGGTATTAACAGAAATGAAACTGCGGATACGCTGGTCGGTAAGGCAACAATAAAAAAAATGGGGATTTCAAAAAGACTTAGGACTTGTCATAAGAAATCATCATCATCATCATCATCATCATCATCATCATCATCATCATCCTCAACGACAACAACGACAACAACGACAACAACGACAACAACAACAACAACAACAACATCATCATTGATGTCGTCGTCGTCGACATCATCATCATCATCATCATCATCATCATCATCATCATCAACAAAAACAACACAACAACAACAACAACAACAACAGCAACATTGTCGTCGTCGTCGTCGACACCATCATCATCATCATCATCATCATCATCATCAAGCAACAATAACAACAACAACAACAACAACATCAAAACACCAGAAACAACACCTTTAACAAAACAAGACCGAAGCCACCATATCATTGTCACCCTCCCACATCATGAAGGGAGGAAAACCCCTCCCCCTCTCCACCCCACACACCCCCACCCCAAAAGATGGAAGTGAAAAGGAAGAGCAAGAACCACCGCCACCGCCAACCAGACAAATATCGGCCTCATCTCAGGACTCGCGTTACAACTATCGGCCTCATCTCAGGCCCCACGTTACAACTATCGACCTCATCTCAGGATCCATGTTACATATATCGGCTTCATCTCAGGACTCACGTTACAACTATCGGCCTCATCTCAGGACTCACGTTGCAACTATCGGCCTCATCTCAGGACCCACGTTACAAATATCGGCCTCATCTCAGGACCAACGTTACAAATATCGGCCTAATCTCAGGACCCACGTTCCAAATATCGGCCTCATCTCAGGACCCACGTTGCAAATATCGGCCTCATCTCAGGACCCACGTTGCAAATATTGGCCTCATCTCAGGACCCACGTTACAACTATCAGCCTCATCTCAGGATCCATGTTACAAATATCGGCCTCATCTCAGGACTCACGTTACAACTATCGGCCTCATTTCAGGACTCACGTTGCAACTATCGGCCTCATCTCAGGACCCACGTTACAAATATCGGTCTCATCTCAGGACCCACGTTGCAAATATCGGCCTCATCTCAGGACCCACGTTACAAATATCGGCCTCATCTCAGGACCCACGTTGCAAATATCGGCCTCATCTCAGGACCCACGTTACAACTATCGACCTCATCTCAGGACCCACGTTACAACTATCGGCCTCATCTCAGGACCCACGTTGCAAATATCGGCCTCATCTCAAGACCCACGTTGCAAATATCGGCCTAATCTCAGGACCCACGTTACAACTATGGGCCTCATCTCAGGACCCACGTTACAACTATCGGCCTCATTTCAGGACCCATGTTACAACTATCGGCCTCATCTCAGGACCCACGTTACAACTATGGGTCTCATCTCAGGACCCACGTTACAACTGTCGGCCTCATCTCAGGACCCACGTTACAACTATCGGCCTCATCTCAAGACCCACGTTGCAAATATCGGCCTCATCTTAGGACCCACGTTGCAACTATCGGCCTCATCTCAGGACCCACATTGCAGAGGCTAGTGGAAAAAATAGGGCCGACTCCTAGTGGGACTGTTCGAATGACAGATGGCAATGTCCCTTTGGAATGACAGTTGACAATGTCCCATTGGAATGACAGATGGCAATGTCCCTTTTGAATGACAGATGGCAACGTCCCTTTGGAATGACAGATGGCAATGTCCGTTTGGAATGACAGATGACAATGTCCCATTAGAATGACAGATGGCAATGTCCCTTTGGGATGACAGATGGCAATGTCCCGTTGGAATGACAGATGGCAATGTCCCTTTGGGATGATAAATGGCAAAGTCCCATTGAAATGACAGATGGCAATGTCCCATAGCAATGACAGATGGCAGTGTCCCACTGCAATGACAGATTGCAATGTCCCTTTCGAATGACAGATGGCGATGCCCCACTGCAATGACAGATGGCAATGTCCTTTGGAATGACAGGTGGCAGTGTCCCACTGCAATGACAGACTGCAACGTCCTTTGGAAGACAGATGGCAATGCCCTTTTGGAATGACAGATGGCAATGTCCTTTGGAATGACAGATGGCAAAGTCCCTTTGAAATGACAGATGACAATGTTCCACTGCAATGACATATGGCAGTGTCCCTTTGGAATGACAGATGGCAATGTCCCACTGCAATGACAGGTGGCAGTGTCCCTTTGGAATGACAGATGGCAATGTCCCACTGTAATGCCAGATGGCAATGTGTCAAGGGCGTTCAACCTCTCACAAAAGCCATTAAACGCTTAGAGGCAAGGGGACGTTGTACGTAGTATACAAATAGGTAATAGAACCATTAACAAGTGTGCCTTACCCATCGCACACGGTCGAACCGTGTCAAGGAGGACAAAGCGGTCAGGTGACAGATGACACCTAAGGTAGTAAGGAGTTCGGACCTGCCCGACAGTGAAACGGGAGAGGAATGTAACCACTAGGACCTCGGTGCACCAAGTGAGCGCTAAATACTCAGTCAGCTGAGGTTCTTTTGTAAACAGCCATTGAAGAGCAGGAGTCTTGGACTCGTTCGGATGGTATTGCCGTGGGTCACTGTGTTGGTTCTATTGTCAGGCTGGTTGAACGCGCGTGGATGTTGTTATCGTAGCCCTCTTTAAGATAATTACTGTGTTAAAGTGGCCTCCGAAGTCGGCGGGAATTTTCGATGTCCATCTGGTGCCAAGTGTTTGTTTGCTAATCAATTAGGTAGGGATGTGTGTAAATGCTGATGTGTGGAAGAACGTAGCGAATGGGGAATTCAGGATACTTGTGAACTAGGGGTTTGAGAAGCAGCATGGACAAAGGCATGGCCCGAAGGGGAATCCTTTGTTTCCATCCCTATATAAACTGAGGGAGAACAACGTGAAAGGAGGAACACCAGGAGAGAGAGAGAGAGAGAGAGAGAGAGAGAGGAGAGAGAGAGAGAGAGAGAGAGAGAGAGAGAAGTCTTAGGGAAAGACAAGCTGGAAGAGAAGAAAACTAAGTTTGAAGCCCAAAGGTGGGTGAAGACAGACAAACTGAATTTGAACCCAGAGGTGGGTGAAGGAGACGAAGAAGAAGAGTTCTACGTCGAGATCCCAGAGACGACCACGAAGACCCAGTCCTGAAACCTGGAGCCAGTCAACCAAGGGCATCACCATCAAGCAGTGCTGAAGAAGACGTGAAGAGACTTTTTTCCAGAACTGTGGTGTGGTGTGAAAGCGTGGTTGTGTGTGTGTGAAAACCTGGCCAGGTAAGAAGTCATTTCTTTTTTATAACCCGGGATTAGGAAGTATTGATCTTCTATGCTTGATTATTCCATTTTGTGTGGTTGGATTTTTCATGTGTAATTATAGGTAGCATAGAAATTCTATTTCTTGTGCTCAGTCGTGTTAGGAGAGAAACGAATGCGTGACATCCCATTCTCAGAGAGCGGTGAATGTTTGGTGGGCGCATGAGTGTGCATATGCGTGTATGAGTGCAAAGATAACCTTGGTGTGTTAAGCCTGACTAATAATACATCAACTTAGTGCACTTAAGCAATACCATCACGATTTCCCCCGTCCTGGACACAATGTCCTTTGAAATGACAGATGGCAATGTCCTTTGGAATGACAGATTGCAAGGTCCCTTTGGAATGACAGATGGCAATGTCCCTTTGGAATGACAGATGGCGGTGTCCCTTTGGAATGACAGATGACAATGTCCCTTAAGAATGACAGATGGCAATGTCCCTTTGAGAGAATGTCTAAATCTGCGTTCTAGATCAGCCATCTTATTTCGCACGCTGTCATACTGTGCATACATGCATGCCTGCACTCAGCTCAGCATTCACTCCGTGCACACGCACTCTCTCCAAACAACCAGAAGGCGCACTGCAATAACTCTTCTTCTCCCCCTCCTCTCCGGGGAATAATTTACTAAACAATAATCAATTTTCCATCATATTCAACTGGTTTGTCTTCAAGGAATTATTTTTCATTCCTCCTCTCCAGTGGAGGTACAATCATTCCACAGATCCACTAGTTGGGACCAAATTTCACCTCATTATACATAATACTACACAAATATATCTTTTACCGGTTTCTCCTCCTCACTGGAGAAACAATGTATATATTTTCAAAGAAAAATCAAAAGATGGCTTAAAATATAGTAGTATCAACTGAGTTCATCAGGGGAACAATAAAAAAATTCAGTATGGGTCAACATGACAAATGCTTTCTTTTCTCACAACTGGTGCAGTCGCTGTCTTCTACAGCTCGATTCTCCAACCCTGGAGACGATTAGGTGCTGCCGCAGCACTGTAGCCCAAATATTTGTGCGACTGCCTAACTGGTGCTGCCACAGCACTGGGAAGGGCTGAAACACGAATGAAGTCCGTGTAAGTAATCTATTTCAAAATCTGAATAATCATAAATTCTTTTCCCTTTTTCCCTTTTCTTAACTTCTCTCTTTCTTCTCTCCCCATCTGTCTATACCTCACCTGGTAATGGTGAGTCGCAGGTGGAACTCGTTCTTC
Organism: Conus canariensis; assembly: GCA_033310375.1. Classification (NCBI taxonomy): domain Eukaryota; kingdom Metazoa; phylum Mollusca; class Gastropoda; order Neogastropoda; family Conidae; genus Conus; species Conus canariensis. The sequence goes on from CM065721.1 coordinate 84,818,572, forward strand.
AAACAACCTGTCCGGTCAGTGTCCCCAAGCCATCTCCTTCCTATTCCTTATTTTTCCCTCCTGCGCTCTTTCTGAGTACACGTTCAGTGAGTACTCGTCTAACTCTACGCATTACCAGCCCATGGTTGCTGACCAATGGACAACGTCCGTCCATTCAACCAATGATCGCCCTACGTCTATAGCCACCAGCGACACCGATCACACTGGTCAGGCCATTCAAACTTTCTTTTCTTTTACCTTTCCTCTTCCCTACCTAGGGAAAATGCTTTATAACAAATAAGGGCGTACGCGACGGAACGTCACATGTCGCCATGTGAGGCTACATCACATGACACCCCCCATCCCGGGGTGAAAAAAAAACTTTCGTCAAGAAATTTTTTTTTTTAAATACACATACATATCTAATTAATATACAACTTCAGCCATCAATCATCAATTTTTTTATCATTCAAGAGTTTCCATCAATGCATAGAACTAACCTTTATGAACATCATAAAGATCCAAAATCATATTCCAAAATCTTAGTTTGAGAAAAAAAAAAAACAATCAGTTTTGTTTAGTTTTTTAAAAACAAATTCATACTCCATCACCACAAATCACAAGTTACAGTGACACGAAAAACATATGATACTGATTATTCCAAATGCCAATCATATATATATAGCAAAATGTAAACAGTTTTTCTAGCGTGTTGTCACATAATCATATGTCCCAACATCATCACAAAATGAGAATTTCCTCATGACTCACTTGATGAGAAAAATTTGGCAAGTGACAAGTCTTTGTTCAAGCAAAATATACAATACAGTAATCCACTCGAAAGTTAAACACTTTTTTCATTCTTCACAATGGACCGACGTGAAAAAACAAACAAAAGCACTTGTAACACATCAAATAAAGTATTCTGCACCATTCACAAAGTAGCATCCCACGAGCCACCAATGCCAATATATATGCACTTTTGGAGAAAGATCAGTCACAACTACTTATCAATTCAGACTGACGTTAGCAGTCATAACGCTGCCAAAATATCAATCAAGTCTTTCCACAATGAAAACAAACAGCAGAATAAAAAATCTGTCCACAATGAAAACAAACAGCAGTTACAGCAGCACGAAGGATACTGTGCACTCACGCACGAGACAAAAAGTCTGCCATGACATTCTGAGTTCCAGGTAATGGCTCAATGTCAAACTTGAACTCCTGCAATGACAAAGCCCATCTCAACAGCCTGCTATTTTTGGTCTTGGACGACTGCAAAAACGTCAATGGCCTGTGGTCGGTTTGTAACCGAAACTGTCTTCCAGTCAGGAATCTGGCAAATTTCTCACAAGCCCAAACAATGGCAAGACACTCTCTCTCAATTGTTGAGTATTTGACTTGTGTGTTAGAAAACTTTTTACTTGCATATTGGACAGGGTGTAACAATCCATTCTTTTCCTGCAACAGTACAGCTCCCATGCCTTTGGAGCTGGCATCAGTTCTCAAAACAAAATCCTCTGAAAGAGAGGGCAAAAGCAACACAGGAAATGAATTGAGGATGTTTTGAACACATTCCAGCGCTTTCTGGCACTCATCTGACCAGACGATACTTTTGTTTTTTGTTCCTTTTGTCAAGTCACTCAAAGGGGCTGTCAAGGACGCAAAGTGCGGTACATATCTTCTGTAATAGGACAACAATCCAATGAGTGATCTGATCTGTTTCTTTGTACTGGGTCTCTTCAAGGCCAAGATCTTTTCTACTTTCTTTTCCTCTGGTGTCATTTTTCCAACAGAAATGACATGACCCAAAAACTCAAGAGTCTGGAATCCAGCACGTATTTTGGACGGTCTAGCCGTCAGACCAAAATTCCGGAGTTTACAAAAAACAGCTCTCAAGTTTTCCAGAAGATCATTCCATGAATTTGCAGCAAGCAAAATGTCATCAAAAAAACTTACTGCTCCACACTCATGAAGTTTTAGTGCACGCATCATTCTGGCAAAAGAAGCTGGGGCGTTTTGTAATCCAAATGGCATTTTCGTCCATTGAAACAGTCCAAAAGGTGTCTGAAAAGCTGTTTTTTCCTTGTCTGCTTCAGCCATCGGATTTGCCAATATCCTTTAGTCAAATCTATTTTGACAAAATATTTTCCTTCTGAGAGTTGACAAAGAAGTTCCTCAATGTCTGGGATAGGTTCTGCATCAAACACAGTGATTTTGTTTAACTTCCTGTAATCGATGCAAAACCGCACCGAGCCATCAGGTTTGTCCACCAAAACAACTGGTGAGCTGTATGGTGACGAGGACGGTTCAATAACTTTCAACCCGAGCATGACTTGAATCTCTCTTTCGACAACCTGTTTTTTCGCAAATGGGAGGGGGTATGGTTTGACTCGGACTGGGTTTTCCGTACTCAAGTGAATAGTATGGGGTTCAATTGCTGTCACTGTCCCTGGGGTATCAGTCAGAACATCCTGAAAGTCCTTCAAAATACCTTCCAATTGTTCTTTCTGAATCAAAGACAAATCATCACACACAATGACATCATGATAAGTTTCCCCCTTGACAGAAAGAGTGGGCAGATGTACAGTATCATCTATACTGGTAGACGTTAACAATCCCACATTTGTTGTTTGCACAGTCTTTGCTCTGTCTCTGTATGTAACATCAGGTACAAAATCAGAATCAATGATTTCTGTAACAGCCACATCCGTTTCAGACACTGGACACATCCATTCAATTGACTCATTAATGGCAACATTTGTACGTTCAACATACTTTTTTAGCATGTTTACATGGAACACCTTTTCAGCATTTGCCATTTTCACTTTGGGAACCACAATCTGTTTGTTGTCTTGTCCAGGTACATGCCTGTAGAGGATGTCAGAGTCCAGTACGTACGTCGGCTTGTCCGTTGGTTTGTCAGAGACACTCTGCTTCGCAGTAGACAGTACAGTCGTCAATGTCTCGTCGCTTCTCTGCATAGTCTTCAAAATGTCTGGTGTAACTTTCAGTTCATCTAGTTTTGAAACCGTGAGCGGTTTTGTGGGTTTTCCCTGCTCTACGACTTTTGACCTTGTACTGATGAGACAAGGAACGAAAGATCCTCCGGCACCACCATGTACTGTCGCAACACCTGGTAGATTTCCCAAAATCAAATCGCAAACTGGATTCTCAATAACACAGGCGGTAAGTGACCCGGAGTAGTATGGTGTACCAACGGAAATTTTTGCAAGTGGAAAAGTTTCCAATTTTTCCACCAAACGATCTGCATTTCTGAACACTGTCAAGATATTGGTCTGGTAGAACAAAACATTTCCTTACACCAGCTGTGGTGCAACCTGTATCTCGCAAAACAGAACCTTGTAAACCATTAATGGCACAATCCTCCAAAAGAAGACCATCAATGGACTGATCTGGTGCCAAAACAAGACCTTCTTCACATGTAGTGGAAACAAATCCAGTCTTTGCTCCACTTCCTTTGAAAGGACAGTCCCGTTTCAAAATGGAATTTGCACCCACAAAAGTGGCAACGCATGGTTTGGTTGGCGGACAACTGGTTACCATTAGTCTGTGAACCTCGACCTTGCCCACGAACTGGACCAAAGGGTCTTCGCGGTTGTTGTTCACCACGCCCTCGGAAAGGAAAAGGTCTTTCCGGTGGTGAGTATTCGTACTGACGGAACTCGCCAGAACCGACATGGCCTTGACCACGGAAAGGTCGTTGTCTGTTGCCAAAAGACGTGTAAGAGTGCGGACCTTGGAATGAAGCGCGATTTCCTCTTCTAAAGTTTCCTTGTCCAGAATGTATCTGAAATGCCGCGTGAGACTCGAAAAGGGACGAATTTTCCTTGCGGGCAACACCTTTATCCGGATGAGCAATACAGTACTGATCCGCCATCTGACACATTTCGTCAACGCTATCGAACTGTCTTTCCTTAAGAAAAGTGGCCAAATCTTTACTGACGCTTTGAAAAAGTTGCTCTCGAAGTAGCAAATCTCGCAGTGATTCGAAAGTTTTATTTGTCTTTGTTAGCTCTATCCATCTGTCTAAACAATGACTCATTCTTATCAAAAAAGACGGAAATGATTCTCCCTTGTCAGGACGAATAGATCGGAAACGCTCATGAAAACGGTCAGCTGAGCATTGAAACTTCTTTAAGAGTTCTTCTTTTAACTGATCCCAAGTCAACCCTTCCTTTGCCGCAAGTGTGTGGTATAGTGCCAAAGCACTGCCCTTAAACAGCGACGCGATAAACAACGTCCATTTCTCCTTCGGCCAACCACAAGAAGTAGCGTGGTTCTCGAACCGAAAAAAAAACCTGTCAATGTCGTCGGTTTTTTCTTCGAACGGCGGCAACTTCGGAATGTATGTTGACTTCGGATGAAATGTACTCGCGGAACCGACCGATGGAGGTGGTGGAGGCTCTCTCGATGCCTGTAATCTTTTAATTTCCGCATCAGTCTCTAATTCAAGTTGTCTCAGTTTAAACTGCCGTTCCTTATCCTTATCCTCTAGCTCTAGTTTTCTCTGAACCTCCTCTCTGTCTGTCTGTAGTTTTTTTTCTTCAAACTCTATTCTTTTTTTATTTTCTTCCATCTCTTTCTGTAGTTTTTTCTCTTCAAGTTCTAATCTTTTTAGATTTTCTTGTCGTTCTTTATCTTTTTCTTGTCGTTCTTTATCTTTTTCTTGTCGTTCTTTATCCTTTTCTTGTCGTTCTTTATCTTTTTCTTCTAGTTGTCTCTGTTTTTCCTGTCTCTCTATCTCTCTGTCTGCCCTATCCAGACATTGTTGGACATAGTTTGCCAATTTATCACCTTCAAAGCCTAAACGCTCGGCCTGTCGTACATATTCATCAAAATTTTCCATCATGAATAGTTACCACAAAGAAACAAGAAACAATGACTAAATATGATTAAAATAAGGCGATATGTGATGTTATATACGTTTTCAAAAAAAACAACTTTTGTTACAGTATGTACAAATAAAGAATCTAAATGCCGGTATAAACAGAAAAATAATAAAGGCTTATAAAAGAAAAGCACTAATAAGAATTGACAATGTGGTCTTTCCAAAAGAGATTTTCACCAATATTCTTTCCGAAAGGGAACAAAAACAGCTAAGAAAATGAAATGCAATACTAATAACTCTTGTTTCCAGTGAAAAGAAAACAGACTAAAGTTTTTTCCCGGAAATAAATTCTTTATAATGTTTATGTTCTTAACTGTTCTTACTGTACTTGTTACTTTCTTACTTAGTTTCTTGGTAAAACAATAGATGAGTTCACAAAACAAATGAATCGCCTTAAACAATAAGTGAATACAAAATTACAAAACAAATGAATTAACGAACAATTAAAAAGAGGGGGAGAAAACGTACACTAACGGAAATCCTACCTAAAAGATGACACTGCTGAAAAGAAACTAGATAGGTGCCTATTGAAGAGAAGGTTTGGAGATTTTTTTTGTAAAGGGGGTGAAAAGGAAATGAAAGAATAGACAGGTCCGGTATAGAAAGAGGAAATTAGAAAAAGCGAAAGAGGCCCTCAGACAGCACCCTAATGGCAACTGTCTCCCGTAAAGCTGGAGACGGGGAAGTATTCAAATAATAATACACACAATATACTGAAACTCAATGCAATAAACAATCTAATAAATATACAATCAGAAAAAAACACACACACACAAAAAGAACCCAAAACCCAAAAGATAATCAAAAAAAAAGACGTTTATTTGGAGTGAGCGGTAATCCACTCCACCACCTACACTAGTTGAGTGACGGAGGTGAAGTCGATCCCACACTCAGAGGGGAAAGGGGAAAAATCCAAATAAAACGAGAGGAAAGATAAAGAATTAGATAGTAATGAGAGAGGGAGGGACTATTGACTCCCCAACGCCATGCCCCCCTGCTAAAACAGAGCAGGAAGAGGTTGGGGCTATCAGTCCTGGGGAAGGGGACAAAACAAAATCTAAGCTAGGGGAAGGACAACGACTCCTCAACGCCCTGCCCCCTTGCTGCCAGGTACGAGCAAGAGGAGGTTGAGGCTATCGGTCCTGAGGGGGAAAAGGGTCAAAAGAAAATCCTACAAAAAAAAAAACAACCCTAACAGAGCAGAGCAATCAAAAGAAATCAACAACATTCGAACACACACATACAGAAACAAATGAAAATAAAGACTACAAACAATAAAGACAACAATCAATTATACAAATTTTTCTTTGCACAGATTTTTTTTTTCTTGAAGGGGAAATCTTAATTTGTCTTTGGAGGGGTACAAATAGATTTTTTTCCTTGGAGGGGTACAAATAGAAATCTTTTTTTTCTTGGAGGGGGTACAAAAAAAAAAACCTTGTCCTAAGCCCTAGTCCTAGTCGGGGTCACCACTGTCATACTGTGCATACATGCATGCCTGCACTCAGCTCAGCATTCACTCCGTGCACACGCACTCTCTCCAAACAACCAGAAGGCGCACTGCAATAACTCTTCTTCTCCCCCTCCTCTCCGGGGAATAATTTACTAAACAATAATCAATTTTCCATCATATTCAACTGGTTTGTCTTCAAGGAATTATTTTTCATTCCTCCTCTCCAGTGGAGGTACAATCATTCCACATATCCACTAGTTGGGACCAAATTTCACCTCATTATACATAATACTACACAAATATATCTTTTACCGGTTTCTCCTCCTCACTGGAGAAACAATGTATATATTTTCAAAGAAAAATCAAAAGATGGCTTAAAATATAGTAGTATCAACTGAGTTCATCAGGGGAACAATAAAAAAATTCAGTATGGGTCAACATGACAAATGCTTTCTTTTCTCACAACTGGTGCAGTCGCTGTCTTCTACAGCTCGATTCTCCAACCCTGGAGACGATTAGGTGCTGCCGCAGCACTGTAGCCCAAATATTTGTGCGACTGCCTAACTGGTGCTGCCACAGCACTGGGAAGGGCTGAAACACGAATGAAGTCCGTGTAAGTAATCTATTTCAAAATCTGAATAATCATAAATTCTTTTCCCTTTTTCCCTTTTCTTAACTTCTCTCTTTCTTCTCTCCCCATCTGTCTATACCTCACCTGGTAATGGTGAGTCGCAGGTGGAACTCGTTCTTCAAACAACCTGTCCGGTCAGTGTCCCCAAGCCATCTCCTTCCTATTCCTTATTTTTCCCTCCTGCGCTCTTTCTGAGTACACGTTCAGTGAGTACTCGTCTAACTCTACGCATTACCAGCCCATGGTTGCTGACCAATGGACAACGTCCGTCCATTCAACCAATGATCGCCCTACGTCTATAGCCACCAGCGACACCGATCACACTGGTCAGGCCATTCAAACTTTCTTTTCTTTTACCTTTCCTCTTCCCTACCTAGGGAAAATGCTTTATAACAAATAAGGGCGTACGCGACGGAACGTCACATGTCGCCATGTGAGGCTACATCACATGACACACGCAAACCCCACTTTTCACATAAATAAATTTCCTCAACCAAAAAAAAACAGCTAAAAACCTACAAAATCAAAGAAATCTAATCATGTGAAAAGTGGGGTTTGCGGGCAAAATAATATTGCTGCTCGAGAACCACAGATTTAGACATTCTCTCTGATTAACTTATAGGCACTGTGTTTGGCGGAACAACTTGCAACTCTTCGCGAACAAACGATCTTTTAGGGGCAGGTTTTTTAGAAGAAAGAGTCTCTCTTAAATAATACACAGGAGGGGCTGTTTTCATAATTCTTTCACCTTCATATACGTCTACGCTCCATATAGGGTCCGTGGCTCTAATTCTAACATCACCTTCTGCTTCTCCAGGTGCATACAAGTATCTTACTTTTAGTCCAAACGGCAAGAGTTTCTGATTACTTTGGATGTCTTCAGTAATACTTATTTTTTTTTAATTTGATCGCGTTTACCGGTTTAAGGCCTGTTGCTTTAAATTCTTCATTGTTTATGGCACGTAAGACTGCCGGCAATCTCCTGACCCATTCTGTGTTGCGTGTTCTGTCCATAAGGTCTCTATGATATTGATAGGTAAACAGACGCTCAGCTAGATTCTTATTAAAGTTTTCTACTTGGGCCTGGGAGCGATGGTTGCCTGGGATCCCTCTCTTAACTGTAACCCGGCGTCTTAAAAACAGTTGGTTTACAGCTCCTTTAAACTCTTTTCCATCATCAACCTGGATCATCCTAGGATACTTTAATGGGCCTCGCATGTATATTTGTTGTAAAGCCACAGCCACAGCAGTTGAGCTTTTATCCGTTAAAGGCTCAGCATCTTTATACCTTGAAGCCATGTCAACAACAGTCAGAGCATACTTAAACTTTTTTCTTCTAACTTTGTCATGTGGAAGATACAACAAGTCCATCTGGTGGGTGTCATTAGGAACTGAATTAACAAATCAAGGCCTTATTATTCTTTTGGGGGCAGGCAGATATATTTGCCAGATTGCTTGTTTTGAAAGCCAGTCTTTTGCTTCTGATTCAGACACCCTAGCAGCTTTACTCAGTTTATCAATAGCAGCCTTTCCTTTCCAATACCCTCTAGGAGAATAATATATTTTGTACTTCATATTGTCATTTTATTACATTTTAACTATGTTTTTAGATTGAATATGCAAGAAGAAAGATTGCTCCCATAGCACCTATAATAAAGCCTATTTCTAGCATTTTCTGATCCTCAGATGGTTCATAAAAGTCAGACAGTTCTGGCGGTGACGACGTTAGAAACTTCTTTCCTGTTACTAAGTAATATTCATTCATTGCGTCATCAACGTCTGTAAATGTGTGTTCTCTATGTCCCTGTTCTCTTAACTTTTTATTAATAAAGTCTAAGTGAGCAATCCTCCTTTTCTCGTAAGCGTCTTTTGCCTTAGCTAACTCTTCCATTGCCTTGTTATGGCGTTCTCTTTCTTCATCAGACCGCAGTTTACTAAACATATAATTGCTCCCAGAGAAAGCCAACGCATTAACAATAGCTCCTCCAACCATCAGAACTAATCCAGACATCTTTTTATAAATGAATGAATATTTTTTTTTTATAAATCAATATTTTTTAGAATGAATCAATATTTCTATGCATTGATGTTTTCTGGGATAATCCCCTGTGTAACAAGAAAGTCTTTTGAGGCAATCCCCGCCGTTATTACAGCTATAACCTTAACAACATCCTCAATGTCCAACCTTCCTAGATCGGCCGGCCTCATTTTAAACATGTTTTTTGCTAACACGCTGTACCCTATACTAAGACCGCTGATTACAGTGGAGTGGTAAATAGTATTGATGATCTTTGCAGTGCTCATGTTTTTTACTAACTAAAAAAATAATCAAAATAATCATAATATGAAAGACTGTCTATGTGCTTTTTAATCAGATAATCTTTTGTTGCCAGAGCTAAAAATAAGGTTACAACTAGTTTCGGCGAATCTTCTATCTTTCCCATGTTGGGCGGTTTTATTCTTAACAAACATTTTGCTAGGGCTGAATAAACTATAACACCGACAATGGGCACTGCATAATTAACCAGCGTTAAACTCATGGTTTTATTTTTTTTATTGCTTTTAAAAAGGGCTTTAAAAATGGATTGCGACGAGCTATTAAAGTGTGAGGAGGCAGCAGACCCAAACCTCTGTCATAAAGAAAGATTATACTTTCTGGCTGCATGTGGGAAAACCAGGCAGTATCTAGGCGTTGAACTAAGTGTTGAACAGATTCAGCAATTGTCTACTTCAGACGTTGAGAAGTATTACGCCAGGTACGAAGCACAGCTAGGATAAAAAATGGTTAGATCAGTAGGACAGACAATGATTAGTTTATATACTAAATTAGTAGGCAAGATAGCACCGATTGATTCAGAAGAAGATATAAAATATGACTTATCACAAGATCCGGTTTTAACCAAGTCCCTAGAATCTCTTGCATGTGACATGTATTATAGATTTGGGACGTTGTTATGTCCATTCATCATGGGATTAATTACTTTCAATCATATTAATTTTAATCATATTAATTTTAATCATATTTAACAAAAATGAGCGAGCAGGAGAAGAAGACCCCACAGGAGCAGAATATGGATCCACAAGTGAATGCCCCACAAGTGAGTGTCCCACAAGTGAGTGTTCCACAGGTGAGTGTCACACAAGTGAGTAGTGTTACTAAAGCTAAAAGTCCTGGGCGTGTTGAGGCCGGTCGTAAACTAGCTGAATGGAATAGACTGCAAAAAGCAAACCAAGCAGCAAAACAAAAATTATTAGATAGTAATACAACATCGCCACCAGCCCGCCGCCGTCGCCAACAACAACAACAACACAATCAAACTATAAGATGTATTATTATGTACTGGGGGGTGTTGTTGTTGGTGGGGGTTTTTTGGCATACAAGTGTCTAAAACCATACCTAGCAACAAAGTCACAAATCCCCACAAAAACAGTAAAAGAAGAAGAACCAGCTTCTGCAAAAAAAGCACAACCTCCTTCTGTAAACCCATTATTTTTACTGAATTAGTTTTTTTAATGTGTTGTTAAGTACAAGTTAAGTACTGGTTAAGTACAAGTAAAGTCAGTTATAACAAGTTAAGTGCAAGTTAAATGTAAGTAAAGTGCAAGTAGTGTTAAGTACTAGTTAAGTACTAGTTAAGATCTTAAGTAAAGTACAAGTAAAGTACTAGTTAAGATCTTAACTTAAGTCAGTTCTCCAATGACCTATGGCGTATGAAAACTCAGGATTAACGTAAGTTCGCTTGTTATTGTTAGAGACTAGTGATTTCTTATTAACAGCAGTTGTGTTTACTTGATGAAGAGTAGAGCGCAGATTAACATTTGTGTGATGAAATACTTTGTTTTCAAAGAGAGCCTGCTTGTAGTTGTCGTGACTTATATTTTTTTTACAACTTCTTTACTTATGCCCTTAGCTTTCTTCATTATAGAAGTCTGGCTAGCAACGCTATACATCTTTGACCGCAGGCCAACATATTCTTGTATAACCGTCCCATTAAGTTCGTCCTTCATCTTTCCAATTACTTTCTTGTTTACAGTTGAATGCAAAGGGCTGTCTTTTGGGTAGTCACATGTGTCGTACCATCCATCAGCTCCTTTGGCCACCTCCGCTTCTAAGTCTTTGTAAAAGTCTTCAGTTGGAACATCCAGAATAAAAGAGTCAGTGTCTGTGTAAAAGACTCTTGATTCTGGATACAGCGGTTTAAAGTAGTCATACAGAAATTCAAACATTAACAATTTGACAGCTCTAACACAGTAAACCCAAAAAAACACCAGCTTGTCCAATTTCACATTCTGTTTCTTCATCACAATGCCAACCAGGCTGTCGCTAAATCTTCTAAAGTCTTGGTAGTTAGGTTTAGAGACCAGCTTAATTGCTTGTTTTTCTTTTGTAACTAATCTTACATCTTTACGCTTGTGTGGGTTTTCCATGGTTTTGCCAAAACAACTGTTGTTCATTAGTTTAAAAAAGTCTTTTTCTGAAGCGTCAGTGGCTTTAGTTCTAAGATCAGTATTCTTCATTATGTATGGTCTCATAAAGGGCTTTTGGTCAAATTCTATTATTCTGTGAACAGCAGTAAGTTTTAGTCCGTGTCTTAAGTAAAACTGTAGCAGTCTGTAATGACATACATACTTAGTCTTGTGGCGAAGATTAGGCACGAGTTTGGGCGGTTCTGTGGGGCTCATCTTTAATCTTTCTGCCACTAGGGGATAATCATTATGGAGGTCATGCAATTCTGTGGGATATTCTAAGTCTACCTCTAAGATTAGTCCTATTGGATAATCAGGCGTAAGACGCGGTAGATAACTCAACATTTTATTAACGTCATGAGGTCCTACGAACATTTTAAAGTTTCTTAATGGCAGTGCCTGGCTCATGGCCCACCCATGCAGATTGTTGGCGTCTAAGTACATCAGATAGTTAGATGGTTTAGTGGGATCATAGTCATCTAAGTACTTGTTGTTGGCTTTGCAGTAAGGGTGTGAAGCCATACTAATGCCTCCCCTCAGCCCATCCTCAATCATCTGGAGTGTGGCCAGATTAGATATTAAGTCAATCTCAATGTTTGTAGACTTTAAGAATGCGTCCCAAGAAAGGCCAGGGGCAGAAATGCAATGCGATGAATCTAGGCCGTAATGTTTCATGCATGTAGATCTGTAATTCTGAAAGACGTCTGCCAATAAACACACGTCAGCCAATAAATATTGATCGTGATAATCGCCCATTGTTTGGCAGTGTAATTCTGTCCAGGCTTTCTGTGCGTATTCATAGTCAGAGTCAGATATACTTCTGCCTGTAAGACGGCTGTAAAAGTCTTCCTTTGCTGGCAGCGCCGGCTCATCAAACTTGTCCCATGAGTCCATGTATTCATAAGGGTAAACGCCTTTACGTACTAAATCCGAGTTAAAATATCTTTTAGTTATTGGGCAGTCTTGTAGAGATTCTGCTAGTTTGCTTAAGCTCCCCATCAGATGTTGGGCAGAGTCATAGAAGGATAAACAGTCTACAGTAAAGGTCATGTACTTTTCTGATGATTGTGCAATACAGCTAACCCTCTTACATTCAGAAGTTATTGCTTGCATGATAAAGTGAGAATCATAGCCTCGTAAGTTATGAAAGAAGATAGGCAGTTTCCATGCCTTGGGGTCGGCCCTAAGTTGAAGATTACAACTGTTGTGTGCTGCCCCCTGAATTTCCCAGTAATGTGATCGTGGTCCCTTACTGTCACGTCTTTACTATTAGGTGTTAGCTCTGAGCCGCATATCCAACAGTGTGTAGATGATTCATAGCGCCTTTGGTCTTCGGGAGTCATCTTAATGTCTGAGAGATTTAGCTGAATAGAGAATTGATTGCGAAGGTGTTTTATGTGTTGTGAAAATCGACCGGCTGCGTCGGGACCTCTGTAAATTTCTGGTTGTGTGTGTCCGCCATCTGATCTAACAACAACAAAAGCATAAGAACAAATCTGATGGTAGGTTAATAAAGCTGTTTTTTGTTCTTCTGCTTGTTGAGGGCCATAGTACTGCGGCAAAATCGCTTCAAAGTCAGCATAGACTACGTATGGTCTCATCTGCAGTTTGTGTATGTTTTTAAAACTAACTTTAGCCCCAGGTGGGGGCGTACGAAGTTCGGTTTTACAGGCTACAAAACTTTTACAATGTTTCTTATGTTTGTCAGCTGCCTCTATAGATGGAATTCTAACCAAACACCTTCTACAAAGCTCCTGTTTAAATTTGTCCTTTGTAGTGTAAGCCATAAGTCTGCTAATTGATCTGATTAATACATAATGGCTCTTAGAACCATCTGTAAACAGAATCAAGTCTACATGCCTGTTAAGGGATTTGCCTAAAGTGGGAGCATTGGGAGAAATCCTTAGAGGCCGTAGATTGTCTACTACAGACCATGTGTATACGTTTACGGTCATTGGTTTGTTTTGCTCTTCAAACTGGCCGATACTGTCTATGCTTACTGGAAAGTTTATGTTATTTAAGTTCAGCTTATTTATATACTGCCCATAATTAGATACTCTGTTTGCATTATTTTTAACTGGGTGTAAATGCGCCAAAATACACCACATGAAACATAAGTTATCTGAATTACGTATGTTTAAGACTGCTCGTTTTAACTCTAACTCTCTTGGGAGAGGGATGTAAAAATTACCAACTATAGGATAGAACTTTGTTTGTCTTAATCTGATTTCAAGGACTGTTCCTTCAGACCAGCCGGAGCCACGTAATTTTGCTTCTTCACTTGCATGGTTAAACTGTGTAAGCATGTAATCAGCCCATTCAGAATTAAAGTCGTAATAGCTGATTACTTCTTTCTGTCTAGTTGAAACCCAGACTTGCATGTATTTATCATCGGGGGTTATATATTCAATCAGAATGGCCAACAACACTTTTACTGGTGGGTCAATTTGAAGAGACTCTGGGATTTTAGAAATGGCATGTGTTACGCTTTCATGAACGCTTGAGGGGTTAATGATGTCCATGTCTAATTCACTAAACATATTGCCCACCGGTTCGGCAAATATCTCATCCAACGACTTTGTGATCGTCATTTTTAAGATCAAATAAATAGGTAATACAAAAAAATAAATACTAAAATTTAGCTAATATTTATTAAATCGAATAGCTACTCCTTCAGAGTTAGTAAAAATAGACAATTCAGCGTCATCAGGAGCCATAATATTAACTACAATTGCAATACACTTTATAACTGGGTTGGGCCAAGAATTTGGCATTTTACTGATTACGTTGGTTACACTTTCACGAATATCTGTATGCTCAAAAAGATCCGTCATTAATTCGTCAAACTTGTTTCTTAACTCTTCTTCATTAGCCCCCTGCTCCATCATTAACTCTAAGGCGCAGCATATATTTTTAAGCCCTGTAACTACTTTGGTCGTCATTTTAAAGATCAAATATATAAGTAATACAATAATTAAATCAGACTCATTTTTAACCTATTTTGGGTTTAGTTGATCGTTTGCAAGGTTCTGCTTTGCAATGTTCTTTCTAATTGCTTCAGTGTCCGCCTGTTGTGAAGTAAAAGTCTTTCTCCATTTTTTTTTTTTAAGTTCAATTTTTTGTCATCTGTAATCATCACCGTCAGCCATGGCCCGTTTAAATTCTTCGTCTGTTACTTTTCCATCCAGTAATGTATTGCTTATAATCAACCTTAATGAATGAAGTTTTGCTGTTGCTAGGGCTACAATGGCAGTGTGCTTTTGTAATTTGGGCGTTAGCTTCTTTAAAACAGCACTTACAATTGTGGACATGGCACCTAAACCCAAACCAACACTCCCAAAAGCTATGGACATCGGTGTCCCAACTCCAGTAGCTAAAAGAGCAACACTAGACCCAGTGCTTAAGCTGGCTACAACCGATGAGCCGGTGATTATATAAGAAAGAACATTTAAAGCTTTAGCATATTCTTTCTAGTAACCCTATACTTGTTTAAGTCACTTTCTATTTCGTCTTCAAGCTCAGTCATGTGCTTTAATCTAAACTGCTGACCGTCTTCCATTTTAAACAAAATTATTTTTTTAATCTTGTACATATCTTCTTATTAACCCTTCTGGCAGCACTTCATCAACAGAGTAAAACCCAATAAAATCAACATACTTAATAAAAATAAAATCAAGTACTGTTAGTTTGTCTTTGTCAACCATCACAGTAACTTTGTCAGAAGATACAAAAGTGTTCATTTGATCCCCATTTTTAGTAATAGCAATAACAAGCCTGAGAGGTCCGTCCAAGTTTTCAGACTTTATTTGTACGCCTCTGATTAACGTATGCTCTGGCAAACTAGGATCAGACTCCCTTGGAGTAATAAATAAGCGAAAAAGCATTGTCATTTTTCTAGGCAGTAATTCTAGCGTTGGGTTAAATTCTAAGCCAACGGTGTCATCCCCCACTTCAGCTAAGGACTTCTTTCTCCGCAGCATATATTCAGAGCCCTGCTTAGTTATTTCAATCTGCTTTTTCTGTTGTGTTCCTGGGACTAGGCTAATAAGGTGTCCTTCATTCAAAGCTTTTCTAAAATTGTATTTCTTATCAAAGTATACATTGGGGCTTCGTAGTTCAAACTTTAAATCCCAGTTAATTTTAGGAAGCAACGCCCAGGCATTCTCTCGTTTATGAAGTTTGTATTCGTGTTTGCCAAAATCGTTTGCCCTTAGATTTCTTATCTCTTCCAGGGTAGGATATTGCTGTCGTTTTTTGTCTTCAATTTCTGTTCGTTTGTAAACGCCATCATCAGTGTACTCAAATCCATAAACATTTCCTGCCGCTCCTATTAAATCAAACTCGGCTGTGTCTGCTAGATCTTTTAGCTCTACTGAAACGCATTTAGGAGCTAACTCTGCTTTTGATTCTGGCCCTCGAGACATTCTTTTTAATATAAAAATTATAGTAAACAATTCGTTGTAAACAATTTATTATAAACAATCTATAGTAAACAATTTGTTATAAACAATTTGTTATAAACAAACGTATTGAACGGGTGGGTCAGTCCGCAAGCATAGTTTAGCGTGCTTAGATTTTTCTAACTGCTCTTTTATTTTTTTTTAGTTCATCCTTGTCCCTAATTATATAGTTTTCACTTAAACACTCTTCAAAGCTGTCCCTGTCCTTAGTATAGAATAAGATGACTGATTTTAACTGCAATCTAAAGTCTTTTAAGACAGCATTGTATTTTTGAGTTAAGAGCCAAACAGAAACTAATGCGTGTCTTCCGCTAAAGGCCAGCTTTGAGAGAGTCCTTCTTTTTTTAACAATGTCTCGTTCAGCTGAACAGTCATCAATAATAAACAGTATTTCAGTTCCCTCAAATAGCCTATAGTAATGTTCTAAACAGTCGCTTAGCTTGTCAGTAGGATCAACTAAAAATATATTTTCGTCTGTCCAAACAAACTGCCTTTCTTTGTAAGACTTGTTGTGCTTAATGGTTGTGCAGAATATAACAATGTACTCGTAATGAAACCTGTAGACTGTTTGTAACAAATCAAGGACGAAGACAGTTTTCCCACACCCAGTAATCCCGCAAATAAGCGAGCAGTGCGGGTCTTTGGGCAAAAAGTTCAAACTATCCATCTGTTTTAATAAGCTATTTCTTTTAGTCTATTTTCTTCAATGTTCAGCTGAGCGTCACAAACCACGAAGGCGTGCATTTGTATCTGGCCATTCTCCTCCTCTTCCTTATTAATCTGTATGAGTATGCCATCTGACCCTACCCTTCTTCCACTCCCGTGCAGTCTGTTGTCATACGTGGACCTAAAATCCAGCCATAATCCATATTTGTCTGTTAGATAATCTTCGAATCTTACATCGTGAAGGTGAAGTTTTTCACACGCATGATCGGCTGTGGGGCTTGTCTGTCTGCCTCCAGCAAACAATTTTCTTATTTCATCAAAGTGTTGGTCAGGTAAAAGTCCAGCTGAATACAGCTGAAAAGGCTTGTCATCTACTGTGCAAGACAACTGCTCAATTTTTGGGTTGTAAAACACCTCAGATTCTCTCTTAAAAGGAGCTGGGGGTTTAGTAAATAGCAAGAGAACTCCCTTTAGGGACTTTAAAGAATAGCTTATAGCTATTTCCCAGACAGCGTCTTGCTTGTTTTTAATCGCCAGACTGTGGTGTAAAACTCTTTCAAAGTAAACAACCGTCTTATTTTTATACTGGTTTAAGATTGTTCTAGCCAGTTCAGGGTTAGTAACAACGTCAAAATTAAGAGAGATGTTACTAACAGTGTATTTGGCTTGAGGATCATCTGATAGAATAACAGACCCGCTGTCATTGAATGTCAGTTCATAAGTAAGTCTGTCTCTTAGTGCGCCTTGGTAATACGGCTGGTGGGTTTTTAACAGTTCAAAATCTAGAGGGATGCAAAATCTGTTCTTTAATGCTTGCGCTATTGCCTGGTCTCCCTTGTCTTCCTTTGCATCCGCAGCATTAAGCCTGTGCTTAAGACCGTTTGGGCTCTGGATCCCCTGAAAGATTTTGTCTTTTCTTTCTGTTCTAGGCAGCCACAGATCACAATAGAGATTAAAAATGTCTGCGCTACTCAGTGAGAAGACTTCTCTACCTTCCAGTTTAATTACCATATTTTTAATGATGGCCCTGCCCAGGTTAGCAACGACAGTGGCATTAGGATCCGCTGAATCAATATCTATTTTGAATGATAGCTTGGCAGTGCCTGGCATTATAACATCGTCAGGCCCAAGGTCACTAAATCTTACTGTTAACATTTCATTGGGCTCAATTGTTGATGGATTATTTACAACACGCACAGTCTGTCTTATGCCTTTTATGCCATGGGGCTCCTTCGCTTTTCTGTATGGATCAAGGTCGCAGCCATATGAGTTCATTTTTATAAAACAAAAAAATAATAAATATATAAATATGGCTGATGAAGATTTTGACGCGATTAGTCCCATTGTAGAAGATGAAGATGAAACAGAACTGGGCCGTTCATTGCAAGATGAACTTGAAGAAGCAGGTTCTTTACTCCCTAGACAGTGCCAAGATGTAGAAGCAGGTTCTGTACTCCTTAGAGCCCGTCAAGAACTTGTAGGAGTAGGCTCTTCACTCCCTAAAGCCCGTCAAGAACTATTGCGACAACGAATTCAATCATTCTATAGAAGTATAGGGCGAAAGCTACCAGACGTACTTGATCCTAACGATTTTGAAGAAGACGGCGGTCATTTGTATATAAAAACTAAGGGGGACCGTGTAAGAGTTACTTCAATGCAAAACCCAACTAGGTTTTTAAGTCTAAGTACAATTAAACAAAGACTCCCTGCTGCTGATGCAGAACGATTAAACATTACAAATCTACAGCCTGAGGCCGTTAGAGTTTTACAGAACGTGGAGCGGAGGTTGCCAACACGATCTGAAATACAAATGTTCTCTATTGAAGAGTTAGGTCAAAGAACAGATGAAGCAATAACAGAAGTTGAAACAAGTTTTAATGAAGAAACGGCTTTAAAAACAATTGGCGATCCTCCATTGCCTATGCGTGAAATCAGGGGTCTTAATGCTGCTCTACAGACAATAAAGGGCGAGCTAACAAACAATTTGGCAAAACTTGGTGAGATAGAGAGAGAAATAGAAGAAGAAAAAAATAAACTGGCTAATGCAGATGATAACAATTTAGGGTTAGAAGAAAAGGCCAGAATACAGCAGAAAATACAGGATTTAATGCTAGAAAGGGCAGCCAGGTTAGAAGCGTTGTCTACTAACAGAGAACAGATAGCATCACAAACAAACAGAATCAAAGAAACTATAAACAGAATCCTTCATGAAAATACTACGCTAGCAGAAAGAATACGGATTCTGTTCAGAGAGCAGGGGATTACAATAGTTAGTATATTAACAGCCATTGGGTTTGCTATCTCTACACTCGTTTATGCATTAGCCGGTGGCGCGCCAGCGGGGACAGTAGCACCTCCAACGCCTCAGCCTGGTAAAAGTTGGATTAGAAAACAATTGCACCATCTGGCAAACCTATTAAAGAAGTTAGCTGCCAAAGCGCTTGATGCTCTGCCTGGCATAATAGGCAGTGTTGTTAGTTGGGTTTTGTCTACTATAGGCAAAGTGGTTGGTTATATGGCTGACCATCTGTGGACGTTAGGAGTGCTGGCTGCTGGTTTAATTTTTAGTGAAATAAAGTATAGCCAGTCCAGTAAAAGTTAAAAACACAACAAGGGCTGTCTTTTCGCTAGTGTGTCTGTCGGGGTGAGGTATATTAACGGGCGGTGGTGGACCGCTTTCTGGCTGCGGGCTGCTTATAGCTGGTGGGGGGTTGCTTTCTGGCTGTTCAGGGCTAGATGCTTTTTTTTTTAAATGGCTGGTGCGGGCCTTGTGTTTAAGCCTTGATTGTGTCCTAAGTTTTGATCGTCTCCGGCTATGAGGATTTCATTATTTTAATTCTGTATCATGCCAATCTGTAGTCTAAGGTCAGAAGGCAGCATGTATAATCCATGGCCTACAACAAAGTCAACCTTTGACCTAGCATGTGCAAGAACGTTTTGGTACCTTTGTATGCTGGAAGGCAAATCAACAGCAGAGTTAATAGCATCTTCTAAATTGGCTAGAAATTGTTTTCTGGCGTCAAAGCCCGTAGATTGATCCACTATGCTAGACTTGGTCTGTGCTTGTGCTCCTAATAGACACCAAACGTACGTCCGTATGGAGTCGTTAAGTCTTTGCACTCCTGGCATTGTTAGGCCTTTACTTTCATCTAAGATAAATGTTGCCCAAGCATTGGGGTGTTTTTGTTCTATTGATCCCAATCTAACTTGCTTGTTTGGTTGAAAAGAGGTGTGGCCAGGCCAGTAGTCAAAATTATATTCTCTACGTTGGCCCCACAAATACAATGTGCCTAACCCGTGATTGCGGTCTAACTTTTGTCTAAAGTCAGTTGAAGGTTTAATGTTAAATTCGTTGCAGATTCTTTCATATGCATTATTGTCCATTGAGCTGAGAAATGGATTAAACGCGTTGTCGTTGGGGAGGCGCACTTGTAGTTCAGTTAGTATGCGTCTATACTGGTAATAAACATGGAAGTTATATACTGACCTTACTAAGAGATTGGGGTGGTTTAAATGGTTTGTATATGAAACACCGCAGCCGGTGGTTGAGCAGTAAACTGCAAAATTTAACTGATTCTGGTAAAAAGCCATGGGGTGAGTTGACCATGCTGATGGCACTCTATCACTCTTTATTGGAGGATTTAAATATCTAGTTAGTGGGTTTACGAGTCTAACTTGGAAGCCATATGATTCATCCACTGCAATGGTTAGGGCACTGAAGTCCAAAGATTTGGGCTCATAAACCCCTCCTACGTCGTAAGTGGCACTTTCATTATATTTAAAAGGTTCCATTTTAAATAGATTTTTTTAAAGGATTTAAAAAGGATGCACATTTATATAACTAAACAAAACACGCGTGTGTTCTTAAAGTATCCAATTGACAATAGGCGCGGTGATAGTAGGGTTGCTCTTAGAGAAATTGGTTTTAAAGTTAAGTGGTTTAACATATCTGAAGAAGCTCAGAATAACTGGATTAATATTAGTAACGAGGGGGGCAATCAAATAACTCATGAAAAAATACCAGAAGGTTATTACAACTTTTGTTCTTTAAAAGAAGTACTTAACGAATTTGGCATATTGCTAAAAATTAACGAAGCAAACCTCACAATCACTGTGCAATTTCCGCCAGAAGAAAGAAGAGAATACACTTTTCCTAAAGGTCTTGCTAGAATCTTGGGCTTCCACAGTACTAGCAGAGCTTATAAATTTAGCACAAGAGAAGGCATCTATCAATTTGAAAGTAATGAACCATCTGATTTTCTCGTGAACCCAATGTTGTACGTCCATTTACAAGAGTTAAAAACAGATACTAATTTATTTGATGGCCATCCATCCACAGTTCTAAGAGTACTACCATCGATTAAGGCGGGGTTTTGCGATTATCAGTTAAGCACATTTGGTGAAAACAGTCGGTTTAAAGAATTAGTTGCAGGGTCTATAAATTCAGTGTGTGTAAGAATAACTAACCAAGATGGAAAACCAGTTGTTTGTTCTGATTTATTAGTAGTGCTTGAGGTAGAAGAGCGTACTAGAAAAATAGTAAGGGCTCAATCCCGCGGGCGTTAATCAGAGAGAATGTCTAAATCTGTGGTTCTCGAGCAGCAATATTATTTTGCCCGCAAACCCCACTTTTCACATGATTAGATTTCTTTGATTTTGTAGGTTTTTAGCTGTTTTTTTGGTTGAGGAAATTTATTTATGTGAAAAGTGGGGTTTGCGGGCGAAATAAGATGGCTGATCTAGAACGCAGATTTAGACATTCCCTCTTTGGAATGACAGATGCCGGTGTCTCTTTGGAATGACAGATGGCGATGTCCCTTTGGAATGACAGATGGCGATGTCCCTTTGGAATGACAGATGATGATGTCCCTTTGAAATGAGAGATGGCAATGTCCCTTTGGAATGACAGATGGCGATGTCCCTTTGGAATGACAGATGGCAATGTTCCACCACACGCCAGCTGAAATAATAGACTGATTTTCTCAGGATCGCTGTGTGCTTACCCTGCTGGTGTCCATGGTGTATGTGTCCATGGTGTATGTGTCATTGGTGTATGTGTCCATGGTGTATGTGTCCATGGTGTGTGTGTCCTTGGTGTATGTGTGCTGGTGTATGTGTCCATGGTCTATGTATGCATGGTGTGTGCACTGGGGAGCTGATGCGAGCAGAGAATGGAAATTCTGTGCGCAGGCATGCACACACAACCCCCCCCCTCCCCCCCACACACACACACACATACACATAGACACATACACACACGTGCGCAAGCAAGCGCGCACGCACGCACACACACACACACACACACACACACACACACACACACACACACACACACACGCACGCACGCACGCACGCACGCACGCACGCACGCACGCACGCACACACACACACACACACACACACACACACACACATACACACACACTTGCGTGCGCGTTTTCAGCAGTGGTTACTTTTGAACTCTCTCTCTCTCTCTCTCTCTCTCTCTCTCTCTCTCTCTCTGTCTCGTCTCTCTCGCTCTCCCCCTTTCTCTCTCTCTCTCTCTCTCTCTCTCTCTCTCTCTCTCTCTCTCTCTCTCTCTCTCTCTCTCTCTCTCTCTCTCTCTCTCTCTCTCCCACCCAACCCTGAAAAGCACTCACGGTAATACACATGAAAACGGCTACGGCATGACATCAACTTTGACCCACGTTTCCCAGGCGAATAACAAACGCCATCCATGTCCTAATCCATCGCTGGTCGGCAGAAGACTCATCCACCCCTACCCCCTCCCAACCACCGCCGCCTCCACCACCCCCCCCCTTTCTCACTCATTCCACGTACAGCGGGCCCACGCTCTCACGTGGATTGGTGGTGGGCACATTTCCTGCAGAGAAGTGGCATCAAATCAGATTAGGCCTGGACCCCCTGCTGGCATGGCAATCAGCATTGATGGGGTTCCTGTCTACTTTCTTTTTTTCATACTTTACATGCCCCCTCCCCAACCCCCAACCTACAACCCCCAATTTTACTTAGTTTTTTTTTTTTTTTTTTTTTTTGTTGTTTTTTTTTTTTTTTTTTTTGAAGGGGGAGAAGAGGAAGAGGGGAGAAAAATGGGGTGTATTGAAATCATCCCTTTTTCGACAAGATGTACTGAAAATCAGTATTTCTCTTTTTGCAAGGTGCGTTTTGTTGTTGTTGTTGGTGATGGTGGTGGTGGTTGTGGTGTGTGTGTGTGTGTGTGTGTGTGTGTGTGTGTGTGTGTGTGTGTGTGTGTGTGTGGTGTTTTCATTCTTTTTTTCATTGTCATTTCTTTTGCATCTAATATACTTTTCCCATGATGCTCTTTTTTATTGTTCATGATGTTTTATTTTCTTCGGCACAATTCTGAGTTTGGAGCATAGAAACCAAGAGGGTGTTGTCAACCATCAGAAATACAAGAACACATTCCCAGACCTGCTGTCTGTACACACAATCTGATGGTTCCAGAGAGCTGCAGAACAATCACATGGTTTGGACAGAACGCTTGTTGCCACATGATATACTGCTTCTGCAGCTGCTTCTGCTACTGCTGCTAATGCTACTACTTCTGCAACTGCTGCTGCTGCTGCCATCAACTGTAGATGTAGCCAGGGACACAGTTACAACATATCGATGATACTGAACATAGAGACCAGGCATGCACTGTCTTCTATTGAAATCTTTAACCTGCCACCTTTCCTTTACAAACACCAGGTTATGTATCCGGTAAAAACAATTCATTCAGTTGGCTACAAGACTGAGCTGCAAATCACATGGTTGTAGCTTGGGCCAGAGTGTGCTAAGGCATGGGTACTGGCGAATAGTATTCACAACTGATTGCATGTGTGTGTGTGTGTGTGTGTGTGTATGTGTGTGTGTGTGTGTGTGTGTGTGTGTGTGTGTGTGTGTGTGTGTGTGTTGTGTGTGTGAAGGAGAGAGAGACAGACACATGTTACATTTCCCTTCTTCTAAAACAATACTAACGGACTGGGCACACAATAATACAAATATAAAAATTCAATGCACACGATGTACGAAGAAGACCAAAAAAAAAACAACACAATTTTAGTTAGACTCAGAAAGGATGTATATACATTAGAGGCAATAGCAGGCAATTCTTTTCATGCATTTTTCATTACCATTCACTTTCCCTGCAAACAAGAAGAAGAAGAAGAAGAAGAAGAAGAAGAAGAAAACATCAAAAGTGAATGGAAAATGATAATAATAATAAAAAAATAATAATAAACAGCGTGGAGTACGGGCATATTCATATCCTGTTTCATATGCTTCTGCGATAGTCCCTGAATGGTTACACATTGGACAGTCCACAACTACAACAGTCCCTTGAGTCTACCACTGCAGACTAACTCATGCCCGACAAGCAATCTCTGTCTCTTGGTGCACGCCACCAGTTATAAGTTAAGCTCCCTGTATGAAACCAGGCTGGTTGTTGAGCCGTTGAGGTCGCTTCACTGGACGCCCATACCTGGTGGCGAGAGGGTCAGGGCTGTCTGGCATTGCCGAGGTCGTGGCAGTGGTTGAAGGCACAGCTGCTGTGACCAAAGGGTGTGGCAGCGTTTGAGTCTGCTATGGCTGTTTTCTGATAAAACGCCGGTTGCGACGGCAGATGTTGCCGTCATCTGTCTTCAGCAGGTATGGTCGTGGTGCCTTGCCATGCGCGGTGATTCTGGCAGGCTGCCAGCGGTCTCCGGGAGTGAGTTGCACGAACACTTCATCTCTGGGCTGGAAGGCGGGGAGGGGCCGGCTGCCACGGTCGTAGCAGTTCTTTTGGCTGGCCTGGCACTGGCAGCGCCGAGCCACCACAGTCTGCGGGTCGACGACTCGAGACTGTAGCTGGCGGTGGGTGTCGGGCAGCACAGAGCACAGTTGTCGACTCTGCAGCAGCTGTGCCGGGGATGCCAGGCCACCCACGGGGGTGTTGCGGTACTCAAGGATGCTGAGCAGCACGGACCCTTTGCCCACCTTGGCCTTTTCCAGGATGTTCTTTGCCACTTGCACATTTCTTTTTCTGCCAGGCCATTAGACTGTGCATAGCGGGGGCTGGTCATCGCGTGTTGTATATCCCAGTCTCCAGTGAAGCGGGCAAATTTATCTGAAGAGAACTGGGGCCCATTGTCGCTTATGAGAGTCTCTGGGATGCCGTACCTTGCGAAGTGAGCCTTCAGCTTTCTGACCACAGCCGCAGTTGTTGAGCGGTCAACTCATCAAGCTCGAAGAAGCGGCTGTAGTAATCTACGGTTACCAGATAGTCTTTTTTGTCCCAACAAAACAGATTCACTGCCACCCTCTGCCATGCGCGTGATGGTATCTCGTGAGGTAGCATCGGCTCCTTGGTGTTGGACGGCCACCTCTCGTTGCAGACGGCGCATGTAGCCACGGTGCGTTTGATGTCCACTGCCATCCTGGGCCAGAACAGCAGCTGGCGTGCGCGCTGAAGGCACTTCTCCACGCCCAGGTGGCTAGCGTGAATCGTGGTCAACATTTCGGCTCGGAGCATCGCGGGTACGAAGATTCGCTCTCCCTTGAAGATGACGCCCTTTATGAGTGAGAGTTCGTCCCTAAAGTTCCAGAAGTCTTCCGCGCTTTTGTGGCAATGCTGCGTGAGTCAGGCCAGCCGTCGCGGATGTATGTCAGCACCACGCTGAGGTTTGGGTCGCCGTTAGTGGTCTTTCTGATGAGCTCCATCTTTTCGTCACTGACGGGCAGGTTCTTTATGATGACATGGATCTGCACATCCAGGTCTTCAACAGTGTCCAGGGGCTCAGGCGGTAGTGACTTTCGAGACAAGGCGTCAGCCACGGGGATCTGCTTGCCTGGTACGTGCACAACTTTGATGCTGTACTTTTGAAGGCGAAGGAGCATACGCTGGAGACGTGGGGGTGCTGATGCCAGGGGCTTTTTCACAGTTGTCTCTAGAGGTTTGTGGTCGGATTGGACAAGGATCTCACGCTGGCCGTATATGTACTGGTGAAATCTCTCGCATCCAAAGACGATGGCATACAGTTCTTTTTCTATTTGTGCGTAGTTTTCTTCTGTCTTGTTTAAAGACTTGGAGGCGTAGGCAATGGGCTTCTTGTCCTGGAAGATGGCTGCCCCCAGGCCATGTTTGCTAGCGTCCACTTGCAGGGTGATCTTCTTTGCTGGGTCGTAGATGGCGAGCACGGGATGACTGGCCAGCGTTGACTTGATGTGATCCCATGCAGTCTGCTGGGGCGATTCCCACACGAACTCATTTTCGTCCTTCAGCAGATCACGTAGCAGCTTAGTTGTTTCCGCCAGGTGGGGGGCGAACTTTGACAGGTACGTCACCATGCCCAGCATTGTCTCCAGCTCTTTGTGGTCCGTTGGCGGCTTCATGTCTTGCACAGCCTTCACTTTCAGTGGGTCGGGCTTGATCCCATCAGAGGAGATGATGTGGCCGAAGTAGTCTACTTCTTGCACGCTGATGCTAAGTTAGTCTGGATTCAGCTTGAGGTGCCGCTCTGTGGCTCTGTCCAGTGTGGCCTTGAGGTTGTGGTCGTGTTCTTCCTTGTTTCTCCCAGTCACTAGCAGGTCGTCCACCAGTGTCACAACACCCGGCACGCCCTCAAAAACCTCGTCCATTTTCCGTTGGAATTCATCTTGGGCGCTCACCAGGCCGAAAGGCATGCGTAGGAAGCGGTACCTCCCAAAGGGCAAGTTGAAAGTGGTCATAAAAGACGCCTTGCTGGACAGCGTCATTTGCCAGTAGCCACTTTTGGCGTCTAGTTTACTGAAGTATTTTGCTCCTGGAATCTTGGCTAGCGCATCTTCTAGCGTTGGCATGGCGTAGTGTGGCCGCTGTATTGCCAGGTTCAAGTCTTCCGGGTCCAGGCAGATGTGCAGCTTTCCATTAGTCATTTCTACCACCACCAGCGAGTTTACCCAGTCAGTCGGGCGTGTGACCTTGGCGATGACCCCTGCAGTTTCCATGGCGTCCAGCTCCTTCTTCAGGCGTTCTCTGAGTGCGTGCAGCACACGTCTGGGCGCGTGGACTATGGGTGTGCTGTCTTCTCACAGGTGGATGTTTACTTCTCCCTCCAGGCTGCCCAGGTCGTCATCGAACAAGTGATTGTATTCGTGAAGTACGCTCTCCTTTGTCAGTTCTGGATGGGCCACTGTCAGCACCATCTTGATGGTCTGTAGCTGCAGCGACGCCTGGAGCCCCAACACTGGCTGTGAGAGGCCTGTCGTCTCAGCCACATAGAACGTGCCTTGGTAGTCCTGAGCCTTGTAGGAGCATTTCATGGTTGTGACGCCCTCGATATTGATGCGCTGGCCAGCGTACCCGTACAGGCCAACTTTACCAGGCTGGAGTGGTGGTGGCGCAGTCATCTTTTTGTAGATCTGATAGGGAATTACGTTCGCCTGCGCGCCTGTGTCGACCTCGACGAGCAGAACGTCACCCGTCTCCATGCAGATGTTGACGTAGGTGGTGTCGGAGTGGTCTCTGCCGTCGGCGATGACGTCGACGTTGAGGGATGAATTGAGGTCGTCTTCTTCCTCCACTTTCTCCACCTGGTGGACAGCTCGCTTGCGTTTGGAGCGACACACCTTGGAGAAATGGTTCTGTTTGCCACACTCCCAGCATTGCTTGCCGTAGGCTGGGCATGTCCTCTTGCCGTGTCTCTGTCCACAGTTATTGCAGTCATATGTGTCACTGCTTTGGTGTGGCCGTTGGTCTTTACTGCTGGACTCCATGCGTCTCTTCTTGATGACGTCTACCGCCTCTTCTTTGTGCATGGCTGCCAGTTGCTGCTTTGTTGCTTCATGCGTCACGACAATCTCAATGGCTCTATCCATGGTGAGCTGGTCTCCAGCTTGCAGCAGTTTTTCTCGGGCCTCTTGTGATAGGATCCCACATACAATGCCGTCGCGCACCATTTCCTCAGCGTCTGTGTATGCACAGTCCTTGACGAGGGTGCAGATGTTGGTGAGGAATTTCTCAAAATGTTCCCCTTCTTGTTGTTTTCTGTTCAGAAACAAATATAATGCGAACAGGGAGTTTTTCTTAGGGGTGGTATGCTTCTCAAAGTTCTTGCACAACACCTCTGATTTGTTGCTATCTTCAGATGGCAGATTCCATGTGTTGAA
>CM065721.1:84861269-84873769 GCA_033310375.1 Conus canariensis
CATTAAACAAACCATTACGAAGATGAAACCATTACGATAAAAGCAAACACACACAGACACACACAGACACACACAGACACACAGACACACACACACACACACACACACACACACACACACACACACACACACACACATTAAACAAACCATTACGAAGATGAAACCATTACGATAAAAGAAAACACACACAGACACACACAGACACACACAGACACACAACACACACACACACACACACACACACACACACACACACACACACACACCTTCCTATGGACCCTCTTTGTGCGGAGGGCAGGGGTGTAGGACAGGCGGAATTGGGTTCAGATTTTATCCCGAAGGGGGAGGGGGAAGGGGGCGATAGGGGATCAGAGAAAAAGCAAAGATCAAACCCAAACAAACACTTGGTCACGGAACTGCTGCCTGCTGATGTGCTCACTGGCTTTGGCAAGCGGCAGTGAAATGCCATATGATCGCCCCCCCCCCCACCCCCACCCCCTCCCCTTCTGCCTCCACTCCTTACTTCCAGAGAACTATAAAATAGGCATTCTGGCTCACCCACCTCCGCCAGCTCCAACCGGCTGAAGCCGGTTTCGCTGTTGCTCCGCTGGCTTACCCAGAATGCCTATTTTATAGTTCTCTAATAGTAAACACTTTACAAACATACATAATGTGTAGGATTATCTGTTTTATAGTTCTCTGTCACTGGACCGTTAAGAAGTAAACAACAAAACAATGGGGACTTGGTTAACCATGCCTTTATTCTTAGGAGGGCTATTTGTCAACCAAGTTGGGATTTCATTCTATTGTGAGGAATGACTGGCTATTGAAAGCTATCTGAATAGGGAGTGTCTGAAAAGGGGTGGGATGTGTGTTTACACAAGCGTAGAATCGTGGCACGTTGTTGAAGATTATTCTAAGCAGCCACCAAGTGCACTTATCAAAAGCTTGATTCAACAAACAAGACAATTGTATAAAGTACACCCGGCGGCCGCCTGAAAAGGCAGCCTAAAAGTTTATAGCTGGGTGTTGAATAGGAGCATTGAAGCAAGTGGAGCAGAGCCCGGTTATGCATAACCGTTATTTTTAGAATCATGTCATTTCCCCTTGCTGGGTGGTTTGTGAATGTTGCTGCAAGAAGAAGTTAAAGCAGAGCCCCAGTTATGCATAACCGTTATTTTTAGAATCATGTCATTTCCCCTTGCTAGGTGGTTTGTGAATGTTGCTGCTCCAAGTCGGCTGGCACATGTGGGGTTTGTTTCCAGTAGTTGGCATATTCTGGAACCTGCAGCATGACTTTAATTGCGTTCAGTCTACTGAGGAAGAAGTTTAAAGGAAGCCCAACACAAAAAACTGTTTAAATCCAAAAAGTACACTTGCAAGTGCACGCAGTTTTCTAGCGTGGTAAGTGGCGTGTCTTGAATAGAATAATCCCACAGAGCTTGATGTGCAGCGTTTGAAACTCTAATTTCCTGTGCTAATTCTTGTGAAGAAGGACTACCTAGTAAATCCCTCTCTGAAAAAAATGCTATCTTGAGACATTGAATCAATCAGCAAAGTTTTAAAGTCACAACGCTTTCTTGACTGGAAATCACACACACAGCACACCAACCCAATGTGAAAATGACAAGACAGCTAACAACACAAGTGCTGGGCGGAAATGTCGTCACTGTTACTAATCAGCTGATTCTATCTAGTCTTGTGTTTGGGGGGAAGGTAAGAAACATGTTTTGATATGTTTAGAAATTTAGCCGCCTAAATTTATACAATGACGTCTAACGCCTGTACTGAACGACGCCGTCTAAATTTATACAATGCCGCGTGGCGGCCTGACGCCCTTATGTGTAACTTGACACGAACTAGCAAACAGTGCGGCGCTTCGACTCGGCTATTGTGCAGTTGAGTAAGCCGTGGCCAGACATGTCTGGCCTAGAGTACTACATAAAGGCAGAAGGGAGTTGTCTCCCCGGAAAAGAATGTAACAATTAATTGTGAAAAAAAATCGTCATTAAGTCGTTCTAGGTTCTTATTCAAGTCGGCATCACGTTCTTATTTAAGTTCTTAACAAGTTTTTATTCAAGTTCTTAACAAGTTAACATCAAGTTTTTAACAAGTTCTTATTCAAGTACTTATTCAAGTACTTATTTAAGTTCTTAACAAGTCGTCATCAAGTCGTCATTAAGTTCTTATCAAGTCGTCATTAAGTTCTTATCAAGTCGTCATCAAGTTCTTATCAAGTTCTTATTTAAGTTTTTATCAAGTCGTCATGAAGTCGTCATCAAGTCGTTATCAAGTTCTTATTCAAGTCACTTATAATTATTTATTAAGTTCTTAACATATTATTGCATATCAAATGGATCAAAATGAGATTTTGTTGTTGGCAGTTCTGGCATGCTTTTTTGTTCGGCTTCTGTATTTAGTGGCTGAGATTTTTTGGACTGCTTTGGTTTTTGCTGGCGTTGTTTATATATTTTATAACCGTAATAACCACCCCCAGCAGCAATGACGCCAAAAATGGCAACTGTTTTAAATTCAATATTCCATGACGACTTTGGTGTTGTAGACAACCCTGTTGTTGTAGGTCTTGAATCAACTTGTTCTTGTGTATTTACAGCTGGCATTGAAACAACTGTTGGCGTTGGCGATGTTATGTTTTCATTATGAGTTATATTCTGTGCTCGGAACATTAATTTTTTTTGTTTGTTCCACTCTGCTAATTTTTTTCCTGCTGCAACACGCCCAGGATGAGGAGGCTTTTTACTAGTCACTTTCTCCATCAGTATTTTCTGATTCTGATTCTGCTGATTTTCTGGCTCGGTCATTTTGAAGGAAAACAAAATCTATATGATTAAAAGTAATTAATCCCATGATTAATGGCGATAACAATGTTCCAAATCTGTAATATAGATCACATCCTAGAGACTCTAATGACTTTGTTAAAACTGGATCCTGCGTTAAATCATACATAAAATCTTGTTCAGAATCAATGGGCGCAAATCTACTAACGAGTTTAGTGTACAAACTAAGAACAGTTTGTCCGACACTTTTTACCATTCTTGACCCCAGTTGCGCTTCATACCTGTTGTGATACTTTACAATGTCTTGTGGCGACATTTGTTGAATCTGTTCTATGCTGAATTCATTTCCAAGGTACTGTTTTGTTTTTCCACATGCTGCTAAAGAATACAGCCTTTCCTTTTGGCGCATAATAGCTTGGTCATCAACTTGATCATTTGTAATCATAAGTTCAGGAAGTAGATCATCGCTGTTCATGTTTTATTAATGAATAAATATTATTTTATTTTTTAAAAATGAGCACCGAAAAAACTATTACTAACCTCGTATACCATTCTGCTGTTATTGGAGGCCTAAGTGTAGGATACACCATGCTTGGTAAAAGCTTGTTAAGAATAAAACCAGCAGATCTTGGTAAGCTAGATTTTGAAGACTCAGCAAAGCTGATTGCTGTTATTACAGCTTCATTTGCTACGAAAGATTTTTTAGTTAAGCAAGGAATAATTCCAGACAGTATCAATATGTAAAATTAAAAAAATACATTTATAAAAATGGCTTCACTCGTAATGATGATTGGTGGCGCAGTGGTCAACGCGCTTGCTTTCAGCGGAAGTAATTACGCGTTTAGTAAACTACAAAATAACGATGAGAGAAAAAGACATAACAGAGCTATGGAGCAACTAGCTGCTGCACAAGACACCTATGAAAAGCAAAGAATGGAGCAGTTAGATTTTATTAACGACAGACTTAAACAACAGGGACATGCAGCTTACACATTTAAAGATGTTGACCAGGCAATAAAAGAATATTTTCTAGTAACAGGCAAACAAGTTGAAACATTGCCCCCACCAAAATTTAGCGACTTTTATCAACCATCAGAAAAACAAAAGATGCAAGAAATATTGTTTATTGTCTTTGGCATGACCGCTGTGTATTTTGTTGCACAAAGTATTGGCTGAATAAAAATGTACAAAATCTATTATTCTCCAAAAGGATATTGGAAGGGAATAACAGCAATTAAAAAGCTTAGCCAAGCAGCGGGAGTCAGTGAACAAACAGCAAAAGAATGGTTATCTAAACAAGCGATTTGGCAAATTTATTTACCTGCGCCTAAACGAATACAAAGACCACACTTTGTCAACACAATACCGAACGACACCCATCAAATGGATCTATATTTACCCCATGATACGATTAGACGAAAAAGATTTAAGTACGCACTTACAGTCATTGACATAGCTTCAAGATACAAAGATGCTGAACCATTAACACAAAAGAGTGCTTCTGCTGTTGCTGTCGCTTTACAACTGATATATCAACGAGGCCCGTTAACTTATCCTCGCATGATTCAAGTCGATGACGGAAAAGAATTTAAAGGTCAAGTAAATCAATTATTGTTAAAACATAGAGTTACCATTAAAAGAGGCATTCCAGGAGTTCACAGATCACAGGGTTTGGTTGAAAACTTTAACAAACAGTTATCTGAAAGGCTTTTCTCCTACCAGTATCACAGAGAGCTGATTGACAATTCTCGCAACACAGAATGGGTTAGAAGACTGCCCTCAGTTCTACGTGCAATGAATAATGAAGAATTTAAAGGTCTAAAACCAGTACAAGCAATCAGAAAACAAACAATAAATGTTGTTGAAGGAGAGTCTTCATCAAGCAAACTATTACCATTTGGTTTGAAAGTAAGGTACCTTTATTCGCCGGAGAAGCAGAAGGGGACACTCGCATCAGGGCAACCGATCCAGTTTGGAGTGTTGATCCATATGAGATAAAAAAAATTGTGAAAATGAATCCACCTGTGTATTATTTACGAGAAACTGACACAACAAAACGACCAGCCCCCCGAAGATCTTTTGTGAAGGAAGAACTGCAGATAATCCCGCCAGACACAGTTCCAGTCGCTTAGTTAATTTAGGCAAATACATTTCTGAGTTAAAATGGAAGCTCAAAAAAAATTATTTGCGTATAGATTTATTATTAAAACAATGATAAAGAATAAACTACCCATTGATCCTAATATTTATGAAAAAATCAAAAATCTTGAAACAACAACCACAAATAATCCAGCTATACTGGATAAAGAAATTACTGAGTATCTAATTGCGCTTGACCAAATGTCCTCCAGTGCCCAATTGCATATGAATACTCTGGATTAACAAATACTCTTTTTGTGTTAGTGCGGTCAAGAGACCGTTTTGTTACAACTGTTGTGTTAATCTCATGCAGATTAGATCGCAGCTTGTAATTGTCATGATGAAAAGTCTTATTGCCAAACAATGCTTCTTTGTAGTTGTCATGGGTTATGTTTGACTGCACAACACTACGAGATATTCCCTTTGCTTTTTTAACAACTTTTTTTTGGCTTGAAAGACTGTACATTTTCGACCTCAAACCAACAAACTCCTTGATCACACCTCCAGATAATTCATCCTTCATCTTACCTAAAACCTTCTTGTTAATATCTGAATGCAAAGGCGAATCTTTAGGATAATCAGATGTGTCGTACCATCCCGCATGCCCTTTAGCTACTTCTAATTCCATGTCTTTATAGATATCTTCAGTAGGGATATCTATAACAAAGGAATCTGTATCTGTGTACAGAACTCTGGACTCTGGATACAAGGGCTTAAAGTAGTCATAAAGAAATTCTAACATCAAAAGCTTCGACAGCTCTAAAACAGTAAACCCAATAAAAACGGGCTTATCCAATTTGACTTTCTTTTTTTTCATCATTATGCCAAAAAGCTGATCATGAAATCTTCTGAAGTCCTGATAATTAGGTTTAGAAGTTAGCTTAATTGCATCGTTCTCTCTGGTGACCAATCTAACATCTTTACGCTTGTGCGGATTCTCCATAGTCTTTCCAAAACAGCTGTTGTTCATCAACTTGAAAAAGTCTTTTTCTGAAGCATCTGTGGATTTAGTTCTGAGATCAGTGTTCTTCATTATGTATGGTTTCATGAACTGTTCTTGATCAAAAGCAATTATACGATGAACAGCTGTCAACTTCAAACCATGTCTTAAATAAAATTGTAGAAGCCTGTAATGGCAGACATAATTTTTTTTGCCTCAAAGATTAGGCACAAGTTTAGGTGGTTCTGTTTTTGCCATCTTTAGACTTTCTGCTGCTAATGGATAGTCATTATGGTAATCATGGAGTTCCTGAGGATATTCTAAGTCAACTTCTAGAATGTATCCACACTGTTGATCTGGCGTCAAACTGCCCAACCACTTTAATGCTTTTATGAATATTATTCGTATCTGTGTACATTTTAAAGTTGCGTAATGGAAGTGATTGCGCCATTGCCCATCCATACAGATTGTTTGCATCTAAATACATGAGATAGTTAGACCTTTTACTTGGATCATAGTCGTCCAAGTATTTGTTGTTTGCTTTACAGTAATGGTGCGACGCCATACTGATTCCCCCACGCAATCCGTTTTCAATCATCTGAAGCATTGGCAGGTCAGACAATAAATCAATTTGTACTCCAGTAAATTTTAAGAAAGCGTCCCAGCTCATCCCAGGCGCAGAAATGTAATGCGCGGGATCCAGGCTGTAATGTTTCATGCAGGTCTTCCTATAATTTTCAAAGACGTCCGCCAACAAACAGGTATCCGCCATTAAATAGGAATCATGATAGTCTCCCATCGTTTTACACTCTAACTTCTGCCACGCATCTTGAGCATAAGAATAATCAGAATCACTGATGTCCTTTCCTCTAAGACTACTAAAGAACGCGCCTTTAGGCGGAAGTGTATCTTCGTCAAACCTTTGCCAACTGTTCATGTACTCATAAGGGTAAACGCCCTTTCTAACAAGAGTTGGGTCAAAATATTCTTCTGTTATTGGGCAGGACTTTAAGGACATAGCCAGTGACTCTAATGAACCCATCATGTGTTGCATAGAGTCGTAGAAAGACATGTTATTTAAAGTGAAACACATGTACTTTTCTGATGACTGTGCAATGCATGACACCCTGAAGTCGCTGGTTACTGCTTGCATTATAAGGTGAGAGTCGTAACCTCGCAAGTTGTGAAAGAATATAGGCAGCTTCCATGTCTTTGGTTCAAACTTTAGTTGAAGATTGCATTTGTTATGTGCTGCTCCTCTAAACTTTCCACTAATGTGATCATGGTCTCTTACTGTTGGATTCTCTGCGGTGGCAACCAAGGCCGCCCCACAAATCCAACAGTGAGTGGCTGAGTCATACTGTTGTTGGTCTTCAGGCGTCATTATGATTTCAGATAAATTCAGATTATTAGAACAGGCATTACGCACTTGCTGCATGCGTTTTAAGAAGTATTTTGCAGCATTTGGTCCTCTGTATAATTCTGGCTTTGAATGGGCGCCATCCGACCTAACAATGATGAAGGCAAATGAGCAAATCTGATGATTACTCATTAAGACTGTTTTAGGAAGTTTCTGTGGGGTTGGTCCTTCATAAGGAACAATGAGTGATTCGAAGTCTGCGTAAACAACATATGGACTAGTTTGCAACCGTTTGCAGTTCTTAAAACTAACTTTACTGCCTTCTCCGGGCGTAATTAGTTCTGTATCACAGTCAACTGGGCTAATACAATGTTTTATATGTTCGCTCGCAGCTTGAACAGACGGAATTCTTGTTAAACATTTTCTACAAAATTCTTGTTTGCTATGTTGTTTTGTAGTATGCACTAGTAATCTACTCATTGTGCGTATTAGAGTGTAGTGCAACCCATTAAGGCTTTGCATTAGGAGTAAGTCTACATGACTCCTGGTTGGTTCGCCTATTGTTGGACTGTTCTTTGACACTCTAATTGGCAGAAGGTTGGTTTCTTCAGACCATGTGTAGACATTAACAGTTATTGATGGATTTTGTTTTTCAAACTGATCAATTTTGTCTACAGCCATAGGAAATTCAAGGCCGTTAAAGTTAAGATCATTGGCCCACTGTAAATAGTTAGATACTCTCTCTGCATTTTTGGCAACGTGATGCAGCCTAGCAAGAACGCACCACATAAAACATTTGTCGTCTGAATTTTTTATGTTCAAAACTGCTTTCTTTGCAACTAATGTTGGAGGCAGTGGAATGTAAGACTTGCTTACAATCGGCTCATACTTAGCCTGTTTTAATCTGATGTCTAGGACTTCACCCTCTGACCAACCAGAGCCTCTCATTTTAGCTGCTTCAGAGGCTTCATCAAACTGTGTAAGCAGCTGGTCTGCCCAACCAGGTGTTAAGTCATTATGAGAAAGAATAGTCTGTTGTTTAGTTGAGACCCAGACTTCTAGATTTTCTTCATTTATTGTTATATAGTCGATTAAAACAACTAACCTTACTTTAACTGGAGGGTTTATTGTTAGTTTACTTGGAACTTGAGAAATAGCGTGTACAACGCTTTCCCGCACGTTTTTTTGGATTAATAACTTCTAAATCAATCTCATTTAGTGCTCTTGACAAACGCTCTTCCTCGAGCATTGCTTCAAACAATTCATCTGAACCTTCATATATCTTATCCATGCTGAGTTTCTTTTCTAACTCAAAATATTTATTTAAATCAAAAAAAATAAAAGTTAATCAGAATCAATATCAACGGTCTTTTTGTGCTTGGACTCATAAACTAAAGTATAAACGCCCTTTGGGGTTGTTAATGTGAGCTGTTTAGAACAGAGTTTAATGTTTCGTTTACTTTTTTAAACATTCCTTTTTTATCTGGTCGGTGTCTGGTTGTTGAGAAAAAGTTGCCCTTGCCTTTCTTTGAAGATCAAACTTTTGTCTTTTGTAGTCCTCAAAATCAGCCTGTAGGCGACTAAATTCTTCATCCGTGATGTTCGAGTCGGCAAGTGCTTTATTTATTGTCAGTTTGAAGGAACTAAGTTTAGCTGTTATTAGTTGAACCATAGCTGTGTGCTTTTGGAGTTTAGCTTTTATTTTTTTGCTGACAGCACTTACAGCCAATGAACACAGGCCAAGAGTTAAAGACAAACCACCTAGAGGTATAGCTACCGGTGCACCTACGCCTGTTGCTAAGAGACCTACACTTGTTCCTGCTGATAGAGCACTAGTGATCGATGCTCCAGTATTAACATATGTAACAGCATTAAAGACAGCAGAATACCTTCGTTTGGTTTTGCTGTATTTTGAAAGGTCCTGCTCTAGTTTTTGTTGCATTTGTGTTATGTTTGTTAATCTGAAAGTTTTTATGTCTACAGCAACAGAATTGCTTACTATCTCTTCTTTGGGCACTTTTGGATAAGTCGTAACAGACATGCTTTTTTAAAATAAAAATAATTTAGTATTGGATATCTTTCAATCTGTTATCTTGAATATTCAGCTGCGCATCATATATTAAAAACAAATGTACATTAAGTGGTTTATCACTCTCTTTTTCTTTATCAATTTGAATGTTTATTACGTCTTTAACTGTTCTCCCACTCCCATGCAACTGATTATCCTCTGTTGACCTTAGGTCAATCCATAAACCGTATTTCGTTGTTAAATATTCATCAAGTCTAACACTGTGAAGGTGTAGATCTTTAGACGCAAGGTCTACTGTTGGACTTCTAGACCTCCCGCCTCCAAACAATTTTCTTATTTCATCAAAATGATGATAAGGTTTAAGCCCACTACCGTAGACTTGGTTAGGACTACCCTCAATTGAACATTGTACTTTCGTTATTTTAGGATTGATAAACTTTTCACTTTGTCTTTTGAATGGTTCTTCATCTTCACACAGCAATAAAATACCTTTAAGGGATCTTGCTGCAGCGCTAAAACTAAAGTTCCATATAGTGTCTGCTCTGCGTTTAGGATATTTTGAATGATGAATCACTCTTTCGTAATATATTGCTAATTTTGACTGATATTGTTGCTCAATCAGCCTTGCTAAGTTAGGGTTGCTAACAATGTCAAACTCTAACGAGATGTCGAAAATGCTGTACTTGGAATCAGTGTCTGTAGATTTAATGACACGTTTGTATTCATTAAAAGTTAGTTCATATGACAATCTGTCTTTTAATGCTCCTTGAAAGTATGGCGCATGCGCTTTTAACAACTCAAAATCTAAGGGTATGGAAAAGCGATTTCCATAAGCAAAACTTACAGCTTCATACTTGTTACCGTCTTTAGCGTCTTCGGCGTCTATTCTGTGTTTTAGTGCTTCGTTATTTTCGATTCCTTGAAACGCAAGATCGGCCCTTTCATTATCGGTTAGCCATAGATCAGAATAGATTAGAAATATGTCTGCATTGTGTAAAGAAAATATTTCTTGCCCCTCAAGTTTTATAGAAATTTTCTTAACGATTGCCCGTCCCAGATTCTGAACTACTGTCCTGTTTTCGTCTGTTGCTGAATCAAGTTCTATTTTGAAAGTAAGCCGTGCAGATCCCGGCACAATCACTTCATCTGCTCCTAGGTCTGGAAATTTAACAGTAAGAATTTGATCTGAATCAATAGTAGATGGATTATTTGGAACAATAATATTCTGTTTATTTCCCTTCACGCCAAAGGGCTCTTTCAGTCTTCTATGCGGGTCAAGAATCGAACCATATGCTTGTGACATTTTTTTTTTTATAAAACAAAATAAAAAGTTAATTATTTAAAAACATGGCAGAAGAAGATTATGATGTTTTTGATCCTGGAGACGACATGAGTGAAATGACGCCTTTGACACATCCATTACAATCATTGCGGCGTGAATTAACAGAAAGTAAGGTCAAATCATTTTATCAAAGTTTAGGCCAAGAACCTCCTGATTTTATAGACCCTAATGATTTTGAAACAAAAGATGGCCATTTGATTTTTAAAAACGAGCAAGGACAACCTGTACAGCTTACATCTAAACCAGACCCATCAAAGTTTTTAGCAAAGACTACAATTAGACAAAGGCTCAGTGTGAGCGATCAAAATCGCCTTGGCATTGCTAAACCGCGAAGATTAGACAGTGAGGCAATTGCTAAACTTCAAAACACACTACAAGAACTCCCAACAGATAACCAAATACAAAACATGGAACTTAAAGATTTAAGCCCAACAGCAAACAAAATAATAGAAGCAGAAACCAGTTTTTCAGAAGAAACAGTATTAAAAACTATGCACGATCCGCCGCTACCTATGAGAGAAATAACGGCCCTTGATCATGCTTTGAAAAGCATCAGAGGTGAATTAACAAACAATTTAGCAAAACTGGGTGAACTAGATGAGCATATAAAAAGAGAAAAAGAAAAACTAGTTGAGGCTGATGACAACAACTTAGGACCTGGTGTTAAAGAAAGAATAACACAAAGACTAAAAGATCTTGAACAAGAGAGATCAGCAAGACTAGAAGTGCTGTCTACTAACCGAGAACAATTACGAACTCAAGTGAGCAGAATAAGAGAAACTATCCAAAGAATTTTATATGAAGACACAACGTTAGCAGAACGAATAAGAACACTGTTTAGAGAGCAAGGCGTCACATTAGCAAGTGTTATAACAGCCTTAGGATTTGCAATAAGTACACTGGTGTTGGCTATTACAGGCGGCGGTGGTGGGGGAGCAGTGCCACCAGGACCACCAACTCCGTCGTCAGATAAATCATGGGTAAAAAAACAACTCGATCACCTTGCAAACTTACTAAAAAAATTAGCCAGTAAGGCAATAGACTCTTTGCCTGGTATAATAGGAGGGATCGTTAGCTGGCTTTTGACTGCCGCAAGTAAAGTAGTTGGCTTTATGGCTGAGCACTTATGGGCATTAGTTGTCTTAATAGTTGGGTTACTTTATAGTAAGATAAAGACCAAGTAATCCTAGGGCAGTTAATCCAATAACAAGTGCCGTCTTTTCATATTCATGGGGGTCGCTTTTATTCACCATGGGGATTGGTTGGGGGTGGGGTTTTGAGGGGAGTATTGGATGGGGTTTTGGGGCCTTGGGGATTGGTGGGGATTCTTTTTTTATTGCTATTGCTGGCTTAGAATTTATGTCGTTTTTTCCGACCTTCTCTTCTTTACCAGCCACAAGGATTTCATTATTATAGTTTATTATTGTTCCTATCTGGAGTCTGAGGTCAGAAGGCAGCATGTATAAACCAGTGCCAACAGCAAAGTCTACTTTCGATCTTGCGTATTGTAAAACATTTTGGTACCTTTTAATACTTGAAGGCAAATCAATTGCAGAATTAATAGAATCCTCTAAATTTGCTAAATACTGTTTTTGGGCGTCAAAGCCAGTAGAAGGATCAATTATGTTTGATCTCGTTTGTGCTTGCGAACCTAGCAAACACCAAACATAAGTACGAATGGAGTCGTTTATTCGTTCTATTCCCGCTCTAGTTAGGCCCTTAGAAGTATCCAAAATAAATGTTGTCCATGCTGTTTTATGCTCTTGCTCTATGGACCCGAGGTGAACAGTTGTGCCTGAAGAGAAAGATGTGTAAGGAGGATTCCAATCATAGTTATACTTTCTGTGCACGCCCCAATAATAAAGAGTGCCTAAACCATGATTAAGATCCAA
>CM065721.1:84881269-84891269 GCA_033310375.1 Conus canariensis
TTAATGGGAGAACTTGAATCTTTTTATAGTCCGAGTCCAAAAGACTACTGCTTTTTAGGACTAATTTCAGTGCTCGCTTGTGTAGGCTTAACAATGGTTTGAGGGTGTTAGCGCTAGCACAGTCCCATAGAGTAGATCCATAGTCTATGTATGATTGAATATGAGACTGGAAAAAGAGCTTGCGTGAATGCAGGTCGAGGAAGCGTTTGATTTTGGAGAGTTGATAAACTTTCTGTGAAACTTTTTTGCATAGTGAGGTTATGTGAGCTTGCCAACTCATATTGTTATCAATTGTTATTCCTAGCACTTTGAGGTATGTAACCTGTTCAACGGGTTCATTTTTAATATGTACAGGAGGAAACTTAATAGTGAGATTTTGTCTTTTTTTGCCTGGTTGTGATAAGCATGGATTTTGGTTTTTGAGGGTGAAGCGACATGTGATTTAGTTCTGTTCATTTGACGAGGTCATTCGCACTTTCTTGTAAAGTGTGTGCAAGAACAGTAACATCCGAATGATCTGTATGTATTGTTGTATCATCAGCAAAGAGTTCACAGGTGGATGTGATATGGAGAGGTAAATCATTGATGTAAAGTGTGAACAGTAAGGGACCCAGGATAGAGCCTTGTGGGACGCCATAGGAAAGTGTTTGAAATGAAGAGAAAGTTGTATTATTTTTTACACATTATTGCCTATTTGTGAGATATGAGTGAAAAAGCGTAAGAGTTTTTGTGGATAAGCCATACAATTTTAATTTTCTAAGAAGAAGGTTATGGTCTATCACATCAAATGCTTTTTTGAAATCAATAAATAGGACACCACAATATCTGTTGTTGTTAATGCTATTTAGCCAGTCATCAACCAGGTTGATTAGGGCTGAGTGGCATGAATGGTTGTGTCGAAACCCGGACTGTCTTGGATGACGCAAGTGGTATGTATTAAGGTGGTGTAATGTGTGTTTGTTTATGTGTTTTTCCAAAGGTTTGGAAATAGTGGAAATGATTGAGATTGGTCTGCAGTTTGCAGGGTCTGAGCTGTCACTTGCTTTGTAGATAGGTATGACTTTCGCTTTTTTGAAACTATCGGGAAAATGATTTTTGTCGATGCATAAATTGAAGACGTATGTTAACGTATCTGTAATTGCTGGAGCTGATAGTTTGAGAATTTTGCCGTCTAGGCCATCCACCCCGCAGGTACCTGACTGTTTTAGGTGCGTTAGGTAGTGATAAACTTCAAAAACTGTTATTGGTGGAATATCAAGTTCAGACTTGATGTTTCTATCTTGGCAATATTGTTTCAGTTTTTGAAGGTCGTTTGATCTGGATGAATCTGTCGTGACAATTTTATTGGCAATAGTGCAAAAGTGGGTGTTCAGCTGTTCGACAGAGATGTCTTTAATTATAGTTGATTTTGAAGAAGATTGATTGTTTGTAAGCTCGTTAATAGCTCTCCATACCAATTTTGGGTTCTGGTTTAACGATATTAGTTCTCGATAATATTTCGTTGTTTTTTTGTGTGTTTTTTTCTGTGCGCTTCTGTGAATTTATTGCATTTCTCAGTTTTCTAGATTCCTCTTCATAGCCATGTTGTTTAAACAGATCTCTAAGGTAACCTGCCACCTGTAACTCTTTAGTGTACCATGCCGGTTTAGGATCATGTCGTACTCTAATCGTTTTTAGAGGGGCGTGTTTATCATAAATTTCAGTAAATGTTTTGATCCAAAATTCTACTGCAAGATCTGGATTAGTTATGTGGAAAACTGAAGAGAGATTTGAGTTAAGCAAGTCATGTAGAAAGTCTTGGTCGTTAAAGCTTGTAAAGCAACGGTAGGTCTTTGTCTTGTGTCCCGTTTTGGGAATTTTCACTCCTTTTTGGGACCATGCGACACAAACTGGATAATGATCACTATAGTTTAGAACAGGGACGCAGACTTCTGTTATGTTAGTTTTATCTGAAACATAAATATGGTCGATAAGTGTCTTGGAGTTTGGTATGACTCTCGTTGGAGATTCAATGAGCTGATGCAGATTGAATAGACTGAATGCTTGCGTCCATTGGTTTTGAGAGAGAGAGAGAGAGAGAGAGAGAGAGAGAGAGGAGCTATTTTGAGACAGGTCCAGAAAGTCTTCCAAGCTCTCCTTTCTTTGCAATATGTGATGTTATGCCATAATATAGATGTTTTAGGTGGGGGTGGGGTGGGGGGGGGGGACTTGAAAGAGGGGTGCTGGCCGGGGGGGGGGGGGGAGGTGTGAAGCACTGAGCGCCACTTTTCTCTCTGTCTTGAGTTAACTGTTCACTTTACATTTCCTAACACCAAAGAGGCGCGCTATTTCAAAACGGGACAA
The DNA here is from genome assembly GCA_033310375.1 of Conus canariensis. Lineage (NCBI taxonomy): Eukaryota > Metazoa > Mollusca > Gastropoda > Neogastropoda > Conidae > Conus > Conus canariensis. The sequence continues at coordinate 84,883,613 of CM065721.1, forward strand.
TGTGTCTCTTTAGCGTGATAACCGTGTATTCTGTGTTCGGTCTACAGACAGGTCGCCACTGACTTCCACGAGTTAAACTGAGGCAGGAGCAGACTGACTTCCAGGAGTTAATTAAGCAGGCCGGGACTGTTTCAACGCATAACAGTCTCTCCTGTAACTCCGCTTACGTCTGTGTGAACACAAAGAACGGCTGCTGGCGATATACGTGCACGTGAAATCTGGTCGTTCATCTTTCTCAGCTGTTCTTTGGTTGTTGTTGTTTTTTTTGCTCTCTCCCACGTGATGCTCTTTATCTGCGTGTCGCAGGAAGCGGGGAGGTTTGTTTTGCATTAGCTGCCATTGAGGACGCTTTGTTTTGCATTAGCGCCATTGAGGACGCTTTGTTTTGCATTAGCCGCCATTGAGGACGCTTTGTTTTGCATTAGCCGCCATTGAGGACGCTTTGTTTTGCATTAGCCGCCATTGAGGACGCTTTGTTTTGCATTAGCTGCCATTGAGGACGCTTTGTTTTGCATTAGCTGCCATTGAGGACGCTTTGTTTTGCATTAGCTGCCATTGAGGACGCTTTGTTTTGCATTAGCTGCCATTGAGGACGCAGCTTCTGACTGAGGGAGACTCCTGGAGAGAGATGTCGTCAGTCACAGACCACAAGCCAGATACTGCACCGGAAAAGCGTAGCAGGCAGGCTGTAAATTGGCCGCACCGCCCCTGTCTGTTTTAATCACTCTAATCAATGAATCTCTCGCTCTCTCTCTCTCTCTCTCTCTCTCTCTCTCTCCTCTCTCTCTCTCTTCTCTCTCTCTCTCTCTCTCTGTCTGTTTGTCTCTATCTCTGTCTGTCTCTCTCTATCTTCTCTCCTCTGTTCTCTCTCTCATTCTCTCTCTCTCTCTGGTCATTGTCTTTGTCTCTGTCTCTGTCTGTCTGTCTCCGTCTGATCTGTCTCTGTCCTGTCTGTCTGTCTGTCTTCTCTCTCTCTCTCTCTCTCTCTCTCTCTCTCTCTCTCTCTCTCTCTCTCTCTCTCTGTCTGGTCTTTGTCTCTGTCTCTGTCTGTCTATCTCCGTATGTCTCTTTCTCTCTCTGCTTCTGTCTGTCTGTCAGTCTGTCTGTCTGTCTGTCTGTCTGTCTGTCTGTCTGTCTCTCTCTCTCTCTCTCTCTCTCTCTCTCTCTCTCTCTCTCTCTCTCTCTCTCTGTCCCATTCACCACAGCACAATCTGTAAGACACACACAAGACACTGGATAATGCGTTCCGACAAGCTAGCTGATTACTGAGATAATGCGTTCCGACAAGCTAGCTGATTACTGAGATAATGCGTTCCGACAAGCTAGCTGATTACTGAGATAATGCGTTCCGACAAGCTAGCTGATTACTGAGATAATGCGTTCCGACAAGCTAGCTGATTACTGAGATAATGCGTTCCGACAAGCTAGCTGATTACTGAGATAATGCGTTCCGACAAGCTAGCTGATTACTGAGATAATGCGTTCCGACAAGCTAGCTGATTACTGAGATAATGCGTTCCGACAAGCTAGCTGATTACTGAGATAATGCGTTCCGACAAGCTAGCTGATTACTGAGATAATGCGTTCCGACAAGCTAGCTGATTACTGAGATAATGCGTTCCGACAAGCTAGCTGATTACTGAGATAATGCGTTCCGACAAGCTAGCTGATTACTGAGATAATGCGTTCCGACAAGCTACTGATTACGAGATAATGCGTTCCGACAAGCTAGCTGATTACTGAGATAATGCGTTCCGACAAGCTAGCTGATTACTGAGATAATGCGTTCCGACAAGCTAGCTGATTACTGAGATAATGCGTTCCGACAAGCTAGCTGATTACTGAGATAATGCGTTCCGACAAGCTAGCTGATTACTGAGATAATGCGTTCCGACAAGCTAGCTGATTACTGAGATAATGCGTTCCGACAAGCTAGCTGATTACTGAGATAATGCGTTCCGACAAGCTAGCTGATTACTGAGATAATGCGTTCCGACAAGCTAGCTGATTTATATGCGATAATGCGTTCCGTCGACAAGCTAGCTGATTACTGAGATAATGCGTTCCGACAAGCTAGCTGATTACTGAGATAATGCGTTCCGACAAGCTAGCTGATTACTGAGATAATGCGTTCCGACAAGCTAGCTGATTACTGAGATAATGCGTTCCGACAAGCTAGCTGATTACTGAGATAATGCGTTCCGACAAGCTAGCTGATTACTGAGAAGGGGGGGTGGAAGGGAAATAGGAGTATCAGGGGGAGAAAACCAGCGTTGATGTGAAAGTCAAACAACTGCACAGCACCCCCCCACCCCCCCACCCCACACACACACACCTCACTACTCACCCCCTCTCTCTCCATCTCTCTCAACCAGCTAACTGATGCAGACGAAATGTGGACGAATTTGTAACTGCCGAAGAAGGAATGCTTCATTTGTAGTCAAGACAACGGCCACCGGTAGAGGTACTCTAAACATGTCACTGAAGACGAGAGTATGAATTGAACTGTGGCCATAAGAGACCAAAAATGGACAGAAAGAAAGAAAGGAAGGTACATTGGAAGGAAGGAAGGAAGGAAGGAAGGAAGGATGGTAGGAAGGAGGAATAGAGAAGAAAGAAAGAGAGAGAGAGAGAGAGAGAGAGAGAGAGAGAGAGAGAGAGAAATGACAATGACAATGACAATGACAATGACAATGAATACTGTTTAATGTCATCAGCAAGTAACATGCTATTTGACATGGGGGTATACAGTCTTCTATGAAACCACCATTAAGAAGAAAAAGGGAAAAAAGCAAAAAAGGCTCCAAAATGAAACAATCCAATAACTGAACGAAAGGCTCCTGGCCCTTAGCAACATCAAGGGCGACCAACAGGCCTCCAGACCAACTGGGAAGATATCATCGCTGAAAAACAGCCATACTTTATTTTACACTTTTTTTTTTACTTTCTGTTATTGTTTTTGTTTTGTTTGTTTGTTTGTTTTGGTTTTAGGCTGCAATGTCAAGTTTTTTCTTGCGCCTACTAACTGCTTCGGCAATAAACATTGCCATGGACCTTATATATTCTGTTTTATCTGTTTGTAGTAAAGCGACCAAGTTACGCCTCCTTGCAAACGGTGTTCTAAAAACATCATATTTCTCTCGTATGTCTTTATATTCTTTACATCAAAAGAAAAAGTGGAAGTCATCCTCTCTATCATTTTCTTTGCATACCGGACACCTAATAGCAGTTCGGGTTTCAGTTATATACCAATGTTCACTTGCGTCAAGACCAAGTGTCCTGGTACGGAATCGTGCCATTGAATCCCTGTGCCATTTTCGTGTAATTGTTAGTAAATATTTTTCAGGCTGTAAATCACTATTAAACTGTAAAAACCATGTGTACTTTTCGTTATTTTCCATCTCGGAATGCCAAACCTGCTGATAGGATGAGATCAGACGCTCTTTAAATTCCAGAATAAAACGTTTGTCGTCCTCAACGCCCTGGTTGTTCCAAACAAAACCAAAACCATTTTCGAAAAGAAATTTCTTTACTTGAAAAACCCAGTTTTGTCTTCCACTTTCGTGTTGATTCAATAACATTGTATATGCCTGCCTACTAATCCTGGATAATGGGAGTTTAACTAGACGAAGCCAGTACCTGATACATTTAATTTTTGCACGTATCTGCAGAGGGTACCTGCCAGTTTCTCCATATACCATTTTGTTAGAATAGGGATATTCAAGAAACGCTTTATTGCTAGTGTGTGTACTTTTTCCATGAATTGATTCTCAAGAAAGCCCCATATTTCGGCACCATAAGTCAGCATTGGTTCCACTTGGGTATCAAACAGCTTCCAAAAGATGGTAGGGTCAATACATCTTAACTTCCTTAGTGATCTTAGAATTTCAATCACTCCCTTTCTGCCTTTTCTACACATTTCTAACCATCCCATGCTCATACTTAGTTTTGTTGTGAAAATTAAACCTAAGTATTTATAGCTATTGGTTACTAACACTTCTAAATTCCCAAACCACCACTTTTCCCGAGCTGCTAGAAAACCTACCTTTCTGAAAACTATAATCTTCGTCTTATCTATATTAATAGCTAACTTAAGTCTGTCTGTTTCTTCTTTTAATGCATTTAACTGATTCTGTAATCCAACCACCGTGTCTGATAAAAGGATTACATCGTCTGCAAATAATAAAAGGAAGACTTCTGCAGCATCAGGTATTAACTGTATTCCATGTCTTCCCTTCTTATTTATTTCAAGCGCCAGTTCATTAATGAAAAAGGAAAACATTAGCGGACTCAATAAACACCCCTGCTTCACGCCTTGTGGACAATGGAAAAAATCAGAGTATAAGCTTTTGTCTCTTACACAGGCTATAACTGAACTATAAATTCCTTTTAATGACCTATACAATTTACCTTGAACACCAGACTTTTTAGTATATCCCACAAAATATTTCTATTAACTGTATCAAAAGCCTTCTGGAAGTCAATAAAAGCAACGTACAATTTTCTGTTACTTAATAGGTATTTTTGAACCAGTGCATATAAGGTAAATATGTAATCCATAGTAGAAAGAAACTCGTGGAGAGCGTGGCAGCAGAGAGTCCTCAGAAGAGAAGCCCCCTTCAAGCAAGTGTTTCGGCCCTTATCTCCTGACACTCTAGGGGGGTTGGGCCACACCCGGTTCATGACTCCGGATGTCCCTCTGCTGCCCCCTTTTTTTTTTCCCCATCTTGGGACGAGCCATGGCTGGGATTCGAACCCATGACCCTCTGGACATGCTCATTTTCCACTTAATGACTCGCGCTTTAACCACTGAGCCACAGGGACACCTGATATTTGTAGGGAAATTAAGCCTTATGAAGTTCACTTTTGTTCCTCCTTGACCAGATCCAGCTTGAACACCTCTCTGCCGCTTCTGCCATTGCTTTCATGGCTCTGGTTTTTTCCTTCCCTGCAACTGAGAGCTGTTTCATGAGGCTGTATGCAGACGTTCCTACAAACCCCCTAGCTCCAATTTCTGCAGTGAGGACTTTGACCTGATAGCCTTCTCTCCTCAGGCTGTTTGCCAGATCAGCATACTTTTCAGTCTTGTAGATTTGAGCTGCCTCCATTCTGTTCTCATATGGCACCGTGAGCTCGATCATGATCAGCTGCTTGGTTGACTTAGAGTGGACTACTATGTCTGGTCTCATGCCACTCTTGCTGATGATCTCTGGGTGACTCTTCCATTCTGGGAGGTCTGCAGTGCACTCCCAGTCATCTGCCCCGTCCAGCAGACTCTGCCTGCATGTTTCGAGTGGCACTGTTGTTCTTGGCCATGATTTGCTGCCTCCTGCCGTGAAGAATGTTGCGGGTGCTTTTGGAGTCCTGATTTTCCCTTTTGTGGTGTTGGTACTAGCCCAGACTACTTGTACAATCTCTTTAGGCACTTGGTTGTGCCTCCATGTGTACCTTCCTTGAGCCAGGGCTACTTTACATGAGCTTAGGACATGCTCCACTGTTTGTTTTTCATGGCAGAGGGGGCATGCAGGATCGTCTGTTTTCCCCCACTTCACCAGGTTTGCATTTGAGGGCAGAAGGTCATATGCAGATCTGAGAATGAAGCTGATCCTGAGAGGGGCCATGTGCCAAATGTCATTCCAAGTGAGACTTCTTTGGAGTGCATTCTCCCACGTTGTCCATTGCCCTTGCTGGCTCTGCTGGACTGCTTTTTGGAGTCTTTTTTGGTCTTCTTCTTTTCTCATCTCCTGAATCATCATGTCTCTTTTGGCTTTTCCTTTGGCCTTTGACCACCATTCTGTTTTGGTCACCCCCAGTCCTTGTCTGTTGGTCTGTGTGTGTCCTGTTATTTCTCTGATCTTGAGACTTTCTTTTGCAGAATCCATCGCCTCTTGAACTTTCCATTTTCTGCCTGTCTTCAGCTGGGGCTTGATTGCTTCTACCACATTGTCTCCTGAGTCCTCCAGCATGCTTTGAAGTCTGATCTTCCCTGCTTTGTATTCCTCCAGGATGGATTTCAGTGGTAGTTTCAGCTTTGCTTGGCGACAGTACAGCGCTATGTCAGTCAGACAGGGTGGGACACCAAGCCATTTCCTTGTGAACTTGTTGATTTTGGCTTCCATTGCCTCCACTATGCTGGTGCAGATGTCGTATATCATCAGAGGCCATAGGAGCTTTGGTATCAGCATGAACTGCAGACACCAGACCTTGTATTTGCCAGGGAGCCCACACTGGTCAATGGTCTCCAAGCCTTCCTCCGCCATCTGCTTGGTTTCTTTTGCTCTTTGTGTGTCTTTCAGCGTATCATCATACCATCTTCCAAGGCTCTTGACTGGTTCTTCTGTGACTGTTGGAATGGCCTGGTTGGCAACACTGAAGACCACAGATCCGGCCACTTTTCCTTTCCTCAGTGAGAGACTCCGTGATTTCTTTGGCTTGAACTTCATTCTGGATGAGGCAACTATGTCGTCCAGCCTCTCCAGCACATGACGTGTCTCGTCTTCTCTGGATGAAATCACTGTAGTGTCATCCATGAAGGCCTTGAGAGGAGGCATCTTGTATCCGTCGCCAAGGTCTGTTTGTCTCGCGTTGTTTGTTGCTGCTTTCAAGATGAGTTCCATTGCCAGCACGAACAGTATTGGGGAAATTGCACAGCCCATTGCAATACCCACTTCCAAGTTGATCCAGTCTGTTGTGTACTCCTTGGTAGAGAACCGCATTGAGAAGCCATTGAAGTACTTCTTGAGCATGTCGCGGATGTTCTTTGGCACATGGTACATCTCAAGAGCCAACTGTATCATCTCATGGGGCACAGATCCATATGCGTTTGCCAGGTCAAGCCACACTACGTCCAGGTCTCTCTTTTCTGTTTTTGCTTTTTGGATTGCGTCCCAGATCATTGTGGCGTGTTCTACACAGCCAGCCACGCCTGGGATGCCACCTTTCTGGACTGACACATCCAAGTACTTGTTTTCCATCAGGTACTTGGTCAGCCTTGCTGCCATGACAGAGAAGAAGATTTTCCCTTCGACGTTCAGTAGTGATATTGGCCTGAACTGGCTGATGTCACTTGAGTTTTGCTCTTTGGGGATGTACACACCATCTGCCGTCATCCACTGGCCGCTGATCTTCTGGTTTCTCCAAGCCGATCGCAGCAGCCTGTGGAGCCACTCCAGCACCTTGGGACATTTCTTGTAAAGCTGGTAAGGTATTCCGTTTGGCCCTGGTGATGATTTGGCTCTGGCTTTGTCGACCACCTTCTTGATTTCCGCCAACGTTGGAGGCTTGCCATTGAACTGTTCCTCAGGGTTGGTTGGCCACACCAGACCTTGAATGTCGAGTGGTGCTTTGCTCTGTGGGTCAGAGTATGTTTTCCTCAGATGCTGCTCAAGAACTCCTTTGTCCACACTTAGGGTCCCAGATTTTGGCTGCTCAAACAGTGTTCTGGCAAACTGGAAGGGGTCTCTGAAGAAGCGCTCTTGTGTCTTCTTCTTTTTGCTCTTCCTCTTCCTCGCAGATTCCGCTTTGCTGAGGGCGCTGTGTTTTTCTTTCAGGTCTTTCCACAGTTTTTCCTAGCCTTGTTTTTCAGCTGGCAGTGCGGTCTTCATTTGCATCTTGAGGTTTTTCTTTTGGACCCTGATCTTGTCCATCTTTTCTTGGC
>CM065721.1:84903769-84906269 GCA_033310375.1 Conus canariensis
TGTCAACACTTTCATGGTGCCCAGAACAGACCGTCCGTTAGTTTCTGTCAACACTTTCATGGTGCCCAGAACAGACCGTCCGTTAGTTTCTGTCAACACTTTCATGGTGCCCAGAACAGACCGTCCGTTAGTTTCTGTCAACACTTTCATGGTGCCCAGAACAGACCGTCCGTTAGTTTCTGTCAACACTTTCATGGTGCCCACGTACACATTATGAATGAAGCAAAACTTGCATACATGCTGGCTTGAAATCCTGTCAGCAATACAAACTTATACAAACACATTACTGCACGCCCTGTCAGCAATACAAACACATTACTGCACGCCCTGTTAGCAATACAAACACATACAAACACATTACTGCACGCCCTGTTCGCAATACAAACCCATACACACACATTACTGCACGCCCTGTTCGCAATACAAACCCATACACACACATTACTGCACGCCCTGTTCGCAATACAAACCCATACACACACATTACTGCACGCCCTGTTAGCAATCCAAACCCATACAAACACATCGCTGCAAGCCCTGTTCGCAATACAAACCCATACAAACACATCGCTGCACGCCCTGTTAGCAATACAAACCCATGCACACACATTACTGCACGCCCTGTTAGCAATACAAACCCATACACACACATCACTGCACGCCCTGTTCGCAATACAAACCCATACACACACATCACTGCACGCCCTGTTAGCAATACAAACCCATACACACACATCACTGCACGCCCTGTTAGCAATACAAACCCATACACACACATCACTGCACGCCCTGTTAGCAATACAAACCCATACACACACATCACTGCACGCCCTGTTAGCAATGCAAACCCATACACACACATCACTGCACGCCCTGTTAGCAATACAAACCCATACACACACATCACTGCACGCCCTGTTAGCAATACAAACCCATACACACACATCACTGCACGCAGCGTGGTGGTCAAGATTTACTGCCCTGTGTCCGGTCTGGCGAACGTTTCGGTGTCAGTGTCATCAAGGTGTCACTACTTGCGGACTACATCATACACACCACTCCACATCCGCTAAGTTTCGAGACGACACCGCGCATGATTTAAACCTGATGGATTAATGAATTAATGGCTACAATGAGAGAATTGAAGAAGAGGGTCTTGTGGCTATAACTTAGGAGATGTCTGACCTATGCATTAGCCCAACGCGCTGGTCAGACCTTGGGTACCTACCTTACATTGGCTGTCACATCATCATCGTTGTATACGTGTGTGTGGTGAATGTACACGTGTGTGTAGATATGTATGTGCATGGGTGTGTGGGCACGGGCCCAGGCATGTATGCCAAGGTATTCGGAGCGCGAGTGTGTGTGTGTGTGTGTGTGTGTGTGTGTGTGTGTGTGTGTGTGTGTGTGTGTGTGTGTGTGTGGTGTGCACGGGCGTGGACGCTTGCGCCTGTATGCGCGCGCGCGCGCACGTGTGTGTGTGTGTGTGTGTGTGTGTGTGTGTGTGTGTGTGTGTGTGTGTGTGTGTGTGTGTGTGCGTTCCTGCGTGCAGATGTGCATGTGTATGCGTGTGTGTGTGACCTGTATGCTTGTGTGAGTATGCTCCTGCGCGCACGTGCAGAAAACGATTATCCAAAACAATCGGTTCAGGTCCGATGCCCAATGCACAGATATACGATGGTTTCAATATCTGTATTGACGATCATCCAAGAAAGCGCGCATAACCCATCATTATGACGGAGATGTTACACCTATTACATATGAGAACCCGTCATGATGGCGGGGAGGTTACACCTATTACGTAAAAGAACCCGTCAATAATGCAGAGATGTTACACCTATTACGTAACAGAACCCGTCATTATGACAGAGGTTACACCTATTACGTAACAGCGCCCGCCATTATGGCAGAGAGGTTACACCTATTACATAACAGAATCTGTCATTATGACAGAGAGGTTACACCTATTACGTAACAGAACCCGTCATCATGGCAGAGCGGTAACACCTATTACATAACAGCACCTGCCATTATAACAGAGAGGTTACACCTATTACATAACAGCACCTGCCATTATGACAGAGAGGTTACACCTATTACAGAACAGCACCTGCCATTATGACAGAGCAGTAACACCTATTATATAACAGAACCCGTCATTATGGCAGAGCTGTAACACCTGTTACATAACTGAACCCGTCATCAAGCGGAGAGGTTACACCTATTACGTAACAGACGATGTCTATCAGAGTTAAGCCTGCGCTGACATTCTTGTTACTTGATTCAGGGTCGCTACAACTGTTAGTTCCGCTGTTAGTTTCAAGTTCAAGCAAGCATCTTCGCCCTACTGGGTGCCCATGCTGACAGCCCTTTGGGTTGTTGTGTAGCTGACCTGGCATCGTCACCCTACTGGGTGATGACTGCACCCGTTGACTGCCCTTTGGCTTGTTGTGTAGCTGACATGATCAAGAAAGCGGGAGAGTGTTCTGAACCTTGAGGT
>CM065721.1:84911269-84913769 GCA_033310375.1 Conus canariensis
AGCATTGCCATCGCTTCCCTCCCTCGTCAACAACGGACACCAACTCACATCAGTCTGACCTCGCAGCATTGCCATCGCTTCCCTCCCTCGTCAACAACGGACACCAACTCACATCAGTCTGACCTCGCAGCATTGCCATCGCTTCCCTCCCTCGCCAACAACGGACACCAACTCACATCAGTCTGACCTTGCAGCATTGCCATCGCTTCCCTCCCTCGTCAACAACGGACACCAACTCACATCAGTCTGACCTTGCAGCAGTGTTGTGCAAAAGCCACCTGCACCACTTCGACTGCTCCCAGAACTGTGTGAAAGGAGCGAGTTTTCTCACGAATTGCTCGCTCTCTGTTTTCTGTTTTCAGATAAGTAAACTATCATGTAACTCTCTCTCTCTCTCTCTCTCTCTCTCTCTCTCTCTCTCTCTCTCTCTCTCTCTCTCTCTCTGTGTATTTTTTTCTGTCTTGTCTGTTGAAGCTGGAGAGGTCGAAACGCGTTACTTCTGCTCCGTCAATTGCTCCTCCACTTTGGCAGTGTGGTAACACAACTTTATTCTCTCTCTTACCCCCCCCCCCTCTCTCTCTCTCTCTCTCTCTCTGAAAGTACTTTCGCAAAACCAATCCGTGCAATCCTCAGGAGTGTTCCTTTGAGAGACGCGATCTGTTTGCAATATAGATGCCAGTGTCTGCAGAGAGGCAAGGTCTGGAATTGTTCCGCCTGTGTTGCGATGGTGCCCGTGATAAGAAAGTTTCCTCAGGCACTTAGCACTCACACCAGTTCTGTGAGTGCAGGGCAAAGAATTGTGCTGATGGTGTTCTTGTTTTTTTCGTTGGATATAATAAAGCAAAAAGATCGTTTCGTTTGTTTTTTGTAGAAGGAAGCGGGTCGTCTTGGTTAAACAGAGGAATGGGAAGATGTATAAAGATTAGAGAGACGGGTAAGAGAGAAAAAAGATGGTAAGATGGGGGGAGGGGAGAAAGACATTTCAAGAGAGAGAGAGAGAGAGAGAGAGAGAGAGAGAGAGAGAGAGAGAGAGAGAGAGAGAGAGAGAGAGAGAGAGAGAGACTGAATGCACACAATGCCATGTCGATTACTTTGGATCAAAGCTGTAAGCTGTCGGATTGATATTTGCTTCATACCCGTGGAAGACATCATTTCAGAAACATTACAAAGATAAAGAGCGGCTATAAACACAACAGTTCTTCTGGGATGGGGCGTAAAGGATTGCTGCCTACCCATAAAACAGAAGATTCCTGTTCTTTGATGTAAGGTTTACAGTCTCACTAAAGCTCCATTTACACCAGAGCAAAGAACGGCTAGCAACCCATTTCTGGAGGAAAAGACTGGCGAGAAGCCCTCCAAGTCAGTGAAAACTCCTCTAGCCCATGGCTTTGACTCGTATAAGTTTGCACTCTTTCGGCACGTCAAAATCAGCCGCATACTGGTTAATGCGTATGCACAATTCTCAGTGGAAGTTGTCGGCACAAAGTTAGGACTGTTGTAAATCTCATAAGGTAGACACGACCATACACGAGTAACGTACAAGTGTCGTATTTGAGATCGCATAAATCGGTAGAAACTCTTACATCGTTCTCGAAAAGGACACATGGAAAGGTCACAGTTTTATTTCAGTTTTTCAGATCGGAAACTGTGAAAGGTCATACTTATATTTCAGTTTTCAGATCGAAAACTAGATTAACAGTTTTTGTTGTTGTGGGGAAGGCCAGGCTACGATTATCACGAGCATTAGGTCATGACAGGTCGGTCTGGTCGTTGATGTCGGCGCTTCAGGCTGAGACTGGGGCATGACTCATGTGTGTGGTTTTCTCCATCGTACACCATTCCCCAGACATCTGAAGGGTCATGACTCATGTGTGTGGTTTCCACCACCGTCCACCATTCCCCAGACATCTGAAGGGTCATGACTCATGTGTGTGATTTCCACCACCGTCCACCATTCCCCAGACATCTGAAGGGTCATGACTCATGTGTGTGGTTTCCACCACCGTCCACCATTCCCCAGACATCTGAAGGGTCATGACTCATGTGTGTGATTTCCACCACCGTCCACCATTCCCCAGACATCTGAAGGGTCATGACTCATGTGTGTGGTTTCCACCACCGTCCACCATTCCCCAGACATCTGAAGGGTCATGACTCATGTGTGTGGTTTTCTCCATCGTCTACCATTCCGCAGACATCTGAAGGGGTGGTCACCATTCCCCAGACATCTGAAGGGGTGGTCACCATTCCCCAGACATCTGAAGGGATGGTCGGATGATACTGCTTGAAACGAGCTAGGCAGGATTCAGGTAAGTCTGGTCCTTTGGCAGGATTCAGGTAAGTCTGGTCCTTTGGCAGGATTCAGGTAAGTCTGGTCCTTTGGCAGGATTCAGGTAAGTCTGGTCCTTTGGCAGGATTCAGTTGAGTCTGGTCCTTTGGCAGGATTCAGGTAAGTCTGGTCCTTTGGCAGGATTCAGGTGAGTCTCGTGCTTTGGCAGGA
>CM065721.1:84926269-84983769 GCA_033310375.1 Conus canariensis
TTGTAACTGACTGAGGACTTCACATGGTAACAGAACTGGTTGTAACTGACTGAGGACTTCACATGGTAACAGAACTGGTTGTAACTGACTGAGGACTTCACATGGCAACAGAACTGGTTGTAACTGACTGAGGACTTCACATGGCAACAGAACTGGTTGTAACTGACTGAGGACTTCACATGGTAACAGAACTGGTTGTAACTGACGAGGACTTCACATGGTAACAGAACTGGTTGTAACTGACTGAGGACTTCACATGGTAACAGAACTGGTTGTAACTGACTGAGGACTTCACATGGTAACAGAACTGGTTGTAACTGACTGAGGACTTCACATGGTAACATAACTGGTTGTAACTGACTGAGGACTTCACATGGTAACAGAACTGGTTGTAACTGACTGAGGACTTCACATGGTAACAGAACTGGTTGTAACTGACTGAGGACTTCACATGGTAACAGAACTGGTTGTAACTGACTGAGGACTTCACATGGTAACAGAACTGGTTGTAGCTGACTGAGGACTTCATACTCACATTCTGGAAGTCACCTAACTCACACGGTAACAGAACTGGTTGTAACTGACTGAGGACTTCACATGGTAACAGAACTGGTTGTAACTGACTGAGGACTTCACATGGCAACAGAACTGGTTGTAACTGACTGAGGACTTCACATGGCAACAGAACTGGTTGTAACTGACTGAGGACTTCACATGGTAACAGAACTGGTTGTAACTGACCGAGGACTTCACATGGTAACAGAACTGGTTGTAACTGACTGAGGACTTCACATGGTAACAGAACTGGTTGTAACTGACTGAGGACTTCACATGGTAACAGAACTGGTTGTAACTGACTGAGGACTTCACATGGTAACAGAACTGGTTGTAACTGACTGAGGACTTCACATGGTAACAGAACTGGTTGTAACTGACTGAGGACTTCACATGGTAACAGAACTGGTTGTAACTGACTGAGGACTTCACATGGTAACAGAACTGGTTGTAACTGACCGAGGACTTCACATGGTAACAGAACTGGTTGTAACTGACTGAGGACTTCACATGGTAACAGAACTGGTTGTAACTGACTGAGGACTTCACATGGTAACAGAACTGGTTGTAACTGACTGAGGACTTCACATGGTAACAGAACTGGTTGTAACTGACTGAGGACTTCACATGGTAACAGAACTGGTTGTAACTGACTGAGGACTTCACATGGTAACAGAACTGGTTGTAACTGACTGAGGACTTCACATGGTAACAGAACTGGTTGTAACTGACTGAGGACTTCATGGTAACGACTGTTGTAACTACTAACTCACATGGTAACAGAACTGGTTGTAACTGACTGAGGACTTCACATGGTAACAAACTGGTTGTAACTGACTGAGGACTTCACATGGTAACGAAACTGGTGTTGTAACTGACTGAGGACTTCACATGGTAACAGAACTGGTTGTAACTGACTGAGGACTTCACATGGTAACATAACTGGTTGTAACTGACTGAGGACTTCACATGGTAACAGAACTGGTTGTAACTGACTGAGGACTTCACATGGTAACAGAACTGGTTGTAACTGACTGAGGACTTCACATGGTAACAGAACTGGTTGTAACTGACTGAGGACTTCACATGGTAACAGAACTGGTTGTAACTGACTGAGGACTTCACATGGTAACAGAACTGGTTGTAACTGACTGAGGACTTCACATGGTAACAGAACTGGTTGTAACTGACTGAGGACTTCACATGGTAACAGAACTGGTTGTAACTGACTGAGGACTTCACATGGTAACAGAACTGGTTGTAACTGACTGAGGACTTCACATGGTAACAGAACTGGTTGTAACTGACTGAGGACTTCACATGGTAACAGAACTGGTTGTAACTGACTGAGGACTTCACATGGTAACAGAACTGGTTGTAATACTGATCCTGCAGAACTTTAACTGGACTAACATGAACAGCTGGTTGTAACTGACTGAGGACTTCACATGGTAACAGAACTGGTTGTAACTGACTGAGGACTTCACATGGTAACAGAACTGGTTGTAACTGACTGAGGACTTCACATGGTAACAGAACTGGTTGTAACTGACTGAGGACTTTCACATGGTAACAGAACTGGTTGTAACTGACTGAGGACTTCACATGGTAACAGAACTGGTTGTAACTGACTGAGGACTTCACAGTACAGAATGGTTGTACTGAAACTAGTGACTTCACATGGTAACAGAACTGGTTGTAACTGACTGAGGACTTCACATGGTAACAGAACTGGTTGTAACTGACTGAGGACTTCACATGGTAACAGAACTGGTTGTAACTGACTGAGGACTTCACACTTACAGTCTGGGAAGTCACTGACTCACATCGGTAACAGAACTGGTTGTAACTGACTGAGGACTTCACATGGTAACAGAATGGTTGTACTGATGAGGACTTCACATGGTAACAGAACTGGTTGTAACTGACTGAGGACTTACATACATCTGGTGTGATCACGTAACAGAACTGGTTGTAACTGACTGAGGACTTCACATGGTAACAGAACTGGTTGTAACTGACGAGGACTTCACATGGTAACAGAACTGGTTGTAACTGACTGAGGACTTCACATGGAACAGAACTGGTTGTAACTGACTGAGGACTTCACATGGAACATGAAACTGGTCTGTGTGTAACTGACTGAGGACTTCACATGGCAACAAACTGGTTGTAACTGACTGAGGCTTCAATGGTAACAGAACTGTTGTAACTGACTGAGGACTTCACATGGTAACATAACTGGTTGTACCTGACTGAGGCCTTCACATGGTAACAGAACTGGTTGTAACTGACTGAGGACTTCACATGGTAACAGAACTGGTTGTACCTGACTGAGGACTTCACATGGTAACAGAACTGGTTGTAACTGACCGAGGACTTCACACTCACAGTCTGGAAGTCACCTGACTCACACGGTAACAGAACTGGTTGTAACTGACTGGAGGACTTCACACACACAGTGTGGAAGTCACCTGACTCACATGGTAACAATACTGGTTGTTGTAACTGACTGAGGGACTTCACAATCACAGTGTGGAAGTCACCTAACTCACAAGGCAGGATAACAGAACTGGTTGTAACTCACTCAGGATTTTACAATCACAGTCTGGAGGTCACCTGACTCACACGGTAACAGAATTGGTTGTAACTGACTGAGGACTTCACAATCACAGTCTGGAAGTCACCTGACTCACACGGTAATAGAACTGGTTGTAACTGACTGAGGACTTCACAATCACAGTCTGGAAGCCATTTTCCCTGCTCTGGCTTTGAACTTTGCAGAAACACGCTTTGGCTATTAGAAGAACAGCCGGCTTTTGTGTGTGTGTGTGTGTGTGTGTGTGTGTGTGTGTGTGTGTGTGTGTGTGTGTGTGTGTGTGTGTGTGAGAGAGAGAGAGAGAGAGAGAGAGAGAGAGAGAGAGAGAGAGAGAGGAGAGAGAGAGAGAGGAGAGAGAGAGAGAGAGAGAGAGAGAGAGAGAGAGAACGTTCTTTTCCTGTGCTACATATAATTTTGGCAGCTTGATTATGAACGGGCAGCACGCTATATCGGCAGGATTGATTTTCCCTCCCCATCTCAACTGAAACGGCTGAGAGAATTTGATTCATGTTGTGTTGTGTGTGTGTGGTGTGTGTGTGTGTTGTGTGTGTGTGTGTGTGTGTGTGTGTGTGTGTGTGTGTGTGTATTACGTGTGCGTATTTTAGAAAAACATGTAGGAAGTCTGTGTATGTGTTTCAGTGCATGTACATATGTAAATTTGCACTGAACTGTGTGTGTCTATGAATAACCGGCCTGACATGCAGGTGAGAGCCAAAGCCAGTGACATGGCCAATTCATTGCTGCATGTGCGATTCTTTCCCCTTGGAATGTCCTCCAGTCTGAAATGAGTCAGAGAGGAGAATTCCTGGTTGCAGTATTCTCTGCGGTATCTATGACCCATCCAACTTATTTCATAACGTACAGTTCATTGCAATGCTTTAGTACAGAAGAAGAAGAGATAGCACAGTAACTTTAATGTTTCATTATTCAATCCAGCTTTCTTTCCCTGCCCAAAATGTAGGCTGTGTGTGTATATAGATATATGGCAGTGTGTGTGTGTGTGTGTGTGTGTGTGTGTGTGTGTGTGTGTGTGTGTGTGTGTGTGTGTGTGTGTGTGTGTGTGTGTGTGCGTGGTGGTGCTGTGTGTGTGTGTGTGTGTGTGTGTGTGCGTGCGTGCGTGCGTGCGTGCGTGCGTGCGTTGCGTGCGTGCGTGGTGGTGGTGTGTGTGTGTGTGTGTGTGTGTGTGTGTGTGTGTGTGTGTGTGTGTGTGTGTGTGTGTGTTAGTGTGTATGTGTGAGGGAGTGGGGGGATGGGGGAAGAAGAGTGATATATGAACACGCATTGTCCTCACGGGAAGACAGCTGAAATGCCCCATTGACTCAGCAAACTGGGCCGTTCTCTCTTCTCTTCCAGACAAGGTGGCTGGGTGTACTCACATGTCGGCCACGCAGGTAGCGTTGTGTGTCCACAGCTTGACCGTCACATGCATAGACCAGACTGGATGAGTTCCGGTGGTGGGGATGTGGTGGTGGGGGTAGGGAGGAGGAGGGGGTGGGGGGGAGGGGGGCACGAATGACGTCTGGAAGGTCGGGCAGGTACACGTGTAAGGGTTTCTCCTCCCCTCCTCCCTCCCTATTCTTCTTTCCTCTTCCACTCCCCCTCCCCTCCCTCTTTCCCAGCCTCTTCCCACCCCTTGCAATTCCCGGTCCATTTCTAAAAACAAAAGAAAAGAAAAGAAAAGAAAAAAGCGGCTGTAGTGTATTTGACTCACACTAAGGGAGAATGAGTTCTGCTGCTGTGATGTAACCCGCTCATTTTATTCTTGTACCATCCGTAACATCTTAAGTCATAAACAGCAATCTGTCAACATCTAAAGTCATAAACAGCAATCTGTCAACATCTAAAATCATAAACAGCAATCAGCCAAATGCTACAGACCGTTGAACACAATCACGTCGCAGATCCTCCACGTCTATGACATTACGAAAGGAATAATTTAAAAAAGCAAAATTGGAGTTTAGAGGCACCCTACTTTCCCCATTCGTATTTCAAACCATTTCCCTCCTTTGTGCCGTTTTTTTTTTTTTTTTTTGTCAAAAATAAAGATAAAATAGACTTCCTTTTGTTTTTAATCTGATTGTTTACACGGCAAATGGCAGACACGTCCAATACATTTTAAGCTGTCGTGACCCTCATACCTGACCGAAAGAAGCACTCTTTCAAACAGAAATGACGTAGTGGGGGTGTGGACAGACAGGGCTCCTTAACTCCAGGACTGTCGGCAATCAAGAAGCAGTCTTACAATGTTGTCGACGTCTTCAGCTAAATGTAACTTTTACAGCCTTACAATGTTGTCGACGTCTTCAGCTAAATTTAACTTTTACAGCCTTACAATGTTGTTGACGTTTTCAGCTAAATTTAACTTTTACAGCCATACAATGTTGTCGACGTCTTCAGCTAAATTTAACTTTTACAGCATTACAATGTTGTCGACGTTTTCAGCTAAAATTATCTTTTACAATGTTGTCGACGTTTTCAGCTAAATTGAACTTTTACGATCAAGAGGCAGCCATACAATCTTGTCCACGTTTTCAGCTAAATTTAACTTTTACAGCCATACAATCTTGTCCACGTTTTCAGCTAAATTTAACTTTTACAGCCATACAATGTTGTCCACGTTTTCAGCTAAATTTAACTTTTTACAGCCATACAATGTTGTCGACGTTTTTAGTAAATTTAACTATAACAGCTTTGCAATGTTGTCGACGTTTTCAGCTAAATTGAACTTTGACAGCCTTACAATGTTGTCGACGTTTTTAGCTAAATTTAACTTTTACAGTCTTACAATGTTGTCGACGTTTTCAGCTAAATTTAACTTTGACACAAATGGCTTGAAAGTGGGTGACTGCAGCAGAAACTGAAACCTAAGAAAGAAAAGTAGAATTACTGATCCGGCAAAGAAAAGAACACTGACACACATATGACAAACAGGCACGTTAATAGAAAAAGTAGAATGACTGATCCGGCAAAGAAAAGAACACTGACACACATATGACAAACAGGTACGTTAATAGAAAAAGTAAATTACTGATCCGGCAAAGAAAAGAACATGACACAGATATGACAAAATAGGCACATTTTGACATACTGGGTCTGCTTCAGGCAGAATAAACAACAATTAACATAGGCACGTTTCGACGTATTGGGTCTGCTTCAGGCAGAATAAACAACAATCAACATAGGCACGTTTCGACGTATTGGGTCTGCTTCAGGCAGAATAAACAACAATCAACATAGGCACGTTTCGACGTATTGGGTCTGCTTCAGGCAGAATAAACAATCAACATAGGCACGTTTCGACGTATTGGGTCTGCTTCAGGCAGAATAAACAATCAACATAGGCACGTTTCGACGTATTGGGTCTGCTTCAGGCAGAATAAACAACAATCAACATAGGCACGTTTCGACGTATTGGGTCTGCTTCAGGCAGAATAAACAACAATCAACATAGGCACGTTTCGACATATTGGGTCTGCTTCAGGAAGAATAAACAACAATCAACACATTGGAAACAAAGGCCGAACGAAGGAAGAAGAACAAACACTGCGGGCACCAGATGGAAGCTATGAGTGGCCGTTGAATGCTGTTTGTCCTGCCTAACAGGTCGAAACACGTTGTGTATAGTTCATAATTGTTTTTCTTCTATCGTTTTGCGACCAACTTATCCTACTTTTGCTTTTATTTATAACAAGCTTTCAAAATATTGCATGAATGTGTTTCCATTAGTACGGCCTAAGATCACCCCATATCTTCAGAGGCTGAACCAGATGCTACTGATGAGGGCGATTCCTCCGGGCTCCAGACTTAAAGCATCAGTCATTCAGAGGTATAGAGAGAGACCCGGGAACAACAGACATTTGCTGTCCGTGCGATGAGCATTATAATTCAGTTCTAAATAGCTAACACTAACGTTATGACATTGCAATAAAACACACACACACACACACACACACACACACACACACACACACACACACACACACACACACACACACACACTCACACACACACGTACGTGCGTGCGTGCGTTCACACACAGCAGAACAGACGGTTATATTAGAATCATGACAAAATGTTCAGTGTGCATAAAACACCCAAATACAACACACGCGATTATTTCCTGTGACGTTACAAATAATTATTATAAAAACAAACATGACAAAGATGCTTATATATTATTGTTGCTTTTTAATATTATTATTATGAATACTTATTTAGCGCCTATCCTCGGCTAGAGACCAAGCTCTAAGCGCTTCACAATCCACACTCGTATATATAAGATATTTTTGATGATATATTTCATCATGAATGAATCAAATCAATCAAAATCTTCCTTAACTCCAGAGTTGATCGTTCTCGCTACACTGGTGTGGGAAGTGTCTTTTTATTCATTCTCTTGACAGAAATCCGCTGACAATGAACGGGAAGCAACCGCTCAAGAAAGATGTTGCATACGGAGTTTTTTCCTTGTGTGTGTTGCCTCCCTTACCGTGGAGCAAGTCAGTGTCCTTGAATGCAGAACAGGTAGACCTGTACAACTTCCTGCTTTGCCTTAAAGACGTCTGCCAGTGGATGGACAATCACCATCAATGAACAGGTGGGTAGACACATGCGCCATCTTGTAGCTTCACGCTCTCTGGGGAGAACAACCTGCACTTTAAGCACAGCGATCAGTTGTCACAAAAAGGTACAAGACGCAAGAGAGAGAGAGAGAGAGAGAGAGAGAGAGAGAGATGGGGGGGTGGAGGGGGAGAGAGGCAGACAGATAGACAGACAGACAGAGAGGGACGGACAGAAGAAGAGAGAGAGAGAGAGAGAGAGAGAGAGAGAGAGACAGACAGACAGACAGACAGACAGACAGACAGACAGACAGACAGACAGACAGAGGAGGGGGAGACAGACAGTCAGACAGACAGTCAGCGAGGACGGACGGACAGGAGAGAGAGAGAGAGGGAGGGAGGGCAGGAGAGAGAGAGAGAGAGAGAGAGAGAGAGAGAGAGAGAG
This sequence comes from Conus canariensis, assembly GCA_033310375.1. NCBI lineage: Eukaryota > Metazoa > Mollusca > Gastropoda > Neogastropoda > Conidae > Conus > Conus canariensis. Next base: position 84,934,428 of record CM065721.1, read on the forward strand.
AGAGAGAGAGAGAGAGAGAGAGAGAGAGAGAGAGAGAGAGAGAGAGAGAGAGAGAGAGAGAGAGAGAGAGAGATTGACAGTCTTTATTTCCAAAAATAACAGATAAGCCAATACATGCGTATTTTACCAGGCCTTGGCCCTGCTACTAGAACAACGTATCTTTGAACAAGATGCAAAGCATATAAAATAAACGTACTCCCAGTTTATCTTGAATACGCGTGAGATATTCCATAAAGAGGAAAAACCGGTTTGGGCCGTCATAGCTGTTGCTAACGGCTATTCTGGTAAACATCGGGCATCATCCGTAACCCATAATAAACATACAAATGTTCAGAAAGATCGGCCGAGTACTTTCTAAGATATTTTAAAAAAAAACAACAACAACACCGTTATGGGCCGTTATAGCCGTTAGTAACAGATATAACGGTTAAATAAAATATCGGGCATCATTCGTGACCCATAATGAATATACCTATAAATTCTCAGAAAGATAGGCCATGTACTTTCTGATATATTTCATAAAGAAGAAAAACCGTTATGGGCCGTTATAGCCGTTACTAACGGATATAACGGTAAATAGAACATTGGGCGTCATCCTTGATCCATAATGCGCATACATAAAAATGTTCAGAAAGTTCGGCCGAGTAATTTCTGAGATATTCCATAAAGCAGAAAAACAGTTATGGGCAATTATAGCCGTTAGTAACGGATATAACGGTAAAATAAAACATTGGGCGTCATTTGTGACCCATAACGAAGATACCTACAAATGTTCAGAAAGATCGGCCAAGTATTTTCTGAGATATTCGATAAAGAAGAAAAACAGTTATGGGCCATTATAGCCGTTAGTAACGGATATAACGGTAAAATAAAACATCGGGCATCATCCTTGTCCCATAATGAACAAACCTACAAATGTTCAGAAAGATCAGCCCTGTACCTTCTGAGATATTCCATAAAGAAGAAAAACCGTTATGGGCCGTTATAGCCGTCAGTAACGGATATAACGGAAAAAAACAAAACATCGGGCATCACCAGTGACCCATGTTGAACATACCTACAAATTATCAGACAGATTGGGTAAGCACTTTCTGAGATATTCCATAAAGAAGAAAACCCGTTATGGGCCGTTATAGCCGTTAGTAACGGATATAACGGTAAAATAAAACATTGGGCGTCATCCGTGACCCATAACGCACATACATGAAAATGTTCAGAAAGATCAGCCGAGTACTTTCTGAGATATTCCATAAAGAAAAAAAGCGACAAAGGCCGAACAGTCACAAACGCTCCTAGAGATAGTTAATATCTCTGTTCTGCCTCACCACATCTCATTTTGCCCGAAACCCCCCGTTTTCATAAACAAATCTCGTCCATCTCATGCTACTTTTTGTCAAAATTAACACCTTTCTTACAATCAAACTTAACATGCAAAACCTTCAAAAATCGAAGTAATTGTTATTTTAAAATGGGGGGCTTACGTGCAAAACAAAAAAATGGATGATATAGAACGAAGATATTAACAGTCTCTCTCCTCTTCTGATTCTTGCGCAAAACAATAGGAACGGCCTACTTAATTTTGTTTAATTGGTGTTTTTAATCTGAGTTAAAAATGAAGCCCGAAGTAGCTACAGAGCTTATTAATATACTTTACGAGTTGGATTGGGAGCGGGAGGGTGATAAAGATCAGTTAGAGAGCAGGTTTGAAGAATTAATTACTGATCTTTTTGAGCGCATAAATATGCGAGAAAGCGTAAAGCAGGCCGTTAGTAAAATACCAGATTTTTTGGCCCCAACCGGTTATAAAGTTGTTTGCCATTTTAGTTGATAATATGGCTCCTGAAGATGTTAATCTGACTGTTTCTACTGATCCTGAAGGGGCGACTATACGCTTTAATGAAGATAAGTTTTTTCGATTAGAAAAGACCATGAATAATAAATAACAGCTGAATTTACAATTATTTTTTTTATTGTTTTTAAAAATGGATTGCGACGAGCTATTAAAGTGTGAGGAGGCAGCAGACCTCTGTCATAAAGAAAGATTATACTCTCTGGCTGCATGTGGGAAAACCAGGCAGTATTTAGGCGTTGAACTAAGTATCGAACAGATTCAGCAATTGTCTACATCAGACGTTGAGAAGTATTACGCCAGGTACGAAGCACAGCTAGGATCAAAAATGGTTAGATCGGTGGGACAGACAATGATTAGTTTATATGCTAAGTTAGTAGGCAAGATAGCGCCGATTGATTCAGAAGAAGATTTAAAATATGACTTAACACAAGATCCGGTTTTAACCAAGTCCCTAGAATCTCTTGCATGTGACATGTATTATAGATTTGGGACGTTGTTATGTCCATTCATCATGGGATTAATTACTTTCAATCATATTAATTTTAATCATATTAATTTTAATCGCACTAAAAAAAATGAGCGAGCAGGAGAAGAATGTCCCACAGGCGAGTGTCCCACAAGTGAATTCTCCACAAGTGAATTTACAGGCGAGTGTCCCACAAGTGAATCCACAACTGAGTGTCCCGCAGGTGAGTGTCCCACAAGTGAGTAGTGTTACTAAGTCTAAAAATCCTGGGCGTGTTGAGTCCGGTCGTAAACTAGCTGAATGGAACAGACTGCAAAAAGCAAACCAAGCAGCAAAACAAAAATTATTAGATAGTAATACAACATCAACACCAGCACCGCCACCGCCACCACCACCAACAACACAATCAAACTATAAGATGTATTATTATGTACTGGGGAGTATTGTTGTTGGTGGAGGGTTTTTAGCATACAAGCGCCTAAAGCCATACTTAGCAACAAAGTCACAAATCCCCACAAAAACAGTAAAAGAACCAGCCTCTGCAAAAAAAGTACAACCTCCTGCTGTAGACCCATTTTTAATAAATTAGTTTTTTTAATGTGTTGTTAAGTACTGACTAAGTACAAGCTAAGTACTGATTAAGTCAGTTATAACAAGTTAAGTGTAAGTAAAGCGCAAGTTAAGTGCAAGTTAAGTGCAAGTCATGTTAAATACTAGTTAAGATCTTAAGTTAAGTACTAGTTAAGATCTTAAGTTAAGTACTAGTTAAGTACTAGTTAAGATCTTAAGTTAAGTACTAGTTAAGATCTTAAGTTAAGTACTAGTTAAGATCTTAAGTTAAGTACTAGTTAAGATCTTAAGTTAAGTACTAGTTAAGTCGGTCAAGTCGATTCTCCAGTGGTCTATAGCGTATGTAAACTCAGGATTGACGTAAGTTCGCTTGCTATTGCTAGAGTCTAGTGACTTTTTATTAACTGCAGTTGTGTTTACTTGATGAAGAGTAGAGCGCAGATTAACATTTGCATGATAAAATACTTTGTTTTCAAAGAGAGCTTGCTTGTAGTTGTCGTGACTTATTTCTTTTTTGACAACTTCTTTACCTATGCCCTTGGCTTTCTTCATTACAGAAGTCTGGGTAGCAACACTATACATTTTTGCCCGTAAGCCAACATATTCTTGTATAACTGTCCCATTAAGTTCATCCTTCATCTTTCCAATCACTTTCTTGTTCACAGTTGAATGTAAAGGCGAATCTTTTGGGTAGTCACATGTGTCATACCACCCATCAGCTCCTTTGGCCACTTCTATTTCCATGTCTTTGTAAAAGTCTTCAATGGGGACGTCCATAATAAAACTATCGGTGTCTGTGTAAAGGACATTTGATTCTGGATACAGCGGCTTAAAGTAATCGTACAGAAATTCTAGCATCAATAACTTTGACAACTCTAGCACGGCGAATCCTATAAACACCGGCTTGTCCAACTTGACTTTCTGTTTCTTCATCATAACGCCAACCAGGCTATCGCTAAACCGTCTAAAGTCTTGGTAGTTAGGTTTAGAGACCAGCTTAATTGCTTGTTTTTCTTTTGTAACTAATCTTACATCTTTACGATTGTGTACGTTTTCCATCGTCTTACCAAAACAGCTGTTGTTCATTAGTTTAAAAAAGTCTTTTTCTGAGGCGTCAGTGGCCGCAGTCCTAAGATCAGTGTTCTTCATGATGTATGGTCTCATGAAAGGCTCTTGGTCACAGGTAATTATTCTGTGAACGGCGGTCAGTTTCAACCCGTGTCTTAGGTAAAACTGTAACAGCCTGTAATGGCAAACGTACTTTCTCTTGTGTCGAAGATTAGGCACAAGCTTAGGCGGTTCTGTGGGAATCATCTTTAATCTTTCTGCGGCTAAGGGGAAATCGTTATGAGGGTCATGCAACTCTGCAGGATATTCTAAGTCTACTTCTAAGATTAGTCCTATTGGATTATCAGGCGTAAGCTGTAACAACATTCCTAACACAGTATTGACATCATGAGGCCCTTTTATCATTTTAAAGTTTCTTAATGGCAGTGCCTGGCTCATGGCCCACCCATACAGATTGTTGGCGTCTAAGTACATTAGATAGTTGGATGGTTTAGTTGGATCATAATCATCTAAATACTTGTTGTTGGCTCTGCGGTAAGGATGACAGGCCATGCTAATGCCTCCTCTCAGCCCGCCCTCAATCATCTGAAGTGTATCCAGATCCGATATTAAGTCAATCTGGATGTTTGTAGACTTTAAGAATGCATCCCAAGAAAGGCCAGGCGCAGAGATGTAATGTGATGAGTCTAAGCTGTAATGTTTCATGCAAGTAGATCTGTAATTCTGAAAGACGTCTGCCAATAAACACACGTCAGCCAATAAATATTGATCATGATAATCGCCCATTGTTTGACAGTGTAATTCTGTCCAGGCTTTCTGAGCGTATTCATAGTCGGCGTCAGATATGTCCTTCCTCCTAAGACTAGAAAAGAAAGCGCCTTTAGGAGGAAGTGAGTCTTCATCAAACCTGTCCCACGAGTCCATGTATTCATAAGGATAAACGCCTTTACGCACCAAAGATGGATCAAAGTATTGTTTAGTGATTGGACAGTCTTGTAGAGATCCTGATAATTTATCTAAGCTGCTCATCAGATGCTGGGCAGAGTCATAGAAGGATAAACAGTCTACAGTAAAAGTCATGTACTTTTCTGATGATTGTGCAATACAGCTAACCCTCTTACATTCAGAAGTTATTGCTTGCATGATAAAGTGAGAATCGTAGCCTCGTAAGTTATGAAAGAAGATTGGCAGTTTCCATTTTTCGGGGTTAACCTTGAGTTGAAGATTACAGCCGTTGTGTGCTGCCCCTCTGAATTTTCCAGTAATGTGATCGTGGTCTCTTACAGCGTCACCTAATAACTTGCATTTGCATATCCAGCAGTGGGTGGCTGATTTATAACGTTCTTCATCTTCGGGGGTCATCTTAATGTCTGAAAGGTTCAGTTGATTGGAGAATTGATTGCGAAGGTGTTTCATCTGCTCCAAAAATCGATCGGCCGCGTTGGGGCCTCTGTAAATCTCCGGCTGTGTGTGTCCGCCATCTGACCTAACAACGACGAAAGCATAAGAACAGATCTGATGACGGGACAATATGGTTGTTTTTTGTTGTGCCCGCTCTTGAGGGCCGTAGTACTGTAGCAAGATTGATTCAAAGTCGGCATAGACTACGTATGGGCTCATCTGCATTTTGTGTACATTCTTAAAACTGACTTTAGACCCTGGTTTTGGCGTAAGAAGTTCGATTTTGCAGTCTACAAAACTTTTACAATGTTTTTTTATGACTGGCGGCGGCCTCTATAGATGGGATCCTGACCATACACCTTCTACAAAGCTCTTGTTTAGCTGTATCCGTTGTAGTATAAGCCATAAGTCTGCTAATTGATCTGATTAATACATTGTGGCTCTCGGAACCGCCTGCAAACAGAATCAAGTCTATATGGTTTTCAAGTGATTCGCCAAAAGTGGGAGCGTTGGGAGAGATCCTTAGAGGGACTAGATTGTCTACTGAATTCCATGTGTATACGCTTACAGTTATTGGTTTGTTTTGTTCTTCAAACTGGTCGATACTTTCTACGCTCACTGGAAAGGTTATGTTATTAAAGTTCAGCTCATGAAGATAACGTTTATAATTAGAAACTCTCTCTGCATTCTTTTTAACAGGGTGTAAATGCGCCAAAACACACCACATGAAACACATATTGTCAGAATTATGTATGTTTAGGACTGCCCGTTTAAAAACTAACTCTCTTGGGAGAGGGATGGAAGAATTGCCGACTATAGGATAGAACTTTGTTTGTCTTAATTTGATTTCGAGGACTGTTCCTTCAGACCAGCCAGAGCCGCGCAATTTTGCTTCTTCACTTGCATGGTTAAACTGTGTAAGCATGTAATCAGCCCAGCCAGGTGTAAAGTCGTAATAGCTGATTACTTCTTTCTGTCTAGTTGAAACCCAGACTTGCATACTACTATCGTCGGGGGTTATATATTCAATCAGAATGGCCAACAACACTTTTGTTGGCGGGTTAATTTGAAGAGACCCTGGGATTTTAGAAATGGCATGTGTTACGCTTTCCTGAACGTTTGTGGGGTTAATAATGTCCATGTCTAATTCAATGAACATATTGCTTAATGATTTGTTACTACTCAACAACGTACTGTTGGAAGGTAGTATTTCAAACTCGGACTCACTTGTAGGGTTCATTTTTTAACTCACAATATTTACGTAAATTAAAAAAATAAAAGTAAGTAAAAGTAAGTAAATGCTCTTTTATTCTTCACCCAAGCGTTGCAATACTTCAAGACACCCTAATCTTACAAGAACGCCTGCCAATACTTTAGCTTTTTCTGAATCACTACAGTCAATGTTTAACTCTTTGATTGCTTTGTCAAATAGTTCACTATGATTTTTGATTAAATTGTTTACATCATTCTCAAACCCAGATTTACTAAAATCAATGTTTAACACTTTCATTGTTTCGTCAAATAGTTCATTACAATTTTCTATTAAAATCATTAGATCAGATTCGCTGTGTTCGTCACAATCCATTTTTAAAAGCAATAAAAAATAATATAATACTTTTAAAACCATGAGTTTAACGCTGGTTAATTATGCAGTGCCTATCGTTGGTGTTATAGTCTATTCAACCCTCGCAAAATGTTTGTTAGGAATAAAACCGCCCAACATGGGAAAGATAGAAGATTCGCCGAAACTAGTTACAACCTTATTTTTAGCTTTAACAACAAAAGATTATTTGATTAAAAAGCACATAGACAGCCTTTCGTATTATGATTATTTTAATTATTTTTTTAGTTAATAAAAAGATGAGTGAAAAAAAAGATTATTAATACGATTTACCACTCTGCTGTAATCAGCGGCCTTAGTATTGGTTATAGCGTGTTAGCAAAAAACATGTTAAAAATGAAGCCGGCTGATCTAGGAAGGTTAGACATTGAGGATGTTGTTAAGGTTATAGTTGTAATTACTGCAGGGATTGCGTCAAAAGACTTTCTTGTTACGCAGGGGATTATCCCAGAAAATATTAATGCATAGGCAGATTAATCTAGAAAATATTGATTTATAAAAAGATGTCTGGATTGGTTCTGATGGTGGGAGGAGCTATTGTTAATGCATTGGCTTTCTCTGGCAGCAATTATATGTTTAGTAAATTGCGGTCTGATGAAGAGAGAGAACGCCATAACAAGGCAATGGAAGATTTAGCTAAGGCAAGAGACGCTTACGAGAAAAGAAGAATTGCTCACTTAGACTTTATTAATAAAAAGTTAAGAGAGCAGGGACATGCAGAGCACACATTTACAGACGTTGATGAAGCAATGAATGAGTATTACTTAGTGACAGGAAAGAAGTTTCTAACATCGTCACCGCCAGAACTGTCTGACTTTTATGAACCATCTGAGGATCAGAAAATGGTAGAAATAGGCTTTATTATAGGCGCTATGGGAGCAATCTTTCTTCTTGCATATTCAATCTAAAAACATAGTTAAAAATGTAATAAAAACAGTCTCTTATGGACGATACGAAGTACAAAATATATTATTCTCCTGGAGGGTATTGGAAAGGAAAGGCCGCTATTGATAAACTGAGTAAAGCTGCTAGGGTGTCTGAATCAGAAGCGAAAGACTGGCTTTCAAAACAAGCGATCTGGCAAATATATCTGCCTGCCCCAAAAAGAATAATAAGGCCTCGATTCGTTAACTCAGTTCCTAATGACACCCACCAGATGGACTTGTTGTATCTTCCACATGACAAAGTTAGAAGAAAAAAGTTTAAGTATGCTCTGACAGTTGTTGACATGGCTTCAAGGTATAAAGATGCTGAGCCTTTAACGGATAAAAGCTCAACTGCTGTGGCTGTGGCTTTACAACAAATATACATGCGAGGTCCATTAAAGTATCCTAGGCTGATCCAGGTTGATGATGGGAAAGAGTTTAAAGGGGCTGTAAACCAACTGTTTTTAAAACATCATGTTACAGTTAAGAGAGGAATCCCAGGCAACCATCGCTCCCAGGCTCTAGTAGAAAACTTTAATAAGAATCTGGCTGAGCGTCTGTTTACCTATCAATATCACAGAGACCTTATGGACAAAACACGCAACACAGAATGGGTTAGGAGATTGCCAGCAGTCTTACGCGCCATGAACAATGAAGAATTTAAAGCAACAGGCCTTAAACCAGTAAACGCGATCAAATTAAAAAAAAATTAGCATTACTGAAGATGTGCAGGGGACTCAAAAACTCTTGCCGTTTGGGCTAAAAGTAAGATACTTGTATGCTCCTGGAGAGGCAGAAGGTGATGTTAGAATTAGAGCCACAGACCCTATATGGAGCGTAGATGTATATGAAGTTGAAAGAATTATGAAAACAACCTCTCCCGTATATTATTTAAGAGAAACTCTTTCTTCCAAAAAGCCTGCCCCTAAAAGATCATTTGTTCGTGAAGAGTTGCAAGTTGTCCCACCAAACACAGTGAGTTAAAAAAAATAGTATTTATTTTTGCTAAAACTTATTTTTTGTTAAACTTATTTTTTTGGCTTATTTTGGGTTTAACCGATCATGTGTTTGTTTTTCAATGTTCTGTTTAATTGCATCAGTGTCTACCTGTTGCGAAGTAAAAGTCTTTCTCCACTCCTTTTGAAGTTCAATTTTTTGTCGTCTATAATCCTCACCGTCAGCCATAAGCTTCTGAAATTCTTCGTCTGTAATGTTTTCATCCTGCAATGATTTGCTTATTCTTAATCTTAATGAACAAAGTTTTGCTGATGCTAAGGCAACAATGGCAGTGTGCTTTTGTAATTTAGGCGTTAATTTTTTTAAAACAGCACTCACAATCATAGACATAGCACCTAAACCCAAACCAAGGCTCCCTAATGCTAAAGAGGCTGGCGCTCCAGCTCCAGTAGCTAAAAGAGCAACGCTAGACCCAGCACTTACGCTCGCTACATCTGATGAGCCGGTGATTATATAAGAAAGAGTATTTAAAACTTTAGCATATTTCTTTCTAGTAACCCTATACTTATCTAAGTCACTTTCTATTTCTTCTTGAAGTTCAGTTATTTGCTCTAATCTAAACTGTTGAACCTCCATTTTTTAAGATTAATTTTTTAATTAAGTACATCATTTTTAATCTTGTACATATTTTTTTATTAACCCTTCTGGCAGCACTTCATCAACAGAGTAAAACGCAATAAAATCAACATACTTAATAAAAATAAAATCAAGCACTGTTAGTTTGTCTTTGTCAATCATCACAGTGACTTTGTCAGATGATAAGAAAGTCTTTATTTCATCCCCGTTTTTAGTAATAGCAATAACAAGCCTAGAGGGCCCGCCCAAGTTTTCAGACTTTATTTGTACACCTCTGATTAACGTATGCTCTGGCAAACTAGGATCAGACTCCCTTGGAGTAATAAATAAGCGAAAAAGCATCGTCATTTTTCTAGGCAGTGATTCTAGTTTTGGGTTAAATTCTAAGCCAACGGTGTCGCCCCCCACTTCAGCTAAGGTCTTCTTTCTCCGCAGCATATATACAGAGCCCTGCTTAGTTATTTCAATCTGCTTTTTCTGTTGTAATCCTGGGACTAGGCTAGCAAGAAGGCGTCCTTCATTCAAAACTTTTCTAAAATTGTTTTTCTTATCAAAGTATACATGGGGGCTTCGTAGTTCAAACTTTAAATCCCAGTTAATGTCAGGAAGCAACGCCCAGGCATTCTCTCGTTTATGAAGTTTGTATTCGTGTTTGCCAAAATCGTTTGCCCTTAGATTTCTTATCTCTTCCAGGGTAGGATATTGCTGCCGTTTTTTGTCTTCAATTTCTGTTCGTTTGTAAACCCCATCATCTGTGTATTCAAATCCATAAACATTTCCTGCCACTCCTATTAGATCAAAGTCAGTTGTATCTGCTAGATCTTTTAGCTCTACTGCAACGCATTTAGGAGCTAACTCCGCTTTTAATATTAAAATTATAATAAACAATCTACAATAAACAAACGTATTGAACTGGCGGGTCAGTCCGTAAGCATAGTTTAGCGTGCTTAGATTTTTCTAACTGCTCTTTTATTTTTTTTAGCTCATCTTTGTCCCTTATATAATTTTCACTTAAACATTCTTCAAAACTATCCCTGTCCTTAGTATAGAATAAGATGACTGATTTTAACTGCGATCGAAAGTCTTTTAAGACAGCATTGTATTTTTGAGTTAAGAGCCACACAGAAACTAATGCGTGCCTTCCGCTAAAGGCTAGCTTAGACAGAGTCCTTCTTTTTTTAACAATGTCTTGTTCAGCCGAACAGTCATCAATAATAAACAGCGTTTCAGTTCCCTCAAATAGCCTATAGTAATGTTCTAAACAGTCGCTTAGCTTGTCAGTAGGATCAACTAAAAATATATTCTTGTCTGTCCAAACAAACTGCCTTTCTTTGTAAGACTTGTTGTGCTTAATGGTTGTGCAGAATATAACAATGTACTCGTAATGAAATCTGTAGACTGTTTGTAACAAATCAAGCACGAAGACAGTTTTCCCACACCCAGTAATCCCACAAATAAGCGAACAGTGCGGGTCTTTAGGCAAAAAGTTTAAACTATCCATCTGTTTTAATAGGCTATTTCTTTCAGTCTATTTTCTTCAATGTTCAGCTGGGCGTCATAAACCACAAAAACGTGCATTTGTATCTGGCCATTCTCCTCCTCTTCCTTATTAATCTGTATGAGTATGCCATCTGACCCTACCCTTCTTCCACTCCCATGCAGTCTGTTGTCATACGTAGATCTAAAATCCAGCCATAGTCCATATTTGTCTGTGAGATAATCTTCGAGTCTTACATCGTGAAGGTGAAGTTTTTTACACACATGATCGGCTGTGGGGCTTGTCTGTCTGCCTCCAGCAAACAATTTTCTTATTTCATCAAAGTGTTGGTCAGGTAAAAGTCCGGCCGAATACAACTGAAAAGGCTTGCCATCTACTGTGCAAGACAGTTGCTCAATTTTTGGGTTGTAAAACACCTCAGATTCCCTCTTAAAAGGAGCTGAGGGTTTAGTAAATAGCAAGAGAACCCCTTTAGGGACCTTAAAGAATTGCTTATAGCTATTTCCCAGACAGTGTCTTGCTTGTTTTTAATCACTAGACTGTGGTGTAAAACTCTTTCAAAGTAAACAACCGCCCTACTTTTATACTGATTTAAGATTATTCTAGCTAGTTCAGGGTTAGTAACAACGTCAAAATTAAGAGAGATGTTACTAACAGTGTATTTGGCTAAGGGATCATCTGATAGAATAACAGACCCGTTGTCATTGAATGTCAGTTCGTAAGTAAGTTTGTCTCTTAGTGCGCCTTGGTAATATGGTTGATGGGTTTTTAACAGTTCAAAATCTAGAGGGATGCAAAATCTGTTCTTAAATGCTCGCGCTATTGCCTGGTCTCCCTCGTCTTCCTTTGCATCTGCAGCATTAAGCCTGTGCTTAAGACCGTTTGGGCTCTGGATCCCCTGAAAGATTTTGTCTTTTCTTTCTGTTCTAGGCAGCCATAGATCAGAATAGAGATTAAAAATGTCTGCGCTACTCAGTGAGAAGACTTCTCTACCCTCCAGTTTAATTACCATATTTTTAATGATGGCCCTGCCCAGGTTAGCAACGACAGTAGCATTAGGATCCGCCGACTCAATATCTATTTTGAATGATAGCTTGGCAGTGCCTGGCATTATAACATCGTCAGGCCCAAGGTCACTAAATCTTACTGTTATTATTTCATTGGGCTCAATTGTTGATGGATTATTTACAACGCGCACAGTCTGTCTTATGCCTTTTATGCCGTGGGGCTCCTTCGCTTTTCTGAATGGATCAAGGTCGCAGCCGTATGGGTTCATTTTTTATAAAACAAAAAATAATAAATATATAAATATGGCTGATGAAGATTTTGACGCGATTGATCCTATTGAGGAAGATGATGAAACAGAATCGGGCCCTTCATTGCAAGATGAACTTGAAGGAGCAGGTTCTTCAGCTCCTTCATTAGAAGAAACACCCCCTGGAGTTATTACAGCTCGTGCAGAACTATTAACAAATAAAATTAACTCATTCTATAGAAGCATAGGACTAGAGCCGCCAGAAGGTCACAGTGCTTTTGATTTTAAGATGGATAAAAATAATCATCTGTATGTAAGGACTAGTAAAGGCCTTGTACGACTTACTACAAAACCAGACCCGACCAAGTTTTTAAGCAAGAGCACAATTCTTAGAGATCTCCCTGTTGCCGACCGAAGGCGATTAAACCTTATTAAAGATTTAAGGCCTGAGGCTGTTAGTGCTTTACAGAACTTGGGGCAAAGGTTGCCAACACAATCTGAAATGCAAAACATACCTCTTCAAGAATTAAGTCAAAGAACAGATGAGGCAATAGCAGAAATTGAGACGAATTTTAATGAGGAGACGCAGTTAAAAACAATTGCCGATTCTCAAGTGCCTAGTCAAAGAGAACGTGAGCTGAGTCATGAAGAAGAAGCAGCTTTACAAACAATTGATGATCCTCCATTGCCTGAGAGTGTACACAGGAATCTTAAAGCTGCTATACGTGAACTCAGGGGCCTTGATGATACTCTACGTAGAATAAATGGCGAGCTAAAAAACAACTTGTCAAAACTTGGTGAGTTAGAGAGAGAGATAAGAGAAGAAAAAAATAAACTGGCTGATGCAGATGATAACAATTTAGGGGCAGAAGTAAAAGCTAGAATACAGGCGAAAATACAGGATTTAATGTTACTAAGGGCGGCCAGGTTAGAAACGCTGTCTACTAACAGAGAACAAATAGCATCACAAACAAACAGGATCAAAGAAACTATAAACAGACTCCTTCATGAAAATACTACGTTAGCAGAAAGAATAAGGACTCTGTTCAGAGAGCAGGGGATTACAATAGTTAGTATATTGACAGCTGTTGGGTTTGCTATCTCTACACTGGTTTATGCATTAACTGGCAGTACGCCAACAGGGCCAGTAGCTCCTCCAACGCCTCAGCCCGGTAAAAGTTGGATTAGAAAACAACTGCGCCATCTAGCAAACCTATTAAAGAAGTTAGCTGTCAAAGCGCTTGATGCTCTGCCTGGCATAATAGGCAGTGTTGTTAGTTGGGTTTTGTCTACAATAGGCAAAGTGGCCGGTTATATGGCTGACCATCTGTGGACGTTAGGAGTGCTGGCTGCTGGTTTAATTTTTAGTGAAATAAAGTATGGCTAATCCAGTAAAAGTTAAAAACACAACAAGGGCCGTCTTTTCGCTAGTGTGTCTGTCGGGGTGAGGTACATCAACAGGCGGGGGGTCGCTTTCTGGGCTGCTTATAACTGGTGGCGGGGGGTCGCTTTCTGCAGGTTCTGGGCTAGATACTTTTTTTAAAATGGCTGGCGCGGGCCTTGTGTTTAAGCCTTGATTGTGTCCTAAGTTTTGATCGTCTCCGGCTATGAGGATTTCATTATTATAATTCTGTATCATGCCAATCTGCAGTCTGAGGTCAGAAGGCAGCGTGTATAATCCATGACCCACAACAAAGTCAACCTTTGACCTATCATGTGAAAGAACGTTTTGGTACCTTTGTATGCTGGAAGGCAAATCAACAGCAGAGTTAATAGCATCTTCTAAATTAGCTAAAAATTGTTTTCTGGCGTCAAAACCTGTAGATTGATCCACTATGCTAGACTTGGTCTGTGCTTGCGCTCCTAATAGACACCAAACGTACGTCCGTATGGAGTCATTAAGTCTTTGCACTCCTGGCATTGTTAGGCCTTTACTTTCATCTAAGATAAATGTTGCCCAAGCATTGGGGTGTTTTTGTTCTATTGATCCCAATCTAACTTGGGAGTTGGGCTTAAAAGAGGTGTGGCCGGGCCAGTAGTCAAAATTATATTCTCTACGCTGACCCCACAAATACAATGTGCCTAACCCGTGATTGCGGTCTAACTTTTGTCTAAAGTTATTTGAAGGGTTAATGTTAAATTCGTTGCAAATTCTTTCATATGCATTCTTGTCCATTGGGCTGTTGAATGGATTAAACGCGTTGTCGTTGGGGAGGGGTACTTGTAGTTCAGTTAGTATGCGCCTATACTGGTAATAAACATGAAAGTTATATACTGACCTTACTAAGAGGTTGGGGTGGTATAAATGGTTTGTATATGAAACACCGCAGCCAGTGGTTGAGCAGTAAACTGCAAAATTTAACTGATTCTGGTAAAAGGCCATAGGGATGGATGACCATGCTGATGGCACTCTATCACTCTTTATTGGAGGATTTAAATATCTAGTTAGTGGGTTTACAAGTCTGACTAGAAAGCCATATGATTCATCCACTGCGATGGTTAGGCTACTAAAGTCCAAAGATTTGGGCTCATAAACCCCCCCTACATCGTAAGTAGCACTTTCATTATATTTAAAAGGTTCCATTTTTAAATAGATTTTTTTTTAATGGATTTAAAAAGGATGCACATTTATGTAACTAAACAAAACACGCGTGTGTTCTTAAAGTATCCAATTGACAATAGGCGCGGTGATATTAGGGTTGCTCTTAGAGAAATTGGTTTTAAAGTTAAGTGGTTTAATATATCTGAAGAAGCTCAGAATAACTGGATTAATATTAGTAACGAGGGGGGCAATCAAATAACTCATGAAAAAATACCAGAAGGTTATTACAACTTTTGTTCTTTAAAAGAAGTACTTATAGAATTAGGCATATTGCTGAAAATTAACGAAGCAAACCTCAGAATTACTGTGCATTTTCCACCAGAAGAAAGAAGAGAATACACTTTTCCTAAAGGCCTTGCTAGAATCTTGGGCTTCCACAGTACTAGCAGATCTTATAAATTTAGTACAAGAGAAGACATCTATCAATTTGAAAGCAATGAACCATCTGATTTTCTCGTTAACCCGATGTTGTATGTCCATTTACAAGAGTTAAAAACAGATACTAATTTGTTTGATGGCCACCCATCTACAGTTCTAAGAGTACTACCATCAATTAAGGCGGGGTTTTGCGATTATCAGTTAAGCACATTTGGTGAAAACAGTCGGTTTAAGGAATTAGTTGGGGGATCTATAAATTCAGTGTGTGTAAAAATAACTAACCAAGATGGAAAACCAGTTGTTTGTTCTGATTTGTTGGTAGTGCTTGAGGTAGAAGAGCGTACTAGAACAATAGTAAGGGCTCAATCCCGCGGGCGTTAATCAGAGAGACTGTTAATATCTTCGTTCTATATCATCCATTTTTTTGTTTTGCACGTAAGCCCCCCATTTTAAAATAACAATCACTTCGATTTTTGAAGGTTTTGCATGTTAAGTTTGATTGTAAGAAAGGTGTTAATTTTGACAAAAAGTAGCATGAGATGGACGAGATTTGTTTATGAAAACGGGGGGTTTCGGGCAAAATGAGATGTGGTGAGGCAGAACAGAGATATTAACTATCTCTCTCCTCTTTTTAAGTGAATGGAGAAGCCCTGTCCATAAATTAATGTTCCCACGGCATTTGTTTGATGATCACACAAACTGGCAGTTCAGCACCTCCACCCCGCACAACACCCTCCTTCTCCGACCCCACGCCCCTGCACACCCCCTCTCCGTCACTCTCCCTGCTACCACCCCCATCCACCTTCCTCTCCCCCCTCTCTCATACGCCCAAAGTTCCCTCCCCTCACATTTCTGTGTCCTGTGCTCTCACCTGTCTCACAAGGCAGGGTAACAGAACTGGTTGTAACTGACTGAGGACTTCACATGGTAACAGAACTGGTTGTAACTGACTGAGGACTTCACATGGTAACAGAACTGGTTGTAACTGACTGAGGACTTCACATGGTAACAGAACTGGTTGTAACTGACTGAGGACTTCACATGGTAACAGAACTGGTTGTAACTGACTGAGGACTTCACATGGTAACAGAACTGGTTGTAACTGACTGAGGACTTCACATGGTAACAGAACTGGTTGTAACTGACTGAGGACTTCACATGGTAACAGAACTGGTTGTAACTGACTGAGGACTTCACATGGTAACAGAACTGGTTGTAACTGACTGAGGACTTCACATGGTAACAGAACTGGTTGTAACTGACTGAGGACTTCACATGGTAACAGAACTGGTTGTAACTGACTGAGGACTTCACATGGTAACGAACTGGTTGTAACTGACTGAGGACTTCACATGGTAACAGAACTGGTTGTAACTGACTGAGGACTTCACATGGTAACAGAACTGGTTGTAACTGACTGAGGACTTCACATGGTAACAGAACTGGTTGTAACTGACTGAGGACTTCACATGGTAACAGAACTGGTTGTAACTGACTGAGGACTTCACATGGTAACAGAACTGGTTGTAACTGACGAGGACTTCACATGTGTAACAGAACACGGTTAAAACTGTGACTGATGAGGACTTCACATGGTAACAGAACTGGTTGTAACTGACTGAGGACTTCACATGGTAACAGAACTGGTTGTAACTGACTGAGGACTTCACATGGTAACAGAACTGGTTGTAACTGACTGAGGACTTCACATGGTAACAGAACTGGTTGTAACTGACTGAGGATTCACATGGTAACAGAACTGGTTGTAACTGACTGAGGACTTCACATGGTAACAGAACTGGTTGTAACTGTCAACTCGTTAGTACTGACTCACACGGTAACAGACGGTTGTAACTGCTGAGACTCACATGGTAACAGAACTGGTTGTAACTGACTGAGGACTTCACATGGTAACAGAACTGGTTGTAACTGACGAGGACTTCAACTCACATTTTGGAAGTCACCTTTACTCACACGGTAACAGAACTGGTTGTAACTGACTGAGGACTTCACATGGTAACAGAACTGGTTGTAACTGACTGAGGACTTCACATGGTAACAGAACTGTTGTAACTGACTGAGGACTTCACATGGTAACATAACTGGTTGTACCTGACTCAGGCTTCACATGGTAACAGAACTGGTTGTAACTGACTGAGGACTTCACATGGTAACTATGGTTGTACTGACCAGCTCAATGGTACAGAATGTTGTAACTGACTGAGGACTTCACATGGTAACAGAACTGGTTGTACCTGACTGAGGACTTCACATGGTAACAGAACTGGTTGTAACTGACTGAGGATTACTCACATGGATCACTGTAACGTGATGGTTGTAACTGACTGAGGACTTCAACCACATGGGTAACAGTAAATACTGGTTTGTAACTCTCACAGGTGGAGACCCCTTCACAACAGGTAACAGAACTGGTTGTAATCGTTTAACACTGAGGACCTTCACGAACAAATTGGTGTAACATAGGAACAACTGGTTGTCACACTTGACTGGTGTACTGTTCACAATCACAGTCTGGAAGCCATTTTCCCTGCTCTGGCTTTGAACTTGCAGAAACACGCTTTGGCTATTAGAAGAACAGCCGGCTTTTGTGTGTGTGTGTGTGTGTGTGTGTGTGTGTGTGTGTGTGTGTGTGTGTGTGTGTGTGTGAGGGAGAGAGAGAGAGAGAGAGAGAGAGAGAGAGAGAGAGAGAGAGAGAGGAGAGAGAGAGAGAGAGAGAGACGTTCTTTTCCTGTGCTACATATAATTTTGGCAGCTTGATTATGAACGGGCAGCACGCTATATCGGCAGGATTGATTTTCCCTCCCCATCTCAACTGAAACGGCTGAGAGAATTTGATTCATGTTGCTGTGTGTGTGTGTGTGTGTGTGTGTGTGTGTGTGTGTGTGTGTGTGTGTGTGTGTGTGTGTGTGTTGTGTGTTATTACGTGTGTGCGTATTTGAGAAAGGCATGTAGGAAGTCTATGTATGTGTTTCAATGCATGTGCATATGTAAATTTGCACTGAACTGTGTGTGTCTATGAATAACCGGCCTGAAATGTAGGTGAGAGCCAAAGCCAGTGACGTGGCCAATTCATTGCTGCATGTGCGATTCTTTCCCCTTGGAATGTCCTGCATTCTGAAATGAGCCAGAAGAGAATTCCTGGTTGCAGTATTCTCTGCGGTATCTGTGACCCATCCAACTTATTTCATAACTGACAGTTCATTGCAATGCTATTGAACAGAAGAAGAGATAGCACAGTAACTTTAATGTTTCATTATTCAATCCAGCTTTCTTTCCCTGCCCAAAATGTAGGCTGTGTGTGTATATAGATATATGGCAGTGTGTTGTGTGTGTGGGGTGGGGGGGGGGGGGGGGGGGGGGGGGGGGGAGGGGAAGAAGAGTGATATATGTACACGCATTGTCCTCACGGGAAGACAGCTGAAATGCCCCATTGACTCAGCAAACTGGGCCGTTCTCTCTTCTCTTCCAGACAAGGTGGCTGGGTGTACTCACATGTCGGCCACGCAGGTAGCGTTGTGTGTCCACAGCTTGACCGTCACATGCATAGACCAGACTGGATGAGTTGCGGTGGTGGGGATGTGGTGGTGGGGGTAGGGAGGAGGAGGGGGATTGGGGGGGTGGGGGGGCACGGATGACGACTGGAAGGTCGGAGAGGTACACGTGTAAGGGTTTCTCCTCCCCTCCTCCCTCCCTATTCTTCTTTCCTCTTCCACTCCCCCTCCCCTCCCTCTTTCCCAGCCTCTCCCCACCCCTTGCAATTCCCGGTCCATTTCTAAAAACAAAAGAAAAGAAAAGAAAAGAAAAAAGCGGCTGTAGTGTATTTGACTCACACTAAGGGAGAATGAGTTCTGCTGCTGTGATGTAACCCGCTCATTTTATTCTTGTACCATCCGCAACATCTAAAGTCATAAACAGCAATCTGTCAACATCTAAAGTCATAAACAGCAATCTGTCAACATCTAAAGTCATAAACAGCAATCAGCCAAATGCTACAGACCGTTGAACACAATCACGTCGCAGATCCTCCACGGCTATGACATTACGAAAGGAATAATTTAAAAAAAGCAAAATTGGAGTTTTGAGGCACCCTACTTTCCCCATTCGTATTTCAAACCATTTCCCTCCTTTGTGCCGTTTTCTTTTTGTCAAAAATAAAGATAAGATATATATATTTTTTAATCTGATTGTTTACACAGCAAATGGCACACACGTCCAATACATTTTAAGCTGTCGTGACCCTCATACCTGACCGAAAGAAGCACTCTTTCAAACAGAAATGACGTAGTGGGGGTGTGGACAGACAGGGCTCCTTAACTCCAGGACTGTCGACAATAAAGAAGCAGTCTTACAATGTTGTCGATGTCTTCAGCTAAATTTAACTTTTACAGCCTTACAATGTTGTCGACGTCTTCAGCTAAATTTAACTTTTACAGCCTTACAATGTTGTCGACGTTTTCAGCTAAATTTAACTTTTACAGCTATACAATGTTGTCGACGTCTTCAGCTAAATTTAACTTTTACAGCCTTACAATGTTGTCGAGTTTTCAGCTAAATTGACTTTTACAGGTCGACGTTTTCAGCTAAATTGAACTTTTACAGCATCAATCTGTCACGTTCAGCTAATTATTTACAGCCATACAATCTTGTCCACGTTTTCAGCTAAATTTAAACTTTTACAGCCATACAATGTTGTCCACGTTTTCAGCTAAATTTAACTTTTTACAGCCATACAATATTGTCGACGTTTTTAGCTAAATTTAACTATAACAGCTTTGCAATGTTGTCGACGTTTTCAGCTAAATTGAACTTTGACAGCCTTACAATGTTGTCGACGTTTTTAGCTAAATTTAACTTTTACAGTCTTACAATGTTGTCGACGTTTTCAGCTAAATTTAACTTTGACACAAATGGCTTGAAAGTGGGGTGACTGCAGGCAAAAACTGAAACCTGAAAGAATAAGAGGAATTACTGATCCGGCAAAGAAAAGAACACTGTTACACATATGACAAACAGGTACGTTAATAGAAAAAGTAGAATTACTGATCCGGCAAAGAAAAGAACACTGACACACATATGACAAACATGCACGTTAAAAGAAAAAGTAGAATTACTGATCCGGCAAAGAAAAGAACACTGACACACATATGACAAACAGGTACGTTAATAGAAAAAGTAGAATTACTGATCCGGCAGAAAAAACGAACAATGCAACATAGGCACTTTGACTATGGTCTGCTTCAGGCAGAATAAAACAATCAACATAGGCACGATTTTCGACAGTACTTGGGTCTGCTTCAGGCAGAATAAACAACAATCAACATAGGCACGTTCGACGTATGGTCTGCTTCAGCAGAATAAACAACAATCACATAGGCACGTTTCGACTATTGGGTCTGCTTCAGGCAGAATAAACAACAATCAACACATTGGAAACAAAGGCCGAACGAAGGAAGAAGAACAAACACTGTGGGCACCAGATGGAAGCTATGAGTGGCCGTTAAATGCTGTTTGTCCTGCCTACAGAAGACCCAGCAGGTCGAAACACGTTGTGTCTGGTTCGTTATTGCTTTTGTTCCATCGTTTTGCGACCACCAACTTATCCTACTTTTGCTTTCATTATTAACAAGCTTTCGAAGGATTGCATGAAATGTGTTTCCATTTGACGGCCTAAGATCATCCCATATCTTCAGAGGCTGAACCAGATGCTACTGATGAGGGCGATTCCTCCGGGCTCCAGTCTTAAAGCATCAGTCATTCAGACGTATAGAGAGAGACCCGGGAACGACAGATATTTGCCCTCTGTGCGATGAGCATTATAATTCAGTTCTAAATAGCTAACACTAATGTTATGACATTGCAATAAGCACACACACACACACACACACACACACACACACACACACACACACACACACACGCACACAAGCACCACACACACACACACACACACACACACACACACACACACACACACACACACACACACATACAACATGCAGTTACATGAGAATCATGACAAAATATTCAGTGTGCATAAAACACCCAAACACAACACATGCGATCATTTCCTGTGACGTTACAAATATCATACACACAAACATGACAAAGATACTTACGCATTATTATTATTATGATTATTATTATTATTATGATTATTATTATTTATTATTATTATTATTATTATTATTGTTGTTGTTGTTGTTGTTCTTCTTCTTATTATTATTATTATGAATACATTTTGCGCCTATCCTCGGCTACAGACCAAACTCTAAGCGCTTCACAATCCACACTCGTATATATAAGATATTTTTGATGATATATTTCATCATGAATGAATCAAATCAATCAAAATCTTCCTTAACTCCAGAGTTGATCGTTCTCGCTACACTGGTGTGGGAAGTGTCTTTTTATTCATTCTCGTGATAGAAATCCGCTGACAATGAACGGGAAGCAACCGCTCAAGAAAGATGTTGCATTGGATTTCTTCCCTTGTGTGTGTTGCTTCCCTTATCCAGGAGCAAGTCAGTGTCCTTGAAAGCAGAACAGCTAGGCCTGTACAACTTCCTGCTTTGCCTTAAAGACGTCTGCCAGTGGATGAACAATCACCCTCAATGAACAGGTGGGTAGACACATGCGCCATCTTGTAGCTTCACGCTCTCTGGGGAGAACAACCTGCACTTTAAGCACAGCGATCAGTTGTCACAAAAAGTTACAAGACGCAAGAGAGAGAGAGACAGAGAGAGAGAGAGAGAGATGGGGAGAGGGAGGGAGAGAGGGGGGAGGGAGAGAGAGACAGACAGACAGATAGACAATGAGGGACGGACAGAGAGAGGGAGAGAAAGAGAGAGAGAGAGAAGAGAGAGAGAGAGGAGAGAGAGAGAGAGAAGAGAGAGAGAGAGAGAGAGAGAGAGAGAGAGAGAGAGAGAGAGACGGACGGACAGACAGACAGACAGAGAGACAGACTGTCAAGTGCGTGAAACCTCTCACAAAAGGCATTAAACGCTTAGAGGCAAAAGGGGCGTTGTACATAGTATACAAATAGGTAATAGAACCATTAACAAGTATGCCTTACCCATCGCACACGGTCGAACTGTGTCAAGGAGGACGAAGCGGTCAGGTAACAGATGGCACCTAAGGTAGTAAGGAGTTCGGACCTGCCCGACAGCGAAAGGGGAGAGGAACATAACCACTAGGACCTCGGTGCACCAAGTGAGTGCTAAATACTCAGTCAGCTGAGGTTCTTTTGTAAACAGTCAGTGAAGAGCAGGAGTCTTGGACTCGTTCGGATGGTATTGCCGTGGGTCACTGGGTTGGTTCTATTGTCAGGCTGGTTGAACACGCGTGGATGTTGTTATCGTAGCCCTCTTTAAGATAATTACTGTGTTAAAGTGGCCTCCGAAGTCGGCGGGAATTTTCGATGTCCATCTGGTGCCAAGTGTTTGTTTGCTAATCAATCAGGTAGGGATGTGTGTAAATGCAGATGTGTGGAGAATGTAGCGAATGGAGAATTCACAGCACTTGTGAACTAGGGGTTTGAGAAGCAGCATGGACAAAGGCATGGCCCAAGGGGAATCCTTTGTTTCCATTCCTATATAAAGTGAGGGAGAACAACGAGAAGGAGAAGAACACCAGGAGAGAGAAAGAGAAGGCAGAGGAGAGAGAGAGCGAGAAGAGAGAAGGGTGGGCAGGACAGAGAACGGGTCGAGAGAAACGTGGTCTGGGAGATAGAAGAGACAGCAAAGTCTTAGGGAAAGACAAGCTGGAAGAGAAGAAAACTAAGTTTGAAGCCCAGAGGTGGGTGAAGACAGACAAACTGAAATTGAACCCAGAGGTGGGTGAAAGAGACGAAGAAGAAGAGTTCTACGTCGAAATCCCAGAGACGACCACGAAGACCCAGTCCTGAAACCTGGAGCCAGTCAACCAAGGGCATCACCATCAAGCAGTGCTGAAGAAGACGTGAAGAGACTTTTCAAGAACTGTGGTGTGGTGTGAAAGCGTGGTTGTGTGTGTGAAAACCTGGCCAGGTAAGAAGTCATTTTTATTATAACCCGGGATTAGGTAGTATTGATCTTTTATGTGTTGATTTGTTCATTTTGTGTAATTGGATTTTTCATGTTTGATTATAGTAGCATAGAAATTGGATTTCTTGTGCTCAGTCGTGTTAGGAGAGAAACGAATGCGTGACATCCCATTCCCAGAGAGAGGTGAATGTTTGGTGGGCACATGAGTGTGCATATGCGTGTATGAGTGCAAAGATAACCTTGGTGTGTTAAGCCTGACCAATAATACATCAACTTAGTGCACTTAAGCAATACCATCACGATTTCCCCCGTCCTGGACAAAGTGGCGAGCCTGCCAGGATTGCATGGCCCAAATTAGTCTCAGGCGGGAAACAAAGTGAGTACTAGAGTAGTACTGGGGCGAAGCGTCCACTAAAGGCAATTTTAATTAGCTCTTCTAATTATTTCCTTTAGTTCTTTGAGTGTTGAGTATTGACTTGTGTGTAGGGTGGTTGTATTAATCATAGGTCGTTCAGAGAAACGAAGAACGAGGTTCTAGTCTTAACTCTCACAGAAGCTGTGGTTTAAGATTAAGGCTCCTTTGTGTTGGGAACACTACCACTGGTTGGTGTACTCGTAACGTTTGGTCGAAAACTGTTTACTGACTTTTTCCGGGTCTATACGAGTAACTGTTTTAGTAGTGCTAAAACGACAAAATGGCTGAAGAAAGTTTTACCCCCATTGAGAAACTGATGAGTTTAGGGGAGAAACTAGGATATACAGGAGATGAACTGCGTAAGTTCATAGAAACTCAGCAGAAGACTGAGAGAGATGAAAGGGCTGAAAGAAGGAAGTTTGAAAAGGAACAGCTAGCAGCTGTCAAAAGAAATCTAGAGGCAGAAACTGCTGCGTCAAAGGCTAAAGCAGATGCTGAGGCCGAGAGACTTAGACTTGAAACTGCTGCGTCGAAGGCTAAAGCAGATGCAGCAGATGCAGAGTGTTTAGCTGCCAAAGCAAGAGCAGAGGCAGAGAGTGCAGCTGCTAAAGCGAGAGCAGATGCAGAGAGGGCGAGAGCAGAAGTGGAATCAGAGATTTTAGCTAAACAAATTGAGTTGGAAAGAATAAAATCTGAAAATCTAGTGAAATAGACACCAGTTCTGAGTCAGTAGGCCGCAGATTAAGTTGCGCACCTAGACTTAAACTCCCACTGTTCAGAGAAGAAACTGATTCGATCGATGCCTATATCAGTCGGTTTGAATCAGTTGCCGAGCACGAGGGCTGGCCTGAAGATGACTGGGCAATAAACCTGTCTGCCTTGTTGACAGGTCGTGCGTTACACACTGTTTCCACCTTACCCAAAGATGATCAGAGGGATTTTGACAAGGTGAAACAAGCAGTACTAAAGGCATATGATTTGACTGAAGAAGGTTTTAGGCGTAAGTTTCGCGAGGCGAGAATCGAACAGGGTGAGACATACACACAGTTCGGAGTTAGACTAGATCACTATTTCAACAAGTGGGTAGAACTTAGTGGATTAGACAGTGATTTTGAAGGCCTCAAGACACTGGTGATGAAGGAACAGATACTTGATGGTTGTGGGACGGGCCTCACAATCCACATTAAGGAAAAAGGTGCAACCACAATAGCTGAGGTACGTGAGACAGCAGAGACTTACCGGGAAGTGAGGCGTGATTTGCCTGAACAAGAGGAAAGCCTGGAAGCATATTCAGAGGATAGCAGCCCAGCACATATCTCACGCAACGGGCCCGTATTGCACGCCCGTAGGCCCACGGCATCACGTGAGCAAACAAGGGTGAAGGCCCACGTGGATAAGGCCGTAGATAGACGTACCTGCTTCTTGTGTGATAAGACAGGACACTTGGCTAGGGACTGCATATTCAAGTCACAGAAAGCAGCAGCAGTGAGGGTCAGGCCAAGTGAGAGGCAGGTAGAAAGAGATGGAAAAGATGACAGTGTTATTTTGTCTGGATTGTGCTGTGTGTTCACAGACTCAGGCGATAACATGGATGTGCACAAAGGCAGAGTGGGGGACAATGTGGTTAATGTCATTAGAGACTCTGGGTGCACAGGTATAATGGTGAAGGAATCCCTGGTTAAGGAGGGACAATTCACAGGTAAAACACAGCGGTGTAGACAAATAGATGGAACAGTAGCAGAATTCAAAACGGCCCAGGTGTTTATTGATACACCATTTTATGGTGGGACTGTACAGGCTTTGGCTGTCCCGAAGCCGCCGTATGATCTGGTAATTGGAAACATTCCAGGAGCACGTGGGTACGGAGACCCAGACCGTGATTTCTGTGTTGAATCAGCGAAAAGAAATGACGGTAGAGAAAGGCCCCAGGCGGTCATACACTTCAGAAAGCATTGGAGCGTGTCCGGTGAGACGAATCCCACTCACTTACGGACAGAACAAAAGGGCGATTACTCGCTCAGAAAACTGGTGGGTTTTGCTCACAGAGGGCAGAAGAAAAATGTTAAAGAGGGTACAATCGGGTTCGAGTTAGAGAACGGCATATTGTACCGAACTTTTACTCATTCGCGTTCGGGAAAAACGAAGAAGCAGGTTGTCGTTCCCAGGCAGCGCAGAAAGGCGGTGATGTCCGAAAATCATGTGACGTCAGCCTCGGGCCATCTCGGTAGGAAGGCCACACAAAAGGTTGTGACGCGAGAGTACTACTGGCCTGGTATCCTAGGTGATATCAGGCGTTTCTGTGCACAATGCAGCACATGCCGAGGGGCACGGCAAGGTGTGTGTACAGGAAGGGGGATCGGACGGGTCTCACAAAAAGGGGACGATAGCCCAAATTAAAATGGTCGGGTGAAAAGTCGAGTAGTGTGTGCGTGTGTCTCTTTGCCGTGTCGTGTATGCATGGTGGCAAACATAGCACGTGGCTGGTTGCGGGCCACGTGTATGAAGAGAAAGGGAGAGAATTTCCGTAGAAACATAATGTTGATCTATATATGGCCACACTACTTAGAGCTGGTGGAAGTTTCAGACTGGTGTTGATATTTGCTTGGTTTTTAGTGTGTATGTATTGATTTTTCTCTAATTTTGTTGCAAAATAAATCTTGCGTGCGTTCTCTGCTGTAAGGAGGCTTATGAGAGGCCTAGATTAGAGTTGGTTTAAATGAGAGAATTGTGAGAGTTTCAGCTCCTTGAATGTGTTTTAGCCAATGCAGGGCATTGTCTTGAAGTGGGGGGAATTTGTCAAGTGCGTGAAACCTCTCACAAAAGGCATTAAACGCTTAGAGGCAAACGGGGCGTTGTACATAGTATACAAATAGGTAATAGAACCATTAACAAGTATGCCTTACCCATCGCACACGGTCGAACTGTGTCAAGGAGGACGAAGCGGTCAGGTAACAGATGGCACCTAAGGTAGTAAGGAGTTCGGACCTGCCCGACAGCGAAAGGGGAGAGGAACATAACCACTAGGACCTCGGTGCACCAAGTGAGTGCTAAATACTCAGTCAGCTGAGGTTCTTTTGTAAACAGTCAGTGAAGAGCAGGAGTCTTGGACTCGTTCGGATGGTATTGCCGTGGGTCACTGGGTTGGTTCTATTGTCAGGCTGGTTGAACACGCGTGGATGTTGTTATCGTAGCCCTCTTTAAGATAATTACTGTGTTAAAGTGGCCTCCGAAGTCGGCGGGAATTTTCGATGTCCATCTGGTGCCAAGTGTTTGTTTGCTAATCAATCAGGTAGGGATGTGTGTAAATGCAGATGTGTGGAGAATGTAGCGAATGGAGAATTCACAGCACTTGTGAACTAGGGGTTTGAGAAGCAGCATGGACAAAGACATGGCCCGAAGGGGAATCCTTTGTTTCCATTCCTATATAAAGTGAGGGAGAACAACGAGAAGGAGAAGAACACCAGGAGAGAGAAAGAGAAGGCAGAGGAGAGAGAGAGAGAAGAGAGAAGGGGGGCAGGACAGAGAACGGGTCGAGAGAAACGTGGTCTGGGAGATAGAAGAGACAGCAAAGTCTTAGGGAAAGACAAGCTGGAAGAGAAGAAAACTAAGTTTGAAGCCCAGAGGTGGGTGAAGACAGACAAACTGAAATTGAACCCAGAGGTGGGTGAAAGAGACAAAGAAGAAGAGTTCTACGTCGAGATCCCAGAGATGACCACGAAGACCCAGTCCTGAAACCTGGAGCCAGTCAACCAAGGGCATCACCATCAAGCAGTGCTGAAGAAGACGTGAAGAGACTTTTCAAGAACTGTGGTGTGGTGTGAAAGCGTGGTTGTGTGTGTGAAAACCTGGCCAGGTAAGAAGTCATTTTTATTATAACACGGGATTAGGTAGTATTGATCTTTTATGTGTTGATTTGTTCATTTTGTGTAATTGGATTTTTCATGTTTGATTATAGTAGCATAGAAATTGGATTTCTTGTGCTCAGTCGTGTTAGGACAGAAACGAATGCGTGACATCCCATTCCCAGAGAGAGGTGAATGTTTGGTGGGCGCATGAGTGTGCATATGCGTGTATGAGTGCAAAGATAACCTTGGTGTGTTAAGCCTGACCAATAATACATCAACTTAGTGCACTTAAGCAATACCATCACGATTTCCCCCGTCCTGGACAAAGACAGACAGATGGACAGACAGACAGAGAGGAACGGACGGGCAGAGAGAGAGAGAGAGAGAGAGGAGAGAGAGAGAGAGAGAGAGAGAGAAGAGAGTCTCTATTTCTAAGAATAACAGATAAGCAAATACATGTTGTTTTTTTTACCCAGCCTTTGCCCCGCTACTAGAACAACGTATCTTTGAACAAGATGCAAAGCACATAAACGAACTCCCAGTTTATCTTGAATATGCGTGAGATATTCCATAGAGACTAACGTTAGTAACGGCTATAACGGTTAAAAAAACAAACAAAAAAACCCCCAACAAAAACAAACAAACAAACAAACAAACAAACAAACAAAAATCCACCGGGCATTACCTGTGACCCATGGAGAACATACTTACAATTTTTTAGAAAGATCGGCCAAGTACATTCTGAGATATTCCATAAAGAAGAAAAACCTTTATAGGCCGTTATAGCCGTTGGTAACGGATATAACGGTCAGCTAAAACATCGGTCATCATCTGTGACCCATAATGAGTATACCTACAAATTTTCAGAAAGATCGGTCCAGTAGTTTTATAACGCCTATCCTCGGCTAGAGACCAAACTCTAAGCGCTTCACAATCCACACTCGTAAAATTATATAAGATATTATTGATGATATATTTCATCATGAATAAATCAAATCAATCAAAGTCTTCCTTATTTCCAGAGTTGATCGTTCTCACTACACTGGTGTGGAAAGTGTCTTTTTATTCATTCTCTTGACAGAAATCCGCTGACAATGAACGGGAAGCAACCGCCCAAGAATAATGTTGCATATGGATTTCTTCCCTTGTGTGTGTTGCCTCCCTTATCGAGGAGCAAGTCAAAGTCAGTGTCCTTGAATGCAGAACAGCTAGGCCTGTACAACTTCCTGCTTTGCCTTAAAGACGTCTGCCAGTGGATGAACAATCACCCTCAATGAACAGATGGGTAGACACATGCGCCATCTTGTAGCTTCACGCTCTCTGGGAAGAACAACCTGCACTTTTCGCACAGCGATCAGTTGTCACAAAAAGTTACAAGACGCAAGAGAGAGAGAGAGAGAGAGAGAGAGAGAGAGAGAGAGGGGGGGGGGGAGGGAGGGAGAGAGCGGGGAGGGAGAGAGAGACAGAGAGAGAGAGAGAGAGAGAGAGAGAGAGAGAGAGAGAGAGAGAGAAGACAAGACAAGACAAAATTCTTTATTAACGAGGATAATAGATAAGCACTGATGTGCTTTTTTGCATCCAGTCCTCGCCCTGAATAGGGTCAACAATGTAAAATGAGACAATAGAAGAAGCATGTAAAAGTGGCTAGAACAAAAATTAGACATGGAATTATTTTATTAAAAAAAAAAAAAGTAATTGAGAGAGAGAAAAGCAGGGGAGGGGGGGGGGGAGGAGAGAGACGCAGGAGCGAAAGGAGTGCAGGGAAGGGCGGGAGAGAGAGAGAGAGAGAGAGAGAGAGAGAGAGAGAGAGAGGGGGGGGAGACGGAAGGGGAGAAAGAGGCGAGATTGGGGTGTGGGAAAGAGCATGTTTAGAATAGTCTGACAATCAAAAGATACCAAGGAGTTGCAAGACAATCGATTTTGAGCACCAGGAAGGAAAAACACACACACACACACACACACACACACACACACACACACACACACACACACACACACTCAACACACACACACACACACACACACACACACACACACACACACACACACACACACACACAAATGGAGAAAAAAAAATGCATAATGATAGCCCAGTCACCACGGGTACAAGGGGGAGGGGGGTGTCATATAGATAATAAATCAAGTCATTCCAGCAGAACCGTGAGAGACAGAGACAGAGAGAAAGAGAGAGAGACAGACAGAGAGACAGAGACAGAGAGGCAGAGACAGAGAGTCACATAAGAATACAAGCATTACGACATAGTGACGAGAGGGCAAGAGGTAGTAGGAAAACACAACACACACAACACACCACACACACACACACGCCCACCGCGCGCGCGCGCGCGCGCGCGCATACTTACATAAGACATACTTATTGAACAGAGTAGCATGTGCATTTCAAGAACAAATCACTTCCATTATGATCAGGTTCATACATAAGGTAAAGAGGGTGGTAGTGGTTGGTGGTGGATTTATGGCGGAGTATGCGAGTATTTGCACATAAGATGGATGAAATAATGGTGTTTGAAGGTTGATGTGCATTGGTGTTGCTTGGCTGACTCAGGGAGCGAGTTCCATTGACAGGAACCTGAATATGTTAAACTGGATTTGAATAAGTCAATTCTAGGAACAGGGACATGAAGTGTGGGTACAGTCCTTGAGGAATTAATCGAGAATCTGTGAACTAATGTTGAGGGTGCCTTCCCAGACATAATTCTGTGCATTATGATCCCTTTGTTGTATTCTAATATCAGACTTAAGGGGAGAATTTGAACCTTTTTATAGTCTGAGTCTAGGAGACTACTGGTTTTTAGGACAAATTTGAGTCCTCGCTTGTGTAGGCTTAGCAATGGTTTGAGGGTAATAGCGCTAGCAGAGTCCCACAGAGTAGACCCATAGTCTATGTATGATTGAATATGAGATTGAAAAAAGAGCTTGCGTGAATGCAGGTCGAGGAAGCGTTTAATTTTGGAGAGTTGATAGACTTTCTGAGAGACTTTTTTGCACAGTGAGGTTATGTGAGCTTGCCAGCTAATATTGCTATCAATTGTTATTCCTAACACTTTGAGGTATGTAACCTGTTCAACGGGTTCATCTTTAAGATGCACCGGAGGAAATTTAATAGTGAGATTTTGTCTTTTTTGTCTGGTTGTGATAAGCATGGATTTAGTTTTTTGAGGGTGAAGCGACATGTGATTTAGTTCAGTCCATTTCACGAGATCATTCGCACTTTCTTGTAAAGTTTGTGCAAGAACAGTAACATCAGAATGATTTGTGTGGATTGTTGTGTCATCAGCAAAAAGTTCACAGGTGGATGTGATATGTAGAGGTAGATCATTGATGTAAATTGTGAATAATAAGGGACCCAATATAGAGCCTTGTGGGACGCCATAGGAAAGTGTTTGAAATGAAGAGAAAGTTGTATTAATTTTCACACATTGTTGCCTATGTGTGAGATATGAGTGAAAAAGCGTAAGAGTTCTTGTGGATAAGCCATACAATTTTAATTTTCTAAGAAGAAGGTTATGGTCTATCACATCAAATGCTTTTTTGAAATCAATAAATAGGACACCACAATATCTGTTGTTGTTAATGCTGTTTAGCCAGTCATCAACCAGGTTGATTAGAGCTGTGTGGCATGAATGGTTGTGTCGGAACCCGGACTGTCTTGGATGAAGTAAGTGGTATGTATTAAGGTGGTGTAATGTGTGTTTGTTTATGTGTTTTTCCAAAGGTTTGGAAATAGTGGAAATGATTGAGATTGGTCTGTAGTTTGCAGGGTCTGAGTTGTCACCTGCTTTGTAGATAGGAATGACTTTTGCTTTTTTGAAACTATTGGGAAAATGATTTTTGTCGATACATAGATTGAAGACGTATGTTAACGTATCTGTAATTGCTGGAGCTGATAGTTTGAGAATTTTGCCGTCTAGGCCATCCACCCCGCAGGTACTTGACTGCTTTAGGTGTGTTAGGTAGTGATAGACTTCAAATATTGTTATTGGTGGAATATAAAGTTCAGACGTGATGTTTTTATCATGGCAATATTGTTTCAGTTTTTGAAGGTCGTTTGATCTTGAAGAATCAGCCGTGACAACTTTATTCGCTATAGTGCAAAAGTGGGTGTTCAGCTGTTCGACAGAGATGTCTTTAATTATAGTTGATTTTGAAGAAGATTGATTGTTTGTAAGCTCGTTAATAGCTCTCCATACCAATTTTGGGTTCTGATTTGATGAAATTAGTTCTCGATAGTATTTCATTTTTTCTCTGCGCTTCTGTGAGTTTATTGCATTTCTCAGTATTCTAGATTCCTCTTCATAGCCATGTTGTTTAAGCAGATCTCTAAGATAACCTGCCTCCTGTAACTCTTTAGTGTACCATGCCAGTTTGGGATTATGTCGTACTCTAATCGTGTTTAGAGGGGCGTGTTTATCATATATTTCTGTAAATGTTCTGATCCAAAATTCAACAGCAACATCTGGATCAGTTATGTTGTAAACTGATGAGAGATTTGAGCTAAGCAAGTCATGTAGAAAATCTTGGTTGTTAAAGTTTGTAAAGCAACGGTAGGTTATTGTCTTGTGTCCCGTTTTGGGAATTTTTACTCCTTTTTTGGACCATGTGACACACACTGGGTAATGATCACTACAGTTTAGAACAGGGACACAGGCTTCTGCTATGTTAGTTTTATCTGAAACATAAATATGGTCGATAAGTGTCTTCGAGTTTGGTGTGACTCTCGTTGGAGATTCGATGAGTTGATGCAGGTTAAACAGACTGAATGCTTGCGTCCATTGATTTTGCGCTTTCAGAAGGTCTGTGTTAAAGTCTCCGAGTAAAATAATTCCCTTGGATTCTAGTGAGACTGCATCCATCATCGGAATAAATTTGTCGACCCAGTTTACTCTTTCAGATGGGTTCCTGTAGCAGAATCCAACCAAAATGGAAGGGTTTTTTTCAGCTTAACTTCTATCCAGACACATTCTACACCGTTACGTTCTAGGTGTAGAAGTCGTTTGAAGCTAAGGGTTTCGCTGATGAAGATAAGAAGACCCGTCTCTTTCGTTTGTGCAGGATCTTTCCGGATTACGTTATATCCTGGAATAGCTACATCATTGTCGGTAATGTGTGTAGTTAATCTGGATTCAAAGAGCCCTAAAATATGAAAAGGTTTACCATGATTCCAAATCAGTGTTGATATATCTGATGTCTTGTTAACTGCATGTTGGATATTAAGGTGACAGATTCGAAGTCCTTCTTTGCATGGCCATACAGACTGGTTCTTGCTCATTTGTAGTTGTGCACTGATATGATGATAGTAGGAGACGATTTCACACGTTAACTGACGTTGGGGTTTGTATGATCAAGGAACACAATAAGATCACATAAAAGGGAGGGAAAATGGGTTTGGTTTACACACCGTGACAACTTTGGGAAACCAAAAACGTATGAGAAGAAAAGAAAATCTTCACAGTATTATGTCAGTAAGCTCCTCGATCAGATGGTACTGATGGATACACTTTTCTGAAAGGAAAATGTACAGTCACTCATAAAGGAAGCACATTTGAAGCAAAATTACAAATAAGGGGATAGAAGGAGAGGGAAAAAAGTAAAGTAAAACTGAAGACAAAAAATGCAAAGAATCAACACTTCAAAACGAAAACAAATTTTTAAAAAAGGGAAAAAAAGTCACTTATAAATTCACAAGTCACAAAGCCGCACTTGTAAAGTGCGAGTTGGCTATGCAAAAATTGCTTCGCTCGCAGTAAATAGCAGTTTTTCTGGGAGTCTCCTGCTGCAGAGGCTTTGTTCAGTCTCTTTTCTAAGGCGCACAGTCTCGCACTTTTACGAAAACTTCTTATATATACGTGAAGTCCACTTAGATAACATGGAATCAGCACTGCCGGCACAGGGTAAAAGTTACACACGCACACACGCACACACACACACACACACACACACACACACACACACACACACACACACACATAGTAAGGCTATGGTAATCAAGCATAGCAAGTTAATTTTGCATGGAAGAAAAACATGTGTAGGATGTGAGGAAAACCACAAGGTGAAGCCTTGTGTACCACAGTACCTTGGTCTACACTTCGCGGCACAGTCTTCTGTCGCAGAGGAGATGTTTTTGTTTCATTTCTGGCTCCACGGAAATATAACGAACGGTAAAAGTTAACGGTACATCTGCATACATACACATACAGACGTGAGCACTCTAGCACGCATGATCACACACACACACACACACACAACACACACACACACACACACACACACACACACACACACACACAGAGCACACACACACACACACACACACACACACACACACACACAACACACACACACACACACACAGAGCACACACACACACACACAGAGTACACTCATATAGGACACACACACACACACACCACACACACACACACACACCACACACACACACACACACACACAACATTAACCATTCATACGGCACAAATTAACAGTACATTCACATACATACACATACATACAGATGTGAGCGCTCTTGCACTCGTGCTCGCGCGCGTACTGTCTCTCTCTTTTCTCTCTCTCTCTCTCTCTCTCTCTCTCTCTCTCTCTCTCACACACACACACACACACACACACACACACACACACACACACACACACACACACATACACACACATATACAGACAGCACACTCATACAGAACACACGCGCACGCGCGCGCGCGCACACACACGCGCACACACACTCACACACACACACACACACACACACACACACACACACACACACACACACACACACACACACACTTAATCCCCCCTACGAATACACACTCAAACGGAAACTGCTACCATTCGTAAGAACTTAATCCGTGGCCATACAAATGCAAAAACAATTAAACATTTATGCTCTCTCGCACACACACAAAACTGGAACCTGAATCAGAAGTGTGGGGGATGCTGCCGAGGTACGAAGAGTGGCCAGTACCATGGATGATGTGAAGGAGACATGGTCCGTGGAAAGTAACTGAAGGGTGGAGGAACAGGAATAGGTGGGGGAGGGACAGACCTGTTGAACCAGGGAGATGGGGGAAGAGCGCTCTCGCCTGGCGGAACACATAGCGGGCGGTAACTTCGGTTGTCTGGGAGACGGGTGACTGGACCAGGGCTGCTGTCACTGCCCGTACACACATCTGGCCGGCGTGGTCTTGGAGGATCTTGGTGGAGGGGGGGGGGGGGATGCAGTGGGGAAGGATGTGTCAATAAGCCTAGTGTTGGTGTTATTTGGGGTAGGCCTAGTTGAGCGAGAGGCTGGCTGGACGTTCTCGTGGTCACTCTGTGTACGCACAAGAGAGCTGGATGGTGGTGGAGGGGGCTTCCTGGAGGGGGGATGGGGGAGACGATAGTGAAGTGCGTAAACCTGACGGGAGGTTTGGGAATTCTGAGAGGGTGAATGGGGGAGGGAGGAGAGGGGATCTGGGACGTCGTGTGCTGTTGGTAACATGAGACGTGTGGCGTGTAGGGGTGGGTAGGAGGGCCTGTCGTCTAGAGGGGAAGAGGTTTTGTGTCACACGTTCCACTCCCTTCCTGCTGGGTTGTGTAGAGTTGTAGTACAACGCCAGTCTCGGGGCACCGCTCTGGGTGGTGAAGGTGGCACAATGGCTGATGAATTTAACCCCCATTGCTGAACAGGCCTCCTGAAGGTGGTCGTTGCTGGGGCGGATGATGGTGTTCAGAGTGTGCCGCCCTGTTGCCAGGATAATTGCAGAGGCCTGAAGTTGGGCTTTGGGGAAGACTCGGTGGCACTGCACAATGAGCTCTCGCCACGGCTGCGTTGATATTGCACCAACTGGCTGTGATGTTAAGAGCTCGCTGCAGTCACAAGCCCCCACATGGAAGATAGCCTGCATCACGGTGTGGGTTGGTGTCTGCTTTGCAAGCCACTGAGTCAGACTGGCGACCGTCAGATCGTTGGCACACTCCAACTGAGCGCTGGCCCTAGGGATATTAATACATCTCAGGGTGCAGTCACTCAGCAGTATTGTTGAGGTCCCTCTATCAATGGAAACCTTTTGAAGAGGATGGGGAGGGACACGTTGAGGAAATAATTTTTCAGGGAGAGGTGTCGTCTGGCAAAGGGGAGGTGGTTGGATATGGGAGTCAGAGGATTTGTTACATTTGGGGGATCGGTTGTCCTGTACTTTGTCACTGTGAGTTGTGTTGGTAGGGCTGAAGGGGCGGGGGTGGGGGTGGGGGGGGGGTGTATCCTGTATACAGTGTGCAGTGAGAGAAGGTGTGGTGTTTTGTGTCTGGGGAGGATGGAGAGATTGCTTTTGTTGGGTGGCGGAGGAGTTTGAATGTGATTTACATTTAGATTTTTTATTGGTTGTTATGTTTTTGCGTGAGGATGATTTGTCGTTGTCAGATGAAGACATGTGACTGAGTTGTGTCGATAGGGCGTCGAGTTCTGTTTTGAAGGTCTGTCTGGTTTCCTGTAGTGTTGATGAGGGCAGAGATTTCGTCACGGAGGGACTGAGTGATCCTAAGGAATTCTTCCTGAGGCACACAGTCGTCATGACTACAGCTACAGTTTGTGGGATGTTGTCAGCGTTGGTGTCAGTCCCTTTCACTGAGCTGTCACAATCGTCTGTGTCATTTGACGTAGTCACTGTGGCTTTGTTGTCGTTTGTCACACAGGTTTTGCTCAAGGGGCCATCAGCTTCTAGTGTCTTGTCTGAGTCAGTTGCTGGGTGATTGTCATCAGCTGTCACCGATTTGTTGTCGTCTTCCCGAGTGTCAGCCTTTGGTGTTGATGTGCTGTCTTCAGAATGATTGTCAGTGTTATCTGTTAGGGTTACACTGTCCGTTGTGCTAGTGACAGGGGTTCTAATGTTTGTATTGTCTACTGCTGGTGTAATGTCATGAAAGGGAAAAGGGAAAGAGCTGATGTTTTCTGTCACGAGGATGGATGGTGATGTAGGGCGAATCACTATATCATGGAGGGAAGGTAGAGAAAGGAGGGTCATGGTGTGTGGGATGGACATGGAGAACACAACACAGGCGCTTGAAGAATTGCAGGGCTTGGAGACGGTAGGGAACAATCCTTTTTTTTTTTCTGAAGGGGGCAGCTCACATTCCAGCTCCACCGGGTGCTGTGTAGGCGTGTCTGCCTGAGCCGTGAGAGCGGCACAGGGCTTCTGCCGGTGTTCGCTACACACTGTAGCGACAGGGAGTGCTGCGGAGACTGGTCGGCCATGTGTTGATGCTGGCGCCGCGGTCAGCGTGTGTACAATGGCACGCAGTGTTCGGAACTCCTCATTGACCCAGTCTTGGCAAGCTCGGCCCTGAACTAAGATTTTGTTGGTTGTGTAGTAGAGGTGTATCTTGAGGAGTTTTTTGCTTTGCTTTGATGCGAGTCGTAATTCAAGGGTTGACTGGAATAGGTCTGTTGGTAGTCTGGTGCAATTAGTGGGTAAACTTATGTTGTGAATTTTGTGGTCTGGTGTGTAGTCAGTCCATGAGCTGTTGATGCCAGTTGGTTTGTAAGCACCAACGTATCTGTGAAATAATGTGTATCTCCATTGTGGCATTGCTTGTGGAAGTGTGTCAAATGTTTTCTGGATGGGGTCCATTGTATGAATAATACGCTCGAGAAAATGTTCCCCGAGCGTCGCTCCTTTGTCCTTGTGACGTCACGTAAATTATGACGTCAACTTAAAATGACATAGGCAACTACATGACGAAAATAATAATATGAGACGAGAGAAGAGAGCAAGAACTAACGGCCGAGGCTTTGGTGTCCAGCCTAATTTATTTTGTTTTAATCGTCGTTTTCTCCGTAGTGTTACTATGTGGAGGCTGACTTTCAAGTCAGTAGTGCGTCGATGTTCACTGTATATGTGCGATACTTTGATGACGGTACCAGCGAAATATGTACCAGGAAATTTATTTGTTATAAAAATATTGTGAATGCTGTGTCGCCGAGAGTGACTTAAAACTCCTTCAAGAATATTTATGTGCTCTAATTGTACCGCCTCATGTGTGTCGGTGGGCTGAGTATATTGATGTGAACATTGTAATATCAATACATGGAGAAGCTAATTAATTTGTGTTTGAGATCAACAATACGTCAAATCGAAGTTTATTGTGTTCTATGGGACTTTGCTGAAATCGTGTTCTCCGGGGATTCAATATTGATTGCTGTTCCTTGTGAATCTGCAGTTCTTCAATGGTTTACTGTGCCTTATGAATCTGCGGCTCTTCTTCTATGGATTGCTGTGCTTTGTGAATCTGCGGCTCTTCTGCTATGGATTATTGTGCCTTGTGAATGTAAATCTGCGGTTCTTCTTCTGAAAGTTCTACGTGATTTATTGTGCTTGTTGTGTGGAGACTCTGTTTCTTCTTCTTCATCGCTTGTGTTTGTGAACGGCTGTGTTTACCGTGTGGGGACCTTGGTTATCATTCTTCGTCTTATTTTAATGCTGTAGACTGTGGCTTGGGTACTGTGGAACCGAGTGCGTTGATTGTATATGTGAGACACTGTGGACGGCGCCGGCGAGATCTGTGAGTGATATCAAGATATGTACTGTGATATGCTATGTAGTGACATGTATTGATTTGTACCAGTTCACATGAATGTATGTTTGATGGTTCAGGCAGCATAATTATAAAGAAGAAAAAAAATCTAACTCGTGTGTTGCCTGGCTATCCATGTGCGTTTGGTGTGGGTATGCGTAGGGAATAATTATTACACGCATCCAAACTTTTGAGAGCGAGAGTCAGACAGCAAAACACGCACCGCACACCATCCGTAACAGTCCTGAGTCATGGATCGCGTGATGGGACCTATGACTGCAACTGTACCCAGTTGCGCGGCAGTTGGCTGAAGGGGAAACTAGGGCATGATGCCGGCTTGCTTCACATCACGCTACATGTTGGTACACAACACACAATCCACGTGAATCGTTGAATGCACGCACAATCACATCACGTACTGACTTGGAGAAGTTAGAGATGAAAGTGCATCATAAACATACTGTCTTATTTACCTTGTATTGCCACATTAACTTTGAAAAAACTTCGCTGTAAATCACTGCCACTAATAAACACGTCTGCACTCGTTGGATACCGGAAGAGAGAGAGAGAGAGAGAGAGAGAGAGAGAGAGAGAGAGAGAGAGAGAGAGAGAGAGAGACGGACGGACGGACAGAGAGACAGACAGAGAGACAGACAGACGGACAGACAGACAGACAGAAAGACAGACAGAGAGGAACGGACGGGCAGAGAGAGAGAGAGAGAGAGAGAGAGAGAGAGAGAGAGAGAGAGAGAGAGTCTATTTCTAAGAATAACAGATAAGCAAATACATGCATTTTTTTTTTTACCCAGCCTTTGCCCCGCTACTAGAACAACGTATCTTTGAACAAGATGCAAAGCACATAAACGAACTCCCAGTTCATCTTGAATATGCGTGAGATATTCCATAGAGACTAACGTTAGTAACGGCTATAACGGTTAAAAAACAACAACAAACAAACAAACATAAAAACAAAAACAAAACACCAGGCATTATCTGTGACCCATGGAGAACATACCTACAAATTTTTAGAAAGATCGGCCAAGTACATTTCTGAGATATTCCATAAAGAAGAAAAACCTTTATAGGCCGTTATAGCCGTTGGTAACGGATATAACGGTCAGCTAAAACATCGGTCATCATCCGTGACCCATAATGAGCATACCTACAAATTTTCAGAAAGATCGGCTCAGTAGTTTTATAACGCCAATCCTCGGCTAGAGACCAAGCTCTAAGCGCTTCACAATCACACTCGTAGAATTATATAAGATATTATTGATGATATATTTCATCATGAATAAATCAAATCAATCAAAGTCTTCCTTATTTCCAGAGTTGATCGTTCTCACTACACTGGTGTGGAAAGTGTCTTTTTATTCATTCTCTTGACAGAAATCCGCTGACAATGAACGGGAAGCAACCGCCCAAGAATAATGTTGCATATGGATTTCTTCCCTTGTGTGTGTTGCCTCCCTTACCGAGGAGCAAGTCAGTGTCTTTGAATGCAGAACAGCTAGGCCTGTACAACTTCCTGCTTTGCCTTAAAGACGTCTGCCAGTGGATGAACAATCACCCTCAATGAACAGGTGGGTTGACACATGCGCCATCTTGTAGCTTCACGCTCTCTGGGAAGAACAACCTGCACTTCACGCACAGCGATCAGCTGTCACAAAAAGTTACAAGACGCAAGAGAGAGAGAGAGAGAGAGGAGAGAGAGAGAGAGAGAGGAGACAGAGAGAGAGGGGGGGGGGACACAGATAGACAGACAGACAGAGAGGGACGGACAGAAGGAAAGAGAGAGAGAGAGAGAGAGAGAGAGAGAGAGAGAGAGAGACGGACGGACAGAGAGAGGAATAGAGAGAGAGAGAGAGGGGGGGGGGGGAGGGACAGAGAGAGAGAGAGGATTGAGATTGACAGTCTTTATTTCCAAAAATAACAGATAAGCAAATACATGCGTTTTTTCTATCAGGCCTTTGCCCCGCTACTAGAACAACGTATCTTTGAACAAGATGCAAAGCATATAAACGTACTCCCAGTTTATCTTGAATACGCGTGAGATATTCTATAAAGAGGAAAACCGTTTAGGACCGTTATAGCCGTTAATAATGGCCCTTCAGGTAAACATCGGCCATCGATGACCCATAATGAATATAACTACAAATTCTCAGAAAGATCGGCCATCTGAGATTTTCCATGAAGAAAAAAACCGTTATGGGCCGTTATAGCTGTCAGTAACGGATATAACGGTAACATAAAACATCGGGCATCATTCGTGACCCATAATGAACATACCTACAAATTTTCAGAAAGATTGGCCAAGTACTTTCTGATATATTCCATAAAGAAGAAAAACCGTCATGGGTCAACATAGCCGTTAGTAACGGATATAACGGTAAATTAACACATCGGGCATTATCCGTGACCCATAATGAAAATACCTACAAATGTTCAGAAATACCGGCCAAGTATTTTCTGAGATATTCCATAAAGAAGAAAAACAGCTATCGGCAGTTGTAGTCGTTAGTAACGGATACAACGGTGAATAAAACATCGTGCGTCATCCCTGACCCACAATGAACATACCTACAAATAATGAGAAAGATCGGCCAAGTACTTACTGAGATATTCCATAAAGAAGAAAAATCGTGATGGGTCGTTATGGCCGTTAGTAACGGATATAACGGAAAAACAAAACATCGGCCATCACCAGTGACCCATGATGAACATACCTTAAAATTCCCAGAAAGATTGGCTAAACACCTTCTGAGATATTCCATAAAGAAGAAAAACCGTTATTGGCCGTTATAGCCGTTAGTAACGGATATAATGGTTAAAAAAAAACATCGGTCATCGTCCGTGACCCATAATGGACATACATACAAATGTTCCAAAAGATCAGCCAAGCACTTTCTGAGATATTCCATCAAGAAGAAAAACAGTTACGGGCTGTTATAGCCGTTCGTAACGGATCTAACGGTGAATAAAACTTTGGGCGTCATCCGTGACCCGTAGTGAACAAACCTACCAATGTTCAGAAAGATCGGCCAAGTACTTTCTGAGATATTCCATTAAAAAAAAAAAAGAAAAAAAAAAAGTCATGTGCCGATTTAGCCGTTAGTAACGGATATAACGGTAAAGTAAACATCGGGCATCATCCGTGAACCACAATGAACATATCTACAAATGTTCAGAAAGATCAACCAAGTGCTTTCTGAGATATTCCATAAAGAAGAAAACCCGTTATTGGCCGTTAAAGCCGTTAGTAACAGATATAACGGTAAAATAAAACATTGGGCATCATCCGCGACGCATAATGAACATACCTACAAATGTTCAGAAAGATCGGCCAAGTATATTCTGAGATATTCCATAAAGAAGAAATACCGTTGTGGGCCGTTATAGCCGTTAGTAACGGACATAACGGTGAAATAAAACAGCGGGCATCATCCGTGACCCATAATGAAGATACATACAAATGTTGAGATAGATCGGCAAAGGACTTTCTGAGATATTCCATAAAGAAGAAAAACTGTCATGGGCAGTTATGGCCGTTAGTAACGCATGTAAGGGAAAAACAACGCATCGGCCGTCATCCGTGACCGATTATGAACATACATACAAATGTTCAGAAAGATCAGCTAAGTACTTTCTGACATATTCCATCAAAAAGAAAAACAGATATGGGCCGTTATAGCCGTTAGTAACGCGACGCATGAACATACATACAAATTGTCAGAAAGATAGGTCAAGAACTTTCTGAGATATTCCATAAAGAATAAAAACCGTTATGGGCCGTTATAGCCGTTAGTAACGGATATAACAGTAAAATTAAACAGCGGGCATCATCCGCGATCCATAATGAAGATACATACAAATGTTCAGAAAGATCGGCCAAGTACTTTCTGAGATATTCCATAAAGAAAAAACCTGTCATGGGCAGTTATGGCAGTTAGTAACGCATGTAAGGGAAAAATAACACATCGGCCGTCATCCGTGACCGATAATGAACATACATACAAATGTTCAGAAAAATCGGCTAAGTACTTTCTGACATATTCCATCAAAAAGAAAAACTGTTATGGGCTGTTACAGCCGTTCGTAACGGATGTAACGATGAATAAAACATTGCGCGTCATCCGTGACCCATAATGAACAGACCTACAAATGTTCAGAAAGATCGGCCGAGTATTTTCTGAGCAATTCTATTAAAAAAAAAGAAAAAAAAAGAAAAACGTCATGTGCCGTTATAGCCGTTAGTAGGGATATAACGGTAAAGTAAACATCGGGCATCATCCGTGAACAACAATGAACATATCTACAAATGTTCAGAAAGATCAGCCAAGTACTTTCTGAGATATTCCATAAAGAAGAAACCCCGTTATTGGCCGTTAAAGCCGTTAGTAACAGATATAACGGTAAAATAAAACATTGGGCATCATCCGCGACGCATAATGAACATACCTACAAATAACGAGAAAGATCGGCCAAGTACATTCTGAAATATTCCATAAAGAAGAAAAACCGTTGTGGGCCGTTATAGCCGTTAGTAACGGATATAACTGTAAAACAGAACGTTGGGCGTCATCCGCGACCCATAATGAACATGCATACAAATTGCCAGAAAGATCGGCCAGGTACTTTCTGATATATTCCATAAAGAAGGAAAAGCGTTATGGGCCGTTATAGCCGTTAGTAACGGATATAACGGTAAAATAAAACATCGGGCATCATCCGTGACCCATAATGAAGATACCCACAAATGTTCAGAAAGATCGGCCAAGTACTTTCTGAGATATTCCATAAAGAAGAAAAACTGTCATGGGCCGTTATGGCTGTTAGTAACGCATGTAAGGGAAAAATAACACATCGGCCGTCATCCGTGACCCATAATGAACATACATACAAATGTGCAGAAAGATCAGCCAAGTACTTCCTGAGATATTTCATAAAGAAAACAGAAACCGTTATGGGCCGTTATAGCCGTTAGTAACAGATATAAAGGTGAAATAAAACATCGGGCATCATCCGTGACCCATAATGAAGATACCTACAAATGTACAGAAAGATCGCCCAAGTACTTTCTGAGATATTCCATAAAGACGAAAAACAGCTATGGGCAGTTATAGTCGTTAGTAAGGGATATAACGGTGAATAAAAAAACATCGTGCGTCATCCCTGACCCATAATGAACATACCTACAAATAACGAGAAAGATCGGCCTAGTACTTACTGAGATATTCCATAAAGAAGAAAAATCGTGATGGGCAGTTATGGCTGTTAGTAACGGATATAACGGAAAAACAAAACATCGGTCATCACCAGTGACCCATGATGAACATACCTTAAAATTCTCATTAAGATTGGCTAAGCACTTTCTGAGATATTCCATAATGAAGAAAAACCGTTATTGGCCGTTATAGCCGTTAGTAACGGATAGAACGGTTAAACAAAACATCGGGCATCATCCGCGACCCATAGTGAACATACATACAAATGTTCAGAAAGATCAGCCAAGCACTTTCTGAGATATTCCAATCAAGAAGAAAAACAGTTATGGGCCGTTATAGCCGTTAGTAACGGACATAACGGTGAATAAAACATTGGGCGTCATCCGTGACGCATAGTAAACAGACTTACAAATTTTCAGAAAGATCGGCCAAGTACTTTTTGAGATATT
This sequence comes from Conus canariensis, assembly GCA_033310375.1. Classification (NCBI taxonomy): domain Eukaryota; kingdom Metazoa; phylum Mollusca; class Gastropoda; order Neogastropoda; family Conidae; genus Conus; species Conus canariensis. The sequence continues at coordinate 84,978,218 of CM065721.1, forward strand.
CAACAAAAAGAAAAAAAAAAAAAAAAAAAAAAAAAAAAAAACCCGTCATGTGCCGTTATAGCCGTCAGTAACGGATATAGCGGTAAAATAAAACATCGGGTATCATCCGTGACCCATAACAACACACCTTCAAATATCCAGAAAGATGGACGAAGTACTTTCTGAGATATTCCATAAAGCAGAAAAAGTGTTATTGGCCATTATAGCCTTTAGTAACGGATATATCGGTAAAATAAACATCGGGCATCATTCATGACCCATAATGAAAATACCTACAAATTCTCAGAAAAAAAAAAAAAAAGGCCAAGTACTTTCTGAGATATTCCATAAAGAAGAAGAAAAATGTTCTGGGCCGTTATAGACGTTAATAACGGATATAACGGTACAATAGAGCATTGGGCGTCATAAATAATAATAATAATAATGTATAATACTTATATAGCGCATTTCTTGTTACACAACTCAATGCGCTTACATCCACCATTTGCACTTATTCATCAACACTCGTTTACACAACGGGCTGCCTACCTGGGTAGTGCCGACTGAAGAGCTGCCAGCTGGCGCTTCATTCAGTCGTTTCCCGTGTCATCCAGTCAATATCGTTCACTCAGTTTCTTTACTTCCTTCATTCTTTTTTTTTTTTTCCATTTCTTACGCAGGGTGCATGCTGTGTGTAACGTGTCATCCATACCAACGGCCAAACTGGCCTACTCTTCCGAAAGTTGGTCATCTGCGAACTATAATGAACATACCTACAAATGTTTAGAAAGATCGGCCAAGTACACTGTGAGGTATTCCATAAAGAAGAAAAACCATTATGGGCCGTTATAGCCGTTAGTAACGGATATAACGGAAAAACAAAACATCGGGCATCTCCAGTGTCCCATGGTGAACGTACCTACAAATTCTCAGAAAGATTGGCTGAACACTTTCTGAGATGTTCTATGAAGAAGAAAAACTGTTATTGGGCGTTATAGCCGTTAGTAACGGATATAATGGTTAAACAAAACACATAGCGTCATCCTTGACCCATAATGAATATACCTACAAATTTTCAGAAAAATTGCCCAAGTACTTTCTGAGATATGCCACAAAGAAGAAAAACCGTTATGGCCCATTATAGATGTTAGCAACGGATATAACGGTGAACAAAACATCGGGCATCATCCGTGAGCCATAATGATTATACCTACAAATGTTGAGAAAGACCGGCCAAGTACTTTCTGAGATATTCCATAAAGAAGTAAAACCGTTAATCGCCGTTATAGCCGTTACTAACGAATACAATGGTTAAACAGAACATCGGGCGTCATCCGTGATCCATAATGTATACACCTGCAAATGTTGAGAAAGATCGGTCGAGTACTTTCTGAGATATTCTATAAAGAAGAAAAAGTGTTATTTGCCGTTATAGCCGTTAGTAACGGATACAATGGTTAAACAGAACATCGGGCGTCATCCGTGATCCATAATGTAAATACCTGCAAATGTTGAGAAAGATCGGTCGAGTACTTTCTGAGATATTCCGTAAAGAAGAAAAACTGTTATTTGCCGTTATAGCCGTTAGTAACGGATACAATGGTTAAACAGAACATCGGGCGTCATCCGTGATCCATAATGTAAACACCTGCAAATGTTGAGAAAGATCGGCCGAGTACTTTCTGAGATATTCCATAAAGAAGAAAAACTGTTATTTGCCGTTATGGCCGTTAGTAACGGATACATTGGTTAAACAGAACATCGGACGTAATCCGTGATCCATAATGTAAACACCTGCAAATGTTGAGAAAGATCGGTCGAGTACTTTCTGAGATATTCCATAAAGAAGAAAAACTGTTATTTGCCGTTATAGCCGTTTGTAACGGATACAATGGTTAAACAGAACATCGGGCGTCATCCGTGATCCATAATGTAAACACCTGCAAATGTTGAGAAAGATTGGCCAAGTACTTTCTGAGATATTCCATAAAGAAGAAAAACTGTTATTTGCCGTTATAGCCGTTAGTAACGGATACAATGGTTAAACAGAACATCGGGCGTCATCCGTGATCCATAATGTAAACACCTGCAAATGTTGAGAAAGATCGGCCGAGTACTTTCTGAGATATTCCATAAAGAAGAAAAACTGTTATTTGCCGTTATAGCCGTTAGTAACGGATATAACGGTAAAATAAAACATAGGGCGTCATGTATGAGCCATAGCGAATATACCTACAAACGTTCAGAAAGATCGGCCAATTACGTTCTGAGATATTCCATAAAGAAGAAAAACCGTTTTTCGCCGTTATAGCCGTTAGTAACGGATATAACGGTATAATAAAACATCGGGCATCATCTGTGACCCATAATGAACATGCCTACAAATTCTCAGAAAGAATGGCTGAACACTTTCTGAGATATCCCATAAAGAAGAAAAACTGTTCTTGGCCGTTATGGCCGTTAGTAACGGATATAACGGGTAAACAAAGCATCGGGCGTCATCCGTGACCCATATTGAACATACTTACAAATGTTCACAAAGATCAGCCAAGTACTTTCTGAGATATTCCATGAAGAAGAAAAATCGTCATGTGCCGTTATAGCCGTTAGTAACTGATATAACGGTATAATAAAACATCGGGCATCATCTGTGACCCATAATGAACATGCCTACAAATTCTCAGAAAGATTGGCTGAGCACTTTCTGAGATATCCCATAAAGAAGAAAAACTGTTCTTGGCCGTAATGGCCGTTAGTAACGGATATAACGGTAAACTAAAAATGGGGCATCATCCGTGAGCCATAATGAACATACCTACAAATGTTGAGATAGATCGGCAAAGGACTTTCTGAGATATTCCATAAAGAAGAAAAACTGTCATGGGCAGTTATGGCCGTTAGTAACGCATGTAGGGAAAAACAACGCATCGGCCGTCATCCGTGACCGATTATGAACATACATACAAATGTTCAGAAAGATCAGCTAAGTACTTTCTGACATATTCCATCAAAAAGAAAAACAGATATGGGCCGTTATAGCCGTTAGTAACGCGACGCATGAACATACATACAAATTGTCAGAAAGATAGGTCAAGAACTTTCTGAGATATTCCATAAAGAATAAAAACCGTTATGGGCCGTTATAGCCGTTAGTAACGGATATAACAGTAAAATTAAACAGCGGGCATCATCCGCGATCCATAATGAAGATACATACAAATGTTCAGAAAGATCGGCCAAGTACTTTCTGAGATATTCCATAAAGAAAAAACCTGTCATGGGCAGTTATGGCAGTTAGTAACGCATGTAAGGGAAAAATAACACATCGGCCGTCATCCGTGACCGATAATGAACATACATACAAATGTTCAGAAAAATCGGCTAAGTACTTTCTGACATATTCCATCAAAAAGAAAAACTGTTATGGGCTGTTACAGCCGTTCGTAACGGATGTAACGATGAATAAAACATTGCGCGTCATCCGTGACCCATAATGAACAGACCTACAAATGTTCAGAAAGATCGGCCGAGTATTTTCTGAGCAATTCTATTAAAAAAAAAGAAAAAAAAAAGAAAAACGTCATGTGCCGTTATAGCCGTTAGTAGGGATATAACGGTAAAGTAAACATCGGGCATCATCCGTGAACAACAATGAACATATCTACAAATGTTCAGAAAGATCAGCCAAGTACTTTCTGAGATATTCCATAAAGAAGAAACCCCGTTATTGGCCGTTAAAGCCGTTAGTAACAGATATAACGGTAAAATAAAACATTGGGCATCATCCGCGACGCATAATGAACATACCTACAAATAACGAGAAAGATCGGCCAAGTACATTCTGAAATATTCCATAAAGAAGAAAAACCGTTGTGGGCCGTTATAGCCGTTAGTAACGGATATAACTGTAAAACAGAACGTTGGGCGTCATCCGCGACCCATAATGAACATGCATACAAATTGCCAGAAAGATCGGCCAGGTACTTTCTGATATATTCCATAAAGAAGGAAAAGCGTTATGGGCCGTTATAGCCGTTAGTAACGGATATAACGGTAAAATAAAACATCGGGCATCATCCGTGACCCATAATGAAGATACCCACAAATGTTCAGAAAGATCGGCCAAGTACTTTCTGAGATATTCCATAAAGAAGAAAAACTGTCATGGGCCGTTATGGCTGTTAGTAACGCATGTAAGGGAAAAATAACACATCGGCCGTCATCCGTGACCCATAATGAACATACATACAAATGTGCAGAAAGATCAGCCAAGTACTTCCTGAGATATTTCATAAAGAAAACAGAAACCGTTATGGGCCGTTATAGCCGTTAGTAACAGATATAAAGGTGAAATAAAACATCGGGCATCATCCGTGACCCATAATGAAGATACCTACAAATGTACAGAAAGATCGCCCAAGTACTTTCTGAGATATTCCATAAAGACGAAAAACAGCTATGGGCAGTTATAGTCGTTAGTAAGGGATATAACGGTGAATAAAAAAACATCGTGCGTCATCCCTGACCCATAATGAACATACCTACAAATAACGAGAAAGATCGGCCTAGTACTTACTGAGATATTCCATAAAGAAGAAAAATCGTGATGGGCAGTTATGGCTGTTAGTAACGGATATAACGGAAAAACAAAACATCGGTCATCACCAGTGACCCATGATGAACATACCTTAAAATTCTCATTAAGATTGGCTAAGCACTTTCTGAGATATTCCATAATGAAGAAAAACCGTTATTGGCCGTTATAGCCGTTAGTAACGGATAGAACGGTTAAACAAAACATCGGGCATCATCCGCGACCCATAGTGAACATACATACAAATGTTCAGAAAGATCAGCCAAGCACTTTCTGAGATATTCCAATCAAGAAGAAAAACAGTTATGGGCCGTTATAGCCGTTAGTAACGGACATAACGGTGAATAAAACATTGGGCGTCATCCGTGACGCATAGTAAACAGACTTACAAATTTTCAGAAAGATCGGCCAAGTACTTTTTGAGATATTCAACAAAAACAAAAAAAAAAACAAACAAACAAACAACACAAAAAAAAAAAACCGTCATGTGCCGTTATAGCCGTCAGTAACGGATATAGCGGTAAAATAAAACATCGGGTATCATCCGTGACCCATAACAACACACCTTCAAATATCCAGAAAGATGGACCAAGTACTTTCTGAGATTATTCCATAAAGCAGAAAAAAGTGTTATTGGCCATTATAGCCTTTAGTAACGGATATATCGGTAAAATAAAACATCGGGCATCATTCATGACCCATAATGAAAATACCTACAAATTCTCAGAAAAAAAAAAAAAAAGGCCAAGTACTTTCTGAGATATTCCATAAAGAAGAAGAAAAATGTTCTGGGCCGTTATAGACGTTAATAACGGATATAACGGTACAATAGAGCATTGGGCGTCATCTGCGAACTATAATGAACATACCTACAAATGTTTAGAAAGATCGGCCAAGTACACTGTGAGGTATTCCATAAAGAAGAAAAACCATTATGGGCCGTTATAGCCGTTAGTAACGGATATAACGGAAAAACAAA
>CM065721.1:84988769-84996269 GCA_033310375.1 Conus canariensis
GAGCCGTTACTAACGGCTATAACGGTTTTTCTTTCGTATGGAATATCTCAGAAAGTGCTTGGCCGATCTTTCGGAAAATTTGTAGGTATGCTCATTATGGGTCACGGATCATGTCTGATGTGTTATTGTACCGTTATAGCCGTTATTAACGGCTATAACGTCCCGTTGCCGTTTTCTTCTTTATGGAAAATCTGAGAAAGTACATGGCCGATCTTTCTGAAATTTTGTAGATATGTTCATTATGGGTCACATATTATTGCCGATGTTTACCAGAATAGCCGTTATTTACGGCTATGACGGGTCAAAACGGTTTTTCCTCTTCATGGAATATTTCACGTGTATTCAAGATAAACTGGGAGTATGTTGATATGCTTTGCATCTTGTTGTTTCTTGTTTTGCTCGGCACAGCTTTATTTTTCTGTCCAATGCGAGACACTTAGTTAAAGTGCCGAACAAACAAGGCTTACACATTTCTGATCCAACATTTTTGTTGTTGTAGTCCAAGCAGAGGCATGTATCAAACTGTGTACTAGTTCACTAGGGAAAATTAACTTCCCAGAAAGTGATGACGTCATTTTTGCACAATTGTGTGTGTGTTGTCATTGTTTGAATATCGCCTGACCACTTGTGTACAAGCTTTCATGCCGTATCTACATTATCTACAGGAAAATAAACCTAGTCGAGTTTGGTATTAAAAGAATTGTTGGGAATTTGCCTATTCAGTCATCTCAAAAGTACAGATATATTACATTTTTCATGACAACCACTAATTGTCAAACTAACAGCCCCACTTGTAATGGCCGCTCAGCAATGCCAAACACATTGTTGCCAGACCGGCTTCACACAAATGACATTCAGTTCGCCAAGTACGGCATGGTTAACTGGCTGGTGGGGAGCAGCCTGCAGAAAACACCCCTTTCCTTGACCTGCATTCACGGCTTGGCCTCTGCAGCTGTGGGTGAGCTGTAAACTCCCCTGCCTCTCAAAACTAAGTGGCTTGCTCACGGCTTGGCCTCTGCAGCTGTGGGTGAGCTGTAAACTCCCCTGCCTCTCAAAACTAAGTGGCTTGCTCACGGCTTGGCCTCTGCAGCTGTGGGTGAGCTGTAAACTCCCCTGCCTCTCAAAACTAAGTGGCTTGCTCACGGCTTGGCCTCTGCAGCTGTGGGTGAGCTGTAAACTCCCCTGCCTCTCAAAACTAAGTGGCTTGCTCACGGCTTGGCCTCTGCAGCTGTGGGTGAGCTGTAAACTCCCCTGCCTCTCAAAACTAAGTGGCTTGCTCACGGCTTGGCCTCTGCAGCTGTGGGTGAGCTGTAAACTCCCCTGCCTCTCAGAACTAAGTGGCTTGCTCACGGCTTGGCCTCTGCAGCTGTGGGTGAGCTGTAAACTCCCCTGCCTCTCAAAACTAAGTGGCTTGCTCACGGCTTGGCCTCTGCAGCTGTGGGTGAGCTGTAAACTCCCCTGCCTCTCAGAACTAAGTGGCTTGCTGTGAACAGCCGTGTCGGGTCTTTCCCTCTGTCTCCCTCCTTCAGCAGGTCCCAGGAGGACTGTTGCAGTCAACCATTGGATCATGTCACACGACCATGCCAAAGTACCCACAACAGTTGGTACATGAGAACTCGTGACATAACTGCTTTTGTATAAGAACACACCACCACCACCACCACCACCACCACCAACAACAACAACAACAGAGCGCGAAGTAAGAAGAGGAGAAACATGACATATTCGCCTGCAAAGACTGGGCAAGAATACAGCAGAAAATGACACCACTGTTCGCCTGCAAAGACTGGGCAAGAATACAGCAGAAAATGACACCACTGTTCGCCTGCAAAGACTGGGCAAGAATACAGCAGAAAATGACACCACTGTTCGCCTGCAAAGACTGGGCAAGAATACAGCAGAAAATGACACCACTGTTCGCCTGCAAAGACTGGGCAAGAATACAGCAGAAAATGACACCACTGTTCGCCTGCAAAGACTGGGCAAGAATACAGCAGAAAATGACACCACTGTTCGCCTGCAAAGACTGGGCAAGAATACAGCAGAAAATGACACCACTGTTCGCCTGCAAAGACTGGGCAAGAATACAGCAGAAAATGACACCACTGTTCGCCTGCAAAGACTGGGCAAGAATACAGCAGAAAATGACACCACTGTTCGCCTGCAAAGACTGGGCAAGAATACAGCAGAAAATGACACCACTGTTCGCCTGCAAAGACTGGGCAAGAATACAGCAGAAAATGACACCACTGTTCGCATAAAAACGAATTAGAAGAAGCCAGCCAGCAGGTGCAGGGCAGAAAATGATATAACTGCTGACGTTAGAATGGATTAGAAGAACACACCAATGAGGCACAGGACAGGAAATGACGTAGCTGCTGACGTTAAAATGGATTAGAAGAACACACCAATCAGATATAGGACAGAACATGACATCGCTGCTGACGTTAAAATGGATTAGAAGAACACACCAATCAGATACAGGACAGAAAATGACGTAGCTGCAGACTTAAAAAGAACGGGAGAGACAATAAAGCCTCGGGAAGGGCAGGTAAAATCACTGAAACACCTCTATAGAAAGTGTTCCAAAATGGCACACGAAGCTGGAATAGCACAGAAAATGACATCCTCACCAAAATAAAAAGGGGTGTCGAACATAATTAACAAAGTAGGAATGGCAGAGAACATGCAATCAAGAATAGGCCAGAAATGACCTATATAACAGGAACAGAATGATCCGTCAGCTTCTGCAACAGGCAGGGAATCCATAAGAAAATCACTAACCATGACATTTTACAGAATGATCCGTCAATTTCTGCAACAGGCAGGGAATCCATAATTAAATCACTAACCATGATATTTCACAGGATGTTCCGTCTACTTCTACAACAGGCAAAGGATCCTTGATAAATTCAATAAAAGATCTCAAAACGTATCACACGTCTGAGGCCGATTACTGTTACTCGGGGGGGGGGGGGGGGGGGGGGAGGGGGGGGAGGGGGGCGAGGAGAGGGGGGAGGGGGAGGGGGGCGAGGAGGGGGGGGGGGGAATCAAAATACTCTAAGGGTTTTGAAACGGAAACTGAATGACACAATTGTGGAAGAGTGATGGGGGAGGGCAGGGAGGAGGGCAGTAAGACCAGGCAGCCGCCATGTTATTCCAGTCACAGCCATGTTACCAGAACGAGGAAGATGTGACAGTGAGGACAGTCTTCACCATACTGAGTCAGATAGCACTGAACTAGCTGTCTGCTGCGATGACTGTGAGTGAGTATGATCTCCTCACAAATATATACTTTTGGACAACCTCTCTCTCTCTCTCTCTCTCTCTCTCTCTCTCTCTCTCTCTCTCTCTCTCTCTCTCTCTCTCTCTCTCTCTCTCTCTCTCTCTACACACACACACATGTCGCTTCACCGTCAAAAAATTAAATCCATGCTTATCACAACCAGACAAAAAAGACAAAATCTCACTATTAAGTTTCCTCCTGTACATCTCAAAGATGAACCTGTTGAACACGTAACATACCTCAAAGTGCTAGGAATAACAATTGATAACATTAGTTGGCAAGCTCACATAACCTCACTGTGCAAAAAAGTTTCACAGAAAGTTATCAACTCTCCAAAATCAAACGCTTCCTCGACCGCATTCACGCAAGCTCTTTTTCCAGTCTCATATTCAATCACACATAGACTATGGATCTACTCTATGGGACTCTGCTAGTGCTAACACCCTCAAACCATTACAAAGCCTACACAAGCGAGCACTCAAATTAAAAACCTCCTAAAAACCAGTAGTCTTCTGGACTCAGGCTATAAACAGATTCGGGTTCTCCCCTAAGTCTGAGATTAGAATACAATAAAGGGATCATAATGCACAGGATTGTGTCTGGGAAGGCACCCTCCACATTAGTCCACAGATTCTCAATTAATTCCTCAAGGACTGTACCCAAACTTCATGTCCCTGTTCCTGGAATTGACTTATTCAAATCCAGTTTAACATATTCAGGTTCCTCTCAATGGAACTCGCTCCCTGAATCAACCAAACAACGCCAAGGAGGAGGTATGGAGAGGGAGACTGATCTATGCGGAGTGCTTGGAGGAGGGTATGGAGAGGGAGACTGATCTATGGGGAGTGCATGGAGGAGGGTATGGAGAGGGAAGACTGATCTATGGGGAGTGCAAGGAGGAGGGTATGGAGAGGGAGAACTGATCTATGGGGAGTGCAGGGAGGAGGGTATTGGAGAGGGAGACTGATCTTGGGGAGTGCAGGGAGGAGAGGTATGGAGAGGGAAGACTGATCTATGGGGAGTGCAGGAGGGCATGGAGAGGGAGACTGATCTATGGGGAGTGCAGGGAGGAGGGTATGGAGAGGGGGAGACCGACATATGGGGAGTGCAGGAGGAGGGTATGGAGAGAGAGAGATGATCTATGGGGAGTGCAGGGAGGAGGGTATGGAGAGGAGAGAGATTGATCTATGGGTGAGGAGAGGGTATGGAGAGGGAGTACTGATCTATGGGGAGTGCAGGAGGAGGAGGGTAATGAATGGGGAGGACTGATCTAGATGGGGAGTGGTATGGGGAGGGTATGGAGAGGGAGACGATGATCTATGGGAGTGCAGGGAGAGGGGATTATGGAGAGAGGGGGGAGACTGAATCTATGGGGAGTGCAGGGAGAAGGGTATGGAGAGGGAGACTGATCTATGGGGAGTGCAGGGAGGAGGGTATGGAGAGGGAGACTGATCTATGGGGAGTGCAGGGAGGAGGATATGGAGAGGGAGACTGATCTATGGGGAGTGCAGGGAGGAGGGTATGGAGAGGAGAGATGACATGATCGTATGGGGACGACATGGAGTGCAGGGAGGAGGGTATGGAAGGAGGACTGATCTATGGGGAGTGCAGGAGGGTATTGGAGAGGGAGACTGATCTATGGGAGTGCAGGGAGGAGGGTATGGAGAGGGAGACCGATCTATGGGGAGTCAGTATGGGAGTGCAGGGAGGAGGGTGTATGGAGAGGGGAGATTGATCTATGGGGAGTGCAGGGAGGGAGAGGTATGGGAGGGGAGGATGTGATCTATGGGGAGTGCAGGAGGGGTATGGAGAGGGGAGACTGATCTATGGGGAGTGCAGGGAGGAGGGTATGGAGAGGGAGACTGATCTATGGGGAGTGCAGGGAGGAGGGTATGGAGAGGAGACTGATCTATGGGGAGTGCAGGGAGGAGGGAAATGGAGAGGGAGACTGATCTATGGGGAGTGCAGGGAGGAGGGTATGGAGAGGAGACTGATCTATGGGGAGTGCAGGGAGGAGGGTATGGAGAGGGAGACTGATCTATGGGGAGTTGCAGGGAGGAGGTATGGAGAGGGAGACTGATCTATGGGGAGTCAGGGAGTGAGGGGTATGGAGAGGATGGTATGGAAGAGGGAGACTGATCTATGGGGAGTGCTTGGAGGAGGGTATGGAGAGGAGATTGATCTATGGGGAGTGCAGGGAGGAGGTAGGGGGGGGGGGGGGGGGGGGGGGGGGGGGGGGGGGGGGGGGGGGGGGGGGGGGGGGGGGGGGGGGGGGGGGGGGAAAAAAAAAAAAAAAAAAAAAAAAAAAAAAAAAAAAAAAATGATCTATGGGGAGTGCAGGGAGGAGGGTATGGAGAGGAAGACTGATCTATGGGGAGTGCAGGGAGAGGTATGGAGAGGGAGATGATCTATGGGGAGTGCAGGGAGGAGGGTATGGAGAGGGAGACTGATCTATGGGGAGTGCAGGGAGGAGGGTATGGAGAGGAGACTGATCTATGGGAGTGCAGGGAGAGGGTATGGAGAGGGAGATGATCTATGGGGAGTGCAGGAGGGTATGGAGAGGGAGACTGATCTATGGGGAGTGCAGGGGGGAGGGTATGGAGAGGGGACTGATCTATGGGGAGTGCAGGGAGAGGGTATGGAGAGGGAGATGATTCTATGGGGAGTGCAGGGGAGGAGGGTATGGAGAGGGGAGACTGATCTATGGGGAGTGCAGGGAGGAGGGTATGGAGAGGGAGATGATATCTATGGGGAGTGCAGGGAGGAGGGTATGGAGAGGGAGACTGATCTATGGGGAGTGCAGGGAGGGTATGGAGAGGGAGACTGATCTATGGGGAGTGCAGGGAGGAGGGTATGGAGAGGGAGACTGATCTATGGGGAGTGCAGGGAGGAGGGTATGGAGAGGGAGACTGATCTATGGGGAGTGCAGGAGGAGGGTATGGAGAGGGAGACTGATCTATGGGGAGTGCAGGAGGAGGGTATGGAGAGGAAGACTGATCTATGGGGAGTGCAGGGAGAGGGTATGGAGAGGGAGACTGATCTATGGGGATGCAGGAGGAGGGTATGGAGAGGGGAGACTGATCTATGGGGAGTGCAGGGAGGAGGGTATGGAGAGGAAGATGATCTATGGGGAGTGCAGGAGGAGGGTATGGAGAGGGAGATGATCTATGGGGAGTGCAGGGAGGAGGGTATGGAGAGGGAGACTGATCTATGGGGAGTGCAGGGAGGAGAGGTATGGAGAGGAAGACTGATCTATGGGGAGTGCAGGAGGGTATGGAGAGGGAGACTGATCTATGGGGAGTGCAGGGAGGAGGTATGGAGAGAGTGACTATGGGAGTGCAGGAGGTATGAGAGGGACTGATCTATGGGGAGTGCAGGGAGGAGGGTATGGAGAGGGAGACTGATCTATGGGGAGTGCAGGGAGGAGGGTATGGAGAGGAGACTGATCTATGGGGAGTGCAGGAGGGTATGGAGAGGGAGACTGATCTATGGGGAGTGCAGGGAGGAGGGTATGGAGAGGGAGACGATCTATGGGGAGTGCAGGGAGAGGGTATGGAGAGGGAGACTGATCTATGGGGAGTGCAGGGAGGAGGGTATGGAGAGGGAGATGATCTATGGGGAGTGCAGGAGGGTATGGAGAGGGAGACTGATCTATGGGGAGTGCAGGGAGGAGGGTATGGAGAGGGAGACTGATCTATGGGGAGTGCAGGGAGGAGGGTATGGAGAGGGAGATGATTATGGGGAGTGCAGGGAGGAGGGTATGGAGAGGGAGACTGATCTATGGGGAGTGCAGGGAGGAGGGTATGGAGAGGAAGACTGATCTATGGGGAGTGCAGGAGGGTATGGAGAGGGAGACTGATCTATGGGGAGTGCAGGGAGGAGGAGGGTTTATGGGAGAGGGAGAGAGCTATTAGGGGAGTGCAGGAGGAGGGTATGGAGAGGGAGACTGATCTATGGGGAGTGCAGGGAGGAGGGTATGGAGAGGGAGACTGATCTATGGGGAGTGCTTGGAGGAGGGTATGGAGAGGGAGACTGATCTATGGGGAGTGTAGGGAGGAGGGTATTGAGAGGGAGACCGATCTATGGGGAGTGCTGGGAGGAGGGTATGGAGAGGAGGGTATGGAGAGGGAGACTGATCTATGAGGAGTGCAGAGGGGAGGGTATGCCAGAGAGAGTGGAGAAAAAAATCAGTCCAGTAATCTGACAATAGTTGA
>CM065721.1:85001269-85006269 GCA_033310375.1 Conus canariensis
GGATGGGGACAGGAAGGATTTTGGCATGGGGATAGGGACAAGGAGGATTTTTGGCATGGTGAAAGGGATGGGGACAGGGAGGATTTTTGGCATGGTGAAAGGGATGGGGACAGGAGGATTTTTGGCATGGTAAAAGGGATAGGAACAGGAGGATTTTGGCATGGTGAAAGGGATGGGGACAGGAAGGATTTTTGGCATGGTGAAAGGGATGGGGACAGGAAGGATTTTTGGCATGGTGAAAGGGATGGGGACAGGGAGGATTTTTGGCATGGTGAAAGGGATGGGGACAGGAAGGATTTTTGGCATGGTGAAAGGGGTGGGGACAGGAAGGAAATTTTTGGCATGGTGAAAGGGATGGGGACAGGAAGGATTTTTGGCATGGTGAAAGGGATGGGGACAGGGAGGATTTTCGGCATGGTGAAAGGGATGGGGACAGGAAGGATTTTTGGCATGGTGAAAGGGGTGGGACAGGGAGGAATTTTGGCATGGTGAAAGGGATGGGGACAGGAAGGATTTTGGCATGGTCAAAGGGGTGGGGACAGGAAGCATTTTTGGCATGGTGAAAAGGGATGGGGACAGGAGCATTTTGGCATGGTGAAAGGATGCGGACAGGAGGATTTGTTTTGGGCAAGGTGAAAGGGTAGGGGACAGGAGGATTTTTGGCATGGTGAAAGGGATGGGGACAGGAAGGATTTTGGCATGGTGAAAGGGGAGAATTTGGATGGTACAAGGATGGAAAAGGATTTTCGGCATGGTGAAAGGTGGGGACAGGAAGGATTTTGGCATGGTGAAAGGGATGGGGACAGGAAGGATTTTGGCATGGTGAAAGGGATGGGGACAGGAGGATTTTTGGCATGGTGAAAGGGATGGGGACAGGAAGGATTTTTGGCATGGTGAAATGGGGAGATTTAGTGGGAAGGGAGGGAAGTTTTGGCATGGTGAAAGGGATGGGGACAGGAAGGATTTCTGGCATGGTGCAAAGGGGTGGGACAGGAAGGATTTTTGGCATGGTGAAAGGGATGGGGACAGGAGGATTTTTGGCATGGTGAAAGGGATGGGACAGGAGGATTTTTGGCATGGTGAAAGGGATGGGGACAAGGAGGATTTTTGGCATGGTGAAATGGATGGGGACAGGAAGGAGTTTTGGCATGGTAAAAGGGATAGGTACAAGGAGGATTTTCGGCATGGTGAAATGGATGGGGACAGGAAGGAGTTTTGGCATGGTAAAAGGGATAGGGACAGGAGGATTTTCGGCATGGTGAAAGGGATGGGGACAGGGAGGATTTTTGGCATGGTGTAATGGATGGGGACATGGAGGATTTTTGGCATGGTGAAAGGGATGGGGACAGGAAGGATTTTTGGCATGGTGAAAGGGATGGGGACAGGGAGGATTTTTGGCATGGTGAAAGGGATGGGACAAGGGTATTTTTGGCATGGTGAAAGGGACGGGGACAGGAAGGATTTTTGGCATGGTGTAAGGGATGGTGACATGGAGGATTTTTTGGCATGGTGAAAGGGATGGGGACAGGGAGGATTTTTGGCATGGTGAAAGGGATGGGGACAGGGAGGATTTTTGGCATGGTGTAAGGGATGGGGACAAGGAGGATTTTTGGCATGGTGAAAGGGACGGGGACAGGAAGGATTTTTGGCATGGTAAAAGGGATAGGGACAAGGAGGATTTTTGGCATGGTGAAAGGGATGGGGATATGGAGGATCTTTGGCATGGTGAAAGGGATGGGGACAGGGAGGATTTTTGGCATGGTGAAAGGGATGGGGACAGGGAGTTTTTTTGGCATGGTGAAAGGGGTGGGGACAGGGAGGATTTTTGGCATGGTGAAAGGGATGGGGACAGGAATGATTTTCGGCATGGTGAAATGGATCGGGACAGGAACAATTTTTGGCATGGTGAAAAGGGATTGGGACAGGGAGGATTTTTGGCATTGTGAAAAGGGATGGGGACAGGGAGGATTTTTGGCATGGTGAAAAGGGATGGGGACAGGGAGGATTTTTGGCATAGTGAAAGGGATGGAGACAGGGAGGATTTTTGGCGTGGTGAAAGGGATGGGGACAGGGGGACTTTTGGCATGGTGAAAGGGATGGGGACAGGGAGGGGTTTTGGCATGATGAAAGGGATGGGGACAGGAAAGATTTTTGGCATGGTGAAAGGGGTGGGGACAGGGAGGATTTTTGGCATAGTGAAAGGGATGGAGACAGGAAGGATTTTGAGCATGGTGAAAGGGATGGGGACAGGGAGGATTTTTGGCATGGTGAAAGGGATGGGGACAGGGGGACTTTTGGCATGGTGAAAGGGATGGGGACAGGGAGGGGTTTGGGCATGATGAAAGGGATGGGGACAGGAAGGATTTTTGGCATGGTGAAAGGGGTGGGGACAGGGAGGATTTTTGGCATGGTGAAAGGGATGGGGACAGGGAGGATTCTTAATTTTCCTATGACCCTGTTTTTCTTTCTTTTCTTCTTCAACTAGTCACCCAAGGTAATAATTTCCCTTTAATAATTTAAAAGTAATTAGTGTTTCAGAGATAACAGAAAGAGGGGAGGGGGTGGAGGGAGGGGAGCGGAGGGGAAAAAAAGGGATGTATGGGGCGAGGGGGACAGAAGGAAAGATCACTCTTTGATAATTTTGCACATTTTTGTTTGTTGTGTATTTCAGTGTCATAATTTGACCCACTGTTGTTTGTTTTGTATCTCAGTGTCATCAGTTGGCCCACTATTGTTTGTTGTGTATTTCAGTGTCATGATTTGGCCCACTATTGTTTGTTGTGTATTTCCAGTGTCATGATTTGGCCCACTATTGTTTGTTGTGTATTTCAGTGCCATGATTTGGCCCACTGTTGTTTGTTGTGTATTTCAGTGTCATGATTTGGCCCAGTATTGTTTGTTGTGTATTTCAGTGTCATGATTTGTCCCACTATTGTTTGTTGTGTATTTCAGTGTCATGATTTGTCCCACTGTTGTTTGTTGTGTATTTCAGTGTCATGATTTGGCCCACTGTTGTTTGTTGTGCATTTCAGTGTCATGATTTGTCCCACTGTTGTTTGTTGTGTATTTCAGCGTCATGATTTGGCCCAGTATTGTTTGTTGTGTATTTCAGTGTCATGATTTGGCCCACTATTGTTTGTTGTGTATTTCAGTGTCGTGATTTCGTCCACCATTGTTTGCTGTGTATTTCAGTGTCATAATTTGGCCCACTATTGTTTGTTGTGTATTTCAGTGTCATAATTTGGCCCCTATTGTTTGCTGTGTACTTCAGTGTCATAATTTGGCCCACGTTTGTTTGTTGTGTATTTCAGTGCCATGATTTGGCCCACTATTGTTTGCTGTGTATTTCAGTGCCATGATTTGGCCCACTATTGCTTGCTGTGTGTTTCAGTGTCATGATTTGGCCCACTATTGTTTGTTGTGTATTTCCAGTGTCATGATTTGGCCCACTATTGTTTGCTGTGTGTTTCAGTGTCACAATTTGGCCCACTATTGTTTGCTGTGTGTTTCAGTGCCATGATTTGGCCCACTATTGTTTGCTGTGTGTTTCAGTGCCATGATTTGGCCCACTGTTGTTTGTTGTGTATTTCAGTGTCACAATTTGGCCCACTATTGTTTGCTGTGTGTTGCAGTGTCATAATCTGGCCCACTATTGTTTGCTGTGTACTTCAGTGCCATAATGTGGCCCACTTTTGTTTGTTGTGTATTTCAGTGTCATAATGTGGCCCACTTTTTGTTTGTTGTGTATTTCAGTGTCATAATGTGGCCCACTTTTTGTTTGTTGTGTATTTCAGTGCCATGATTTGGCCCACTATTGTTTGCTGTGTATTTCAGTGCCATGATTTGGCCCACTATTGTTTGTTGTGTATTTCAGTGCCATGATTTGGCCCACTATTGTTTGCTGTGTGTTTCAGTGTCACAATTTGGCCCACTATTATTTGGTGTGTACTTCAGTGTCATAATTTGGCCCACTATTGGTTGCTGTGTACTTCAGTGTCATAATTTGGCCCACTATTGGTTGCTGTGTATTTCAGTGTCGAGAGTTCGCCCACGTTTTGTTTGTTGTGTATTTCAGTGTCATAATTTGGCCCACTGTTGTTTATGTATTTCATTGTCATGAATTTCCCCACTATTGTCTGGTGTTGTTCTTCCATTCAGCCTAAACACACAAACACACACACACACACACACACACACACACACACGCGCGCGCGCGCGCGCGCGCGCGCGCGCGCGCACACACACGCACGCACACTCATACACACACACACACACACACACACACACACACACACACACACACACAGAGAGAGAGAGAGAGAGAGAGAGAGAGAGAGAGAGAGAGAGAGAGAGAGAGAGAGGAGAGAGATGCTCGGTTTCTTTTCAGTATGTTTTTCTATCCGCAAAACTACGCTCCTGTCCTCAGAAAATAACTAGGTTTGTAAACAAAATCCTTTCATTTGCTGTGCAATGCTGATGTCACGTGGCTATGAACAGTGTGAACATGACAGATGTACAGAGGCCTTTCAATGCTGATGTCACGTGGCCATGAACAGTGTGAACATGACAGATGTACAGAGGCCTTTCAATGCTGATGTCACGTGGCCATGAACAGTGTGAACATGACAGATGTGCAGAGGCCTTTCAATGCTGATGTCACGTGATCATGAACAGTATGAACATGACAGATGTACAGAGGCCTTTCCATGCTGATGTCACGTGATCATGAACAGTATGAACATGGCAGATGTACAGAGGCCTTTCCATGCTGATGTCACGTGATCATGAACAGTATGAACATGGGAGATGTACAGAGGCCTTTCAATGCTGATGTCACGGTCCTTGAACAGTGTGAACATGACAGATGTACAGAGGCCTTTCAATGCTGATGTCACGGTCCTTGAACAGTGTGAACATGACAGATGTACAGAGGCCTTTCAATGCTGATGTCACGTGGCTATGAACAGTGTGAACATGACAGATGTACAGAGGCCTTTCAA
>CM065721.1:85011269-85013769 GCA_033310375.1 Conus canariensis
AGCTGCTTTGCGACTTTTCAACTTTCTGAAAGCGTATAACACTTCTTCCACCGAAATTGGACGATTCATGAAACCATCAACATCATCATGCTCGCCTAAGCTTTCGTTCGTATTACAATCCAATGTTTCTTTTTCTAATAATGATTTAAAATGATTAAACCAGGTCTCAACATTAATGCTATTTCTTGGTTGTTTTCTTTTAAAGGACAGTTTATGTACATTATCCCAGAACTCTCTTTGATTACGTATGGAACTCTCAAGTCTATCCAACAGCACCTTATTAAAGAGCTTTTCTTTTCTTTTCAACAAGTTTTTATATTCACGTCTTGCTATTGTATATTCGGAGCAGGCTGTATTGTCTGTTGGACGTCTGTTATAATGACGTAGCAATTTTCGAACATTTCTTTTACTTGCTTTACATTCCTGGTCGAACCAGTCATCCTTTTTATCAGTTTTATTAACATAAATATGTTTTTTCATACATTCCGCACATCCTCTCATACATTCATTAAACTCATCCAGCGCTCTGTTTATGTCAACATCAATCAAAGTCATAGCTATGTTAAATCTTATACTAGCAGTTTCTGACAACAAATTATCTTGAAATAATTGGCTATTATCACTGTTCCACACAAACTTTTCAATGACCTGATTGTTAACAGTGTTATCTTCAACCATATTTACGTTAGGAAAAACAACAGAAAATACAACAGGCATGTGGTCAGAGTCAATACGTTCAGCAACACAAAGTTCACAGGAATCACATACGACAGAGAACAGATCATTCGACAAAATAAAATAATCAGTCACACTACTACCTGTTTCAGAAATGTATGTGTAGTGACCTTCAAGGTCACCATTACACACTCCGTTTAAAATATTCAAACTCAAAGCAGTGCACATGTTTAATAATGCTTTTCCATAACTATTTATATGACAGTCTTCTGAACATCGACCATAATCAAGTGAGTGACTTTTATATTGTATATCTATGGCAGGGTCTGAAAAATGAATCTGAGAAAATTTAGCTATCCTACTGTTTAAGTCACCACATAAGATAATATGCGCATCCCGTTCCATTAGACAATCCTGTAAACTTTCTTCCAACAAAAGTATTCCATTTTCAAGATCAAAGTATGAATAAAAAGGTGATCCTTCTGGAGGAACATAGGTACAAAAATAGATTATATCTTTTGTAGTGCCAAACAGTTGCTTATCAATCAAAAACACACAAGCGTTTACAAATTTCACATTAATTATTTGTATAAATGGGGCAAATGTACTCTCTTTAACAAACAAACAACCCCTCCTGATCGTCTCCCCTGTTTGGACAGTTTAAAGGCAGGCTTAAAGAAGGCTGTGTAATCAGAAAATAAGTCGTTATCAAAACTCTCCCAAAAAGTTTCCACCAAGCACACGAAATCAAATTTACAAACATATGATACAAAGTCCCGATCCTTGATTTTAGATGATAATCCGTTAACGTTCCATAACAGAAAGGAGAAGGGGCGTTTATTTACAGTTGCAGGCGACGCTTGAAAGGGAGAACGTGCTACTGACATTTCTGGTAATGTGTCACAAAACTCGTATTCATCACACACAGATGCGCTCCCCCCTTGACTGTGTGACGTCGATCCGAACTGCACGTGCTCACACACCTCTGGCAACTCAAGGCTGTCACTCTGACCGGACAAGTTCTCACGTGCGACATCGACAAATAAACATTGTTCCGGTGACAGTTTAACTTTATACCCCCTCCCATTTGTATCAGGATCGTGTGCAGGGTTTTTACGAGAAGAAATGGGCCGGCCAGAACATTATTTTGAAGTTTGCAGTTTATCATTACCATCCAGATAAAACTTCTGCCCATCAATAATGAGATGGTCATAGACCATGACACACCTCTGTCCTTTACTTCTGGCAGCTTTCAAATGTGGTGTCAACTTTCGTCTTATGTCACGAACACTTGACGGAAAGTCCTCTCCAATAAATACATCACTCCCTTTAAGTTTTCTTTTTTCCTTCAGAATTCGAACTTTATCCTTATAAAAGCAACATCGGACTATTACAGGGGAGTCGGGTTTACCATTCAGGCGATGGACACGGTCAAATTCTATATCTTTTGCTATTTCTAACTGGTCAGTAATCAACTCTTTAACAGTGTTCTCACAGTCTTCAGTCGTTTCGTCCGCACGTCTTTTTAAACCATGGAGGATTAAATTGTTGCGTTTCGATCTCCCTTCTAAATCGCCAGTCTTTTTTTCAAGCGCATCAATTTTATCCAGAAGATCAGCATTAGTTTTCATCAGCTCCTGGTTCTTTTGGTGGAGATAATCCAACTCCTCCCTCAGTCCCCCCAACTCTCCCTGGAGGTCCGCAAACTGGTCTCTGAGTTCGTTAACACTGTGCTCCACATTGTCCAACTTACTGTTCATGTTGCTGTCCATGGAGTCCAGTCTGGCCATCACGTCCACCAGAGTAGGGAGATCCTGAGAAGGAA
>CM065721.1:85018769-85027827 GCA_033310375.1 Conus canariensis
ATGTAACTCCTGATTCTTCTGGCCCACGTGACATTATTTTTTAGTACACCTTATTATTTTATTTCCAAAACAATGTGCAGGCTGTCACATTTGACGACTTTTCCTGTTTGGTCTTTGATTTTTATATTAAATGATCTGACCCTCCCACAAGCTAATCTTTTAAACTGTAAATTAGGGAATTGTATAAATTCATAATCGCAATATGCAGCTTTCCCTGATGGAAGAGCTCTTAAAACAGTTGAGGGCCTTCCATCATATAAGTTTTCATCAGTGCTCAGCTCGTCCAAATGAACATAGAGTAATGAATGTAATGCAAGATCGAGCGGATATTCTCCCTCATAAGTAGTTTTGTCTGATGTAACTATAAAATCATAAATGACATTATCGCTAGTTGCAAAGCCTAACATTTTAGCTAGCTCTCTATCAAAATAGTAACGTACTTCTTCTTCTTCAGGTTTGAATGTCAACATTATTTTCAAATTTGCATTGTTAAGTTTGAGAGTAATGTCAAAGTTACTCATTGCTTCTTTTAGCGAGCAAAACCCGTAATAACCATCAGGTATGGTTAACTGGCTAACTAAGTTTCTCTATTGTCAAATTTTGTAATCTTATTATTTTTCTTGGATTTAGTTATATTAAACCATACGACTTTGTAAAAAATTTCATGGAGTGCGACCCTTTGGGTTCCGCATTCATTATCAATAGCATATTCTAAAAACGAAGGACTGTCTTGAGTTGTTATTGTTACAAACATTTTTAAAACAAATTTAAAAATGAGTGCATTCAAATATACTAATGCAAAATATTCTGTTGGGCCGCACTACAGTCCTAAAAATATAACAACTGACACCCTTGACATTTCTGTGACTCAGTCTGACGCCTTTCAAGTAAAGGTTAGTACTCCATTGGACGTTATCTTAACCCTCCTATTAAAAACGACTACATCCCGAAAGTGTGGTTCAGTCATCCGATGCAGTTTTATCAGAACCAGTTAAACTTTGCTGTGTTTTGTGCTTCAACTGGGTGTGGAGTGTCGTATGCTGATCATTTAAATCATCCTGTTCCTTTGGTGAGGTCAGTGTATAGATTTCATTTTTATTACACCTTCAGACGTATTTTATCTGAACTGCAAGCGCCATTACCAAATGACAAAACGTTTAATCCATTCAGCAACAGAATAGATTACAAGGCTTTTGAAAGGATCTGTAACGAATTTGATATTAACCCAAAGACATACTTTAGACAAAAGTTGGATCTTAATTATGGTTTAGGCACTCTTTATTATTGGGGCGTGCACAGAAAGTATAACTATGATTGGAATCCTCCTTACACATCTTTCTCTTCAGGCACAACTGTTCACCTCGGGTCCATAGAGCAAGAGCATAAAACAGCATGGACAACATTTATTTTGGATACCTCTAAGGGCCTAACTAGAGCGGGAATAGAACGAATAAACGACTCCATTCGTACTTATGTTTGGTGTTTGCTAGGTTCGCAAGCACAAACGAGATCAAACATAATTGATCCTTCTACTGGCTTTGACGCCCAAAAACAGTATTTAGCAAATTTAGAGGATTCTATTAATTCTGCAATTGATTTGCCTTCAAGTATTAAAAGGTACCAAAATGTTTTACAATTTGCAAGATCGAAAGTAGACTTTGCTGTCGGCACTGGTTTATACATGCTGCCTTCTGACCTCAGACTCCAGATAGGAACAATAATAAACTATAATAATGAAATCCTTGTGGCTGGTAAAGAAGAGAAGGTCGGAAAAAACGACATAAATTCTAAGCCAGCAATAGCAATAAAAAAAGAATCCCCACCAATCCCCAAGGCCCCAAAACCCCATCCAATACCCCCTCAAAACCCCACCCCCAACCAATCCCCATGGTGAATAAAAGCGACCCCCATGAATATGAAAAGACAGCACTTGTTATTGGATTAACTGCCCTAGGATTACTTGGTCTTTATCTTACTATAAAGTAACCCAACTATTAAGACAACTAATGACCATAAGTGCTCGGCCATAAAGCCAACTACTTTGCTTGCAGTAGACAAAAGCCAGCTAACGATCCCCCTATTATACCAGGCAAAGAATCTATTGCCTTACTGGCTAATTTTTTTAGTAAGTTTGCAAGGTGATCGAGTTGTTTTTTTACCCATGATTTATCTGACGAGGAGTTGGCGGGGCTGGTGGCACTGCTCCCCCACCACCACCGCCTGTAATAGCCAACACCAGTGTACTTATTGCAAATCCTAAGGCTGTTATAACACTTGCTAATGTGACACCTTGCTCTCTAAACAGTGTTCTTATTCGTTCTGCTAACGTTGTGTCTTCATATAAAATTCTTTGGATAGTTTCTCTTATTCTGCTCACTTGAGTTCGTAATTGTTCTCGGTTATAGACAACACTTCTAGTCTTGCTGATCTCTCTTGTTCAAGATCTTTTAGTCTTTGTGTTATTCTTTCTTTAACACCAGGTCCTAAGTTGTGGTCATCAGCCTCAACTAGTTTTTCTTTTTCTCTTTTTATATGCTCATCTAGTTCACCCAGTTTTGCTAAATTGTTTGTTAACTCACCCCTGATGCTTCTTAAAGCATGATCAAGGGCCGTTATTTCTCTCATAGGTAGCGGCGGATCGTGCATAGTTTTTAATGCTGTTTCTTCTGAAAAACTGGTTTCTATTATTTCGTCTGCTGTTGGGCTTAAATCTTTAAGGGGTATGTTTTGAATTTGGTTTTCTGTTGGGATTTCTGTAGTGTGTTTTGAAGTTTAGCAACTGCCTCACTGTCTAATCTTCGCGGTTTAGCAATGCCAAGGCGATTTTGATCGCTCACACTGAGCCTTTGTCTAATTGTAGTCTTTGCTAAAAACTTTGATGGGTCTGGTTTAGATGTAAGCTGTACAGGTTGTCCTTGCTCGTTTTTAAAAATCAAATGGCCATCTTTTGTTTCAAAATCATTAGGGTCTATAAAATCAGGAGGTTCTTGGCCTAAACTTTGATAAAATGATTTGACCTTACTTTCTGTTAATTCACGCCGCAATGATTGTAATGGATGTGTCAAAGGCGTCATTTCACTCATGTCGTCTCCAGGATCAAAAACATCATAATCTTCTTCTGCCATGTTTTTAAATAATTAACTTTTTATTTTGTTTTATAAAAAAAATGTCACAAGCATATGGCTCGATTCTTGACCCGCATAGAAGACTGAAAGAGCCCTTTGGCGTGAAGGGAAATAAACAGAATATTATTGTTCCAAATAATCCATCTACTATTGATTCAGATCAAATTCTTACTGTTAAATTTCCAGACCTAGGAGCAGATGAAGTGATTGTGCCGGGATCTGCACGGCTTACTTTCAAAATAGAACTTGATTCAGCAACAGACGCAAACAGGACAGTAGTTCAGAATCTGGGACGGGCAATCGTTAAGAAAATTTCTATAAAACTTGAGGGGCAAGAAATATTTTCTTTACACAATGCAGACATATTTCTAATCTATTCTGATCTATGGCTAACCGATAATGAAAGGGCCGATCTTGCGTTTCAAGGAATCGAAAATAACGAAGCACTAAAACACAGAATAGACGCCGAAGACGCTAAAGCCGGCAACAAGTATGAAGCTGTAAGTTTTGCTTATGGAAATCGCTTTTCCATACCCTTAGATTTTGAGTTGTTAAAAGCGCATGCGCCATACTTTCAAGGAGCATTAAAAGACAGATTGTCATATGAACTAACTTTTAATGAATACAAACGTGTCATTAGATCGACAGACACTGATTCCAAGTACAGCATTTTCGACATCTCGTTAGAGTTTGACATTGTTAGCAACCCTAACTTAGCAAGGCTGATTGAGCAACAATATCAGTCAAAATTAGCAATATATTACGAAAGAGTGATTCATCATACTAAATATCCTAAAAGCAGGGCAGACACTATATGGAACTTTAGTTTTAGTGCCGCAGCAAGATCCCTTAAAGGTATTTTATTGCTGTGTGAAGATGAAGAACCATTCAAAAGACAAAGTGAAAAGTTTATCAATCCTAAAATAACGAAAGTACAATGTTCAATTGAGGGTAGTCCTAACCAAGTCTACGGTAGGGGCTTAAACCTTATCATCATTTTGATGAAATAAGAAAATTGTTTGGAGGCGGGAGGTCTAGAAATCCAACAGTAGACCTTGTGTCTAAAGATCTACACCTTCACAGTGTTAGACTTGATGAATATTTAACAACGAAATACGGTTTATGGATTGACCTAAGGTCAACAGAAGATAATCAGTTGCATGGGAGTGGGAGAACAGTTAAAGACGTAATAAACATTCAAATTGATAAAGAAAAAGAGAGTGATAAACCACTTAATGTACATTTGTTTTTAATATATGATGCGCAGCTGAATATTCAAGATAACAGATTAAAAGATATCCAATACTAAATTATTTTTATTTTAAAAAAGCATGTCTGTTACGACTTATCCAAAAGTGCCCAAAGAAGAGATAGTAGGCAATTCTGCTGCTGTAGACATAAAAACTTTCAGATTAACAAACATAACACAAATGCAAACCCAACTAGAGCAGGACCTTTCAAAATACAGCAAAACCAAACGAAGGTATTCTGCTGTCTTTAATGCTGTTACATATGTTAATACTGGAGCATCGATCATAGTGCTTTAACAGCAGGAACAAGTGTAAGTCTCTTAGCAACAGGCGTAGGTGCACCGGTAGCTATACCTCTAGGTGGTTTGTCTTTAACTCTTGGCCTGTGTTCATTGGCTGTAAGTGCTGTCAGCAAAAAAATAAAAGCTAAACTCCAAAAGCACACAGCTATGGTTCAACTAATAACAGCTAAACTTAGTTCCTTCAAACTGACAATAAATAAAGCACTTGCTGACTCAAACATCACGGATGAAGAATTTAGTCGCCTACAGGCTGATTTTGAGGACTACAAAAGACAAAAGTTTGATCTTCAAAGAAAGGCAAGGGCAACTTTTTCTCAACAACCAGACACCGACCAGATAAAAAAGGAATGTTTAAAAAAAGTAAACGAAACATTAAACTCTGTTCTAAACAGCTCACATTAACAACCCCAAAGGGCGTTTATACTTTAGTTTATGAGTCCAAGCACAAAAAGACCGTTGATATTGATTCTGATTAAGTATTTTTTTTTAATTTAAATAAATATTTTGAGTTAGAAAAGAAACTCAGCATGGATAAGATATATGAAGGTTCAGATGAATTGTTTGAAGCAATGCTCGAGGAAGAGCGTTTGTCAAAGCACTAAATGAGATTGATTTAGAAGTTATTATCCAAAAAACGTGCGGGAAAGCGTTGTACACGCTATTTCTCAAGTTCCAAGTAAACTAACAATAAACCCTCCAGTTAAAGTAAGGTTAGTTGTTTTAATCGACTATATAACAATAAATGAAGAAAATTTAGAAGTCTGGGTCTCGAAAAACAACAGACTATTCTTTCTCATAATGACTTAACACCTGGTTGGGCAGATCAGCTGCTTACACAGTTTGATGTGGCCGCTGAAGAAGCCAAAATGAGAGGCTCTGGTTGGTCAGAGGGTGAAGTCCTAGACATCAGATTAAGACAGGCTAAGTATGAGCCGATTGTAGGCAAGTCTTACATTCCACTGCCTCCAACATTAGTTGCAAAGAAAGCAGTTCTGAACATAAAGAATTCAGACGACAAATGTTTTATGTGGTGCGTTCTTGCTAGGCTGCATCACGTTGCCAAAAATGCAGAGAGAGTATCTAACTATTTACAGTGGGCCAATGATCTTAACTTTAACGGCCTTGAATTTCCTATGGCTGTAGACAAAATTGATAAGTTTGAAAAACAAAATCCATCAATAACTGTTAATGTCTACACATGGTCTGAAGAAACCAACCTTCTGCCAATTAGAGTGTCAAAGAACAGTCCAACAATAGGCGAACCAACCAAAACTCATGTAGACTTACTCCTGATGCAAAGCCTTAATGGGTTGCACTACACTCTAATACGCACAATGAGTAGATTACTAGTGCATACTACAAAACAACATAGCAAACAAGAATTCTGTAGAAAATGTTTAACAAGAATTCCGTCCGTTCAAGCTGTGAGCGAACATATAAAACATTGTATTAGCCCAGTTGACTGTGATACAGAACTAATTACGCCCGGAGAAGGCAGTAAAGTTAGTTTTAAGAACTGGAAACGGTTGCAAACTAGTCCATATGTTGTTTACGCAGACTTCGAATCACTCATTGTTCCTTATGAAGGACCAACCCCACAGAAACTTCCTAAAACAGTCTTAATGAGTAATCATCAGATTTGCTCATTTGCCTTCATCATTGTTAGGTCGGATGGCGCCCATTCAAAGCCAGAATTATACAGAGGACCAAATGCTGCAAAATACTTCTTAAAACGCATGCAGCAAGTGCGTAATGCCTGTTCTAATAATCTGAATTTATCTGAAATCATAATGACGCCTGAAGACCAACAACAGTATGACTCAGCCACTCACTGTTGGATTTGTGGGGCGGCCTTGGTTGCCACCGCAGAGAATCCAACAGTAAGAGACCATGATCACATCAGCGGAAAGTTCAGAGGAGCAGCACACAGTAAATGCAATCTTCAACTAAAGTTTGAACCAAAGACATGGAAGCTGCCTATATTCTTTCACAACTTGCGAGGTTACGACTCTCACCTTATAATGCAAGCAGTAACTAGCGACTTCAGGGTGTCATGCATTGCACAGTCATCAGAAAAGTACATGTGTTTCACTTTAAATAACATGTCTTTCTACGACTCTATGCAACACATGATGGGTTCATTAGAGTCACTGGCTATGTCCTTAAAGTCCTGCCCAATAACAGAAGAATATTTTGACCCAACTCTTGTTAGAAAGGGCGTTTACCCTTATGAGTACATGAACAGTTGGCAAAGGTTTGACGAAGATACACTTCCGCCTAAAGGCGCGTTCTTTTCTAGTCTCAGAGGAAAGGACATCAGTGATTCTGATTACCAGCATGCTCAAGATGCGTGGCAGAAGTTAGAGTGTAAAACGATGGGAGACTATCATGATTCCTATTTAATGGCGGATACCTGTTTGTTGGCGGACGTCTTTGAAAATTATAGGAAGACCTGCATGAAACATTACAGCCTGGATCCTGCGCATTACATTTCTGCGCCCGGGATGAGCTGGGACGCTTTCTTAAAATTTACTGGAGTACAAATTGATTTATTGTCTGACCTGCCAATGCTTCAGATGATTGAAAACGGATTGCGTGGGGGAATCAGTATGGCGTCGCACCATTACTGTAAAGCAAACAACAAATACTTGGACGACTATGATCCAAGTAAAAGGTCTAACTATCTCATGTATTTAGATGCAAACAATCTGTATGGATGGGCAATGGCGCAATCACTTCCATTACGCAACTTTAAAATGTACACAGATACGGATAATATTCAAAAAGCATTAAAGTGGTTGGGCAGTTTGACGCCAGATCAACAGTGTGGATACATTCTAGAAGTTGACTTAGAATATCCTCAGAAACTCCATGACCTGCATAATGACTATCCATTAGCAGCAGAAAGTCTAAAGATGGCAAAAACAGAACCACCTAAACTTGTGC
The DNA here is from genome assembly GCA_033310375.1 of Conus canariensis. Classification (NCBI taxonomy): domain Eukaryota; kingdom Metazoa; phylum Mollusca; class Gastropoda; order Neogastropoda; family Conidae; genus Conus; species Conus canariensis. Next base: position 85,026,393 of record CM065721.1, read on the forward strand.
CTAATCTTCGAGGCAAAAAAAATTATGTCTGCCATTACAGGCTTCTACAATTTTATTTAAGACATGGTTTGAAGTTGACAGCTGTTCATCGTATAATTGCTTTTGATCAAGAACAGTTCATGAAACCATACATAATGAAGAACACTGATCTCAGAACTAAATCCACAGATGCTTCAGAAAAAGACTTTTTCAAGTTGATGAACAACAGCTGTTTTGGAAAGACTATGGAGAATCCGCACAAGCGTAAAGATGTTAGATTGGTCACCAGAGAGAACGATGCAATTAAGCTAACTTCTAAACCTAATTATCAGGACTTCAGAAGATTTCATGATCAGCTTTTTGGCATAATGATGAAAAAAAAGAAAGTCAAATTGGATAAGCCCGTTTTTATTGGGTTTACTGTTTTAGAGCTGTCGAAGCTTTTGATGTTAGAATTTCTTTACGACTACTTTAAACCCTTGTATCCAGAGTCCAGAGTTCTGTACACAGATACAGATTCCTTTGTAATCGACATCCCTACTGAAGATATCTATAAAGACATGGAATTAGAAGTAGCTAAAGGGCATGCGGGATGGTACGACACATCTGATTATCCTAAAGATTCGCCTTTGCATTCAACTGTTAACAAGAAGGTTTTAGGTAAGATGAAGGATGAATTATCTGGAGGTGTGATCAAGGAGTTTGTTGGTTTGAGGTCGAAAATGTACAGTCTTTCAAGCCAAAAAAAAGTTGTTAAAAAAGCAAAGGGAATATCTCGTAGTGTTGTGCAGTCAAGCATATCCCATGACAACTATAAAGAAGCATTGTTTGGCAATAAGACTTTTCATCATGACAATTACAAGCTGCGATCTAATCTGCATGAGATTAACACAACAGTTGTAACAAAACGGTCTCTTGACCGCACTAACACAAAAAGAGTATTTGTTAATCCAGAGTTTTCATATGCAATTGGTCATTGGAGAATAGTATAATCATATGGGCTTATATTTTTCAGCAATCGCACGTTCAATTATATCATCATCTAATTTAGCAAAATTAATATTATTTATTAATGCTAGATGTGCTTTAATTTTTTTTTGTCATTTCACAATATTCATGTTTCCATAAATCAAAATCAAAATAAAAGCTTTGGGGTTTAAAGCGATTGTCTGGCGATTGTTCTAGCCAGGGATTGTCAATCTTCTCAAATACTTCTTTAATGATATACTGATACTCAAATAAATCTTGCATTAATTTTAAAGACTTTTCCTTTGCCATTTCTGCCATTTCCCTTTGAGCTTCCATTTTAAACCCAAATGTATTTGCGTAGATTAAAACAGTTCGTTAAGCTTAACTATATCATCACCCAATTCAACCAAATTATTATTCATTACTGCTAAATGCGCTCGAATTTTTTTAATATATTCTTGCTCCCAATCAAAATTTGAGGTTTTGT
>CM065721.1:85027927-85047927 GCA_033310375.1 Conus canariensis
GCTGAGTGCCTTTGTCATCTCGTTGAGTGAGAACTGCGCCAAGACCAAAAGGGCTTGCATCCACAACAACTTCAGTTGCTGCATCAGGGTTGTAGTAGCTCATGACTTGGGAGCTCATCAGTTTTGACTTCAATTCATTGAATGCGACTTCTTGAGCAGTAGACCAAATCCATTCAGCATTCTTGCATGTCAGGTCTCGCAAGGGTTTAGTGATCTGAGCGTAGTTGGGAATGAAACGAGATATGTAATTGGTAAGGCCAAGGAAACGTCTGACTTCCTTCATGTTGCCAGGGGCAGTAGCTTTGCAAACAGCTTCAACCTTTTTTGGATCAGGCGAAATTCCATTCTGTCCAAAAATGAAGCCGTAGAATTCAATAGTGTTCTTATTGAATTCGCATTTGATCCTGTTGAGGGTCAGGTTCTTTTCCTTCAAGCGGGCAAAAACTTTCTTCAGCGTCCCATCGTGTTCTTCCTGGGTTTTGCCGTACACCAAGATATCATCACTTGTGTTCAGAACTCCAGGAATGTCAGAAATGACTTCGGCGATGTGATTTTGGAATATTTCAGCAGCGCTGGTCACTCCAAAGTTCAGACGCTTGTAACGTCGCAAACCGACATGCGTTGAGAATGTTGTGATGTTTCTTGACTGTTCATCAAGTTCAAGTTGGTGATATCCAGGGTTTAGATCCAACTTGCTAAAGACGGTTGCCTCATTCAGTCGCATCAATATGTCATCAACCGTAGGCATGATGTGACGTGTTCTTTTGATGGCTTTGTTTGGCATGCACATGTCTACACAAATACGAATTTCATCGGGCTTCTTGGGTTTGGGAACTACAATGATAGGGGAAACCCAAGGGGTAGGTCCGTCAACCTTTTCAATTATGTCTAGATCCTCTAGTCGTTGAAGTTCTTCTTCAACCTTCTTGCGCATGTAGTATGGGATGCGGCGATGTGGTTGGGCAACAGGTGACACTGAGTTGTCTTCATACAATGTTACTTTCACATCTTTCATTTTGCCTATGCCTTGAAAAAGGGTAGGATTTTCATCACAAAGAGTGTCTGCAACAGTGCATACGCTGGCAGCGAGAGCAAAACTCACAATACGTAGTTTTTCTGCCGTGCCTGCACTAAGGAGATTTCCTCCCCTTGCATCTGGTTTGGATTGTACAACATGAAAAGTTGCAGTAGTGAAAGTGTCTTTGTATGTTACATTTGTCGTGAATTGTCCTAGCACATGTAGAGGTTCTTTGGTACCATACGCATAGATAATTGTTGATGAGGGAGACAGTTCAATGTTCATGTTCATACTCTTGAATGATTGTTCATCAAGTACATTTACTGAAGCTCCGGTATCAACAAAAAAAGGAACAGTCTTACCTGAGAGTGCGAGGCTGATGCAAGGCGTTTTATTACTGCTACCCACTCCAAATATGTACTCGTCATCAGGAAAGACTGGTCATCACAGCACTGAACGTTCATCACATTCGCTGGACGACGACGTGGATAAGATCGGGGCTTGCCTGATCTGCACACTTTTGCATAATGTCCCACCTTTGAACAAGAGTTACAAGTCTTTTCTTTGGCTGGGCACTTTTCACGAGGATGCTGCTGTCCACCACACCAACTGCACATATTGCTGTTCTGTGAAGAGTTGACAGTCATATGATTATTCTTCAGTGAAGTAGAACCTTGGCTGGAATGTTGCTGGGGTCCACGTTGTTGTAGATGTTGATGTGATTTAGATCTATCAGTCTTCATTCTCGACGATGAAGTACGACGATTTTGAGAAGTCACCATGTGGGCTGTAGCACTACATTCACCTTCCGTTTCTTGAGCTTGTTTGTCAGACAGTTCAAGTAAACGAGCAGTATCCAAAAGCTGTGTCAAAGTGAGTTTTTCATCACGAAGTGCACGTTTACGTAATCTTGACGACGTACAACCTTGGAGAATTTGTGCTTTGATCTCCCTGTCTTCATTTGCAAAGTCACATCTTGCAGCGAGCAATCTCAGTCTAGTATAAAAAGCGTCAATCGTTTCACCTTCATTTTGACGGCACTGACGAAACTTGAATGTTTCAAAATCAATGTTCTTTTTCGGCGTGAAATGAGCATTGAAGGAATCCACAAGGGCCTTGTACTCGTCGTTGACATCATCGCCTTCCCCTCTTTGTTGAGCAGTAAACGATTCGTAGATTGTGAAAACTTCGTCGCCGGCATAATGCAGAAGAAGAGCTTTTTTTCTTGCTTTCTCTGTCACTGACAGTGCAGTGAGAAGAATTTCGAACCGTGTAAGCCATCTCTTCCAGCGGGTTCCCAGAGTTGCTTCATCAGAGTGAACTGGAAAATATTCGAAGTTGGGCAGAGCGTTGGCCATCTGTAATCAGTTGAACAAAATTTGAAGAAAACTTGTAGGTTCGGCCTCGTCGCCAGTTGTGATGTTGTGTGTATCGAATGTAAACCATTCACGATCAATCAGCACCACTGAATACAGCTCGTGTACTCCAAAAGGTTATAATCTTGTTCAGAAACCATACAGATCTTAAGATGACTGATCAACATGCAGGGCCGCTGCCTATGACATGCACCATGCTCAACCAATCAGCAACTGCCAACTGTCACGAACATCCGGGTCTCTCTATTCAGTCTCTTTGGATCTAGCGTCATGGCAATCGCACCATAGTCTATGTAAATGAACAAGAATGATGGGAATTAAAATAACATAATAATAATGTTTCAAAACGGATGTTCATAACATTACATGTGTGTGCGGTGTGTTGTGTGTGTGTGTGTGTGTGTGTGTGTGTGTGTGTGTGTGTGTGTTGTGTGTGTGTGTGTGTTCGTGTTCGTGTTCATATGTGTACGTGCACGCGTGTTTGCGCAGACCCACTCACTATTATACATTTTGCACAGTATTGTCATACGTGACAAAAGTTTATTCCCATCTAACAAGACTGAAAGGTGACCACTGTCAGCTGAACAGGAATAACGAACAGACTCTGAAAGAAGGAGAGAGAGAGAGAGAGAGAGAGAAGAGAGAGAGAGAGAGGAGAGAGAGAGAGAGAGAGAGAGGAGAGGAGGGAGATAAGAGAGTGGGAGAAGGAGATAGAGAGAGATACGAGAGAGAGAGAGAAAGAGACAGAGAGAGCGAGAGAGTGAGGGAGAGACAGAGAGAGATAGAAAGAGAAGAGAGAGAGAGAGAGAGAGAGAGAGACTGACAGGCAGACAATACAGACAGACAGATAGACAAATGGCAGAGAATACAAGCAGCAGCAGCAGAATAAAGACATAGAAGATGAGTAAAAAACATTTGAGGAAATTGGATACAAGATTACGATCCAAAAATACCACAGAAAGTTAGCTATAGCTTAGCATTAGATATTTATGATAATGTGTTTTAAACATAGATAAGCTATTTTTTATTTCTTATGTCACAAGAAATTGCATTCCAAAGTTTACCACCCGAATATGCTAAGGAAGACATGAATAGATCAATTCTGGGCCGGGAATGGATATCAAATGTTTATTACGAAAGGTGTTTACAAGGAATTTGGTACGTAGATAAGAAGGTGCGATATTGTTCATTATTTTGTAATAAACACACCTTATTGAAACGACATTTCTGATTGAATGGGAGAATCTCAAGTTCTTTATAGTCTGCAACTTGAAGAGATGATTTAAGGAGTATGATTTTTAGTGAACGTCTATACAAACGCTCCAGTGGTTTCAAGCAATTGTGACTGGCCATGTCCCAGCAAGTTGAAGCATAGTCAATATCAGATTGTATATTGGCATGGAAAAATAACTTCCGAGAATGTTGGTCAAGGAAATGCTTAATTCTGTTTAATTGAAATATCTTACTTGAGATCTTCCGAGATAAAGCAGAAACGTGATTAGACCAAGATAGATTGTTATCGATAGTGAGACCAAGTAACTTATTGAGAATCAATTTCTTCTATAATCTGATCGTAGAGATACAATGGAGGTGATCTAGTTTTCATGTTTTGTCGTTTTTGCCTAGTTGATATCAACATAAATTTGGATTTCATAGGATGGAGGGCCATGTGATTTAGTTTGGACCACTCAGTAAGATTATTTATATCATTTTGAAGAGCACTGCATACCGAGTGTACGTTTTTACCTTTACTGTGGAGTGTCGTGTCGTCAGCAAATAGTTCACATGAAGAGGAAATAGCTAGAGGAAGATCATTTATATAGACCGAGAAAAGGATTGGACCTAAAATTGATCCTTGGGGGACACCATAATTCACTGGTAGGAAAGTGGATTTTACAGAGGCTTTATAACTGACTGTTTCCTGTTGGTCAAAAAAGAGGATAATAGATCAAGAGATTTTCTGGATAGACCGTAAAGTACAAGTTTTTTTTTTACAAGAAGATTGTGGTCAATAATGTCAAAGGCTTTTGCAAAGTCAACAAAAAGTACACCTGTAAATAGATTACAATTTATGTTTGAAAGCCCTTGTTCAACTAAGTTAGTTAGTGCTGTATGACAGGAATGTTTTTTTTTTTTTCTAAAACCACTTTGGTTTGGATGAAATAAATCATGTTTAGTAAAGTGTAACTGGAGATTGCGTTTAAGATGTTTTTCTAGAAGTTTAGACAAAATAGATAAAATCGATATTGGTCGATAATTTGAAAAATCAGTTGGGTCGCCGGATTTATAAACTGGTAGTACTTTGGCTACCTTAAAAGCTTGTGGGTAGTAACACTTTTCGATGCAAAGGTTGTAAATGTAGGTGAGATGCTCAGATATAACAGATGCAGATAATTTCAAGATTTTACCATCAATGTTGTCTAGACCACAGCAGTTAGATTGTTTTAAAGCACATAGTGCCCTATACACTTCGTGTACACTTAAATATTCAAATTGAAGTTTTGTATCTATGTGTTTAGAATCACAATAATCTTTCAACGATGATAGATCATTGTTTATCATGTGATCAGAGTTTATCGTTTTCTCAGCTATTGTTGAAAAGTGTAAATTGAATTTTTCAGTGGATAAATCCATTCCCGAATGAACAGCAGTATCACATTTTTCCCAGATAATTCGTTAATGGCTTTCCAGATGGATTTTGTATCTGTTTTAGAAGCAATAAGTTCTTTGAAATATTTTTTGCGAGTATATCTTTTTAGGGCAGTTACTTTATTTCGTTGTTTCTTAAAACTGTCACTTTTCCCTGTAGACTATAATAAATTATCTGGAAGTTTAATGGCTGCATTGATTTCTTCGGTTAACCACTGTGGTTTGCCATCAGTTCTAAAGCGTTTAAGTCTAATAGGGACATGTTTATCAATTACAGACAGAAAATACGATACCAAGTTTCAAGGGCCTCGTCGGGGTCGGTAGAAAGAAACTCGTGGAGAGCGTGCAGCAGAGAGTCCTCAGAAGAGAAGCCCCCTTCAAGCAAGTGTTTCGGCCCTTATCTCCTGACACTCTAGGGGGTTGGGCCACACCCGGTTCATGACTCCGGATGTCCCTCTGCTGCCCCCTTTTTTTTTCCCATCTTGGGACGAGCCATGGCTGGGATTCGAACCCATGACCTTCTGGACATGCTCATTTTCCACTTAATGACTCGCGCTTTAACCACTGAGCCACAGGGACACCTGATATTTGTAGGGAAATTAAGCCTTATGAAGTTCACTTTTGTTCCTCCTTGACCAGATCCAGCTTGAACACCTCTCTGCCGCTTCTGCCATTGCTTTCAGGGCTCTGGTTTTTTCCCTCCCTGCAACTGAGAGCTGTTTCATGAGGCTGTATGCAGACGTTCCTACAAACCCCCTAGCTCCAATTTCTGCAGTGAGGACTTTGACCTGATAGCCTTCTCTCCTCAGGCTGTTTGCCAGATCAGCATACTTTTCAGTCTTGTAGATTTGAGCTGCCTCCATTCTGTTCTCATATGGCACCGTGAGCTCGATCATGATCAGCTGCTTGGTTGACTTAGAGTGGACTATATGTCTGGTCTCATGCCACTCTTGCTGATGATCTCTGGGTGACTCTTCCATTCTGGGAGGTCTGCAGTGCACTCCCAGTCATCTGCCCCGTCCAGCAGATTCTGCCTGCATGTTTCGAGTGGCACTGTTGTTCTTGGCCATGATTTGCTGCCTCCTGCCGTGAAGAATGTTGCGGGTGCTTTTGGAGTCCTGATTTTCCCTTTTGTGGTGTTGGTACTAACCCAGACTACTTGTACAATCTCATTGAGCACTTGGTTGTGCCTCCATGTGTACCTTCCTTGAGCCAGGGCTACTTTACATGAGCTTAGGACATGCTCCACTGTTTGTTTTTCATGGCAGAGGGGGCATGCAGGATCGTCTGTTTTCCCCCACTTCACCAAGTTTGCATTTGAGGGCAGAAGGTCATATGCAGATCTGAGAATGAAGCTGATCCTGAGAGGGGCCATGTGCCAAATGTCATTCCAAGTGAGACTTCTTTGGAGTGCATTCTCCCACGTTGTCCATTGCCCTTGCTGGCTCTGCTGGACTGCTTTTTGGAGTCTTTTTTGGTCTTCTTCTTTTCTCATCTCCTGAATCATCATGTCTCTTTTGGCTTTTCCTTTGGCCTTTGACCACCATTCAGTTTTGGTCACCCCCAGTCCTTGTCTGTTGGTCTGTGTGTGTCCTGTTATTTCTCTGATCTTGAGACTTTCTTTTGCAGAATCCATCGCCTCTTGAACTTTCCATTTTCTGCCTGTCTTCAGCTGGGGCTTGATTGCTTCTACCACCTTGTCTCCTGAGTCCTCCAGCATGCTTTGAAGTCTGATCTTCCCTGCTTTGTATTCCTCCAGGATGGATTTCAGTGGTAGTTTCAGCTTTGCTTGGCGACAGTACAGCGCTATGTCAGTCAGACAGGGTGGGACACCAAGCCATTTCCTTGTGAACTTGTTGATTTTGGCTTCCATTGCCTCCACTATGCTGGTGCAGATGTCGTATATCATCAGAGGCCATAGGAGCTTTGGTATCAGCATGAACTGCAGACACCAGACCTTGTATTTGCCAGGGAGCCCACACTGGTCAATGGTCTCCAAGCCTTCCTCCGCCATCTGCTTGGTTTCTTTTGCTCTTTGTGTGTCTTTCAGCGTATCATCATACCATCTTCCAAGGCTCTTGACTGGTTCTTCTGTGACTGTTGGAATGGCCTGGTTGGCAACACTGAAGACCACAGATCCGGCCACTTTTCCTTTCCTCAGTGAGAGACTCCGTGATTTCTTTGGCTTGAACTTCATTCTGGATGAGGCAACTATGTCGTTCAGCCTCTCCAGCACATGACGTGTCTCGTCTTCTCTGGATGAAATCACTGTAGTGTCATCCATGAAGGCCTTGAGAGGAGGCATCTTGTATCCATCACCAAGGTCTGTTTGTCTCGCGTTGTTTGTTGCTGCTTTCAAGATGAGTTCCATTGCCAGCACGAACAGTATTGGGGAAATTGCACAGCCCATTGCAATACCCACTTCCAAGTTGATCCAGTCTGTTGTGTACTCCTTGGTAGAGAACCGCATTGAGAAGCCATTGAAGTACTTCTTGAGCATGTCGCGGATGTTCTTTGGCACATGGTACATCTCAAGAGCCAACTGTATCATCTCATGGGGCACAGATCCATATGCGTTTGCCAGATCAAGCCACACTACGTCCAGGTCTCTCTTTTTTTGTTTTTGCTTTTTGGATTGCGTCCCAGATCATTGTGGCGTGTTCTACACAGCCAGCCACGCCTGGGATGCCACCTTTCTGGACTGACACATCCAAGTACTTGTTTTCCATCAGGTACTTGGTCAACCTTGCTGCCATGACAGAGAAGAAGATTTTCCCTTCGACGTTCAGTAGTGATATTGGCCTGAACTGGCTGATGTCACTTGAGTTTTGCTCTTTGGGGATGTACACACCATCTGCCGTCATCCACTGGCCGCTGATCTTCTGGTTTCTCCAAGCCGATCGCAGCAGCCTGTGGAGCCACTCCAGCACCTTGGGACATTTCTTGTAAAGCTGGTAAGGTATTCCGTTTGGCCCTGGTGATGATTTGGCTCTGGCTTTGTCGACCACCTTGATTTCCGCCAACGTTGGAGGCTTGCCATTGAACTGTTCCTCAGGGTTGGTTGGCCACACCAGACCTTGAATGTCGAGTGGTGCTTTGCTCTGTGGGTCAGAGTATGTTTTCCTCAGATGCTGCTCAAGAACTCCTTTGTCCACACTTAGGGTCCCAGATTTTGGCTGCTCAAACAGTGTTCTGGCAAACTGGAAGGGGTCTCTGAAGAAGCGCTCTTGTGTCTTCTTCTTTTTGCTCTTCCTCTTCCTCGCAGATTCCGCGTTGCTGAGGGCGCTGTGTTTTTCTTTCAGGTCTTTCCACAGTTTTTCCAAGCCTTGTTTTTCAGCTGCCAGTGCGGTCTTCATTTGCATCTTGAGGTTTTTCTTTTGGACCCTGATCTTGTCCATCTTTTCTTGGCGTCTGGATTTCTTTGGAGGTGTTTTCTCTTTGGGTAGTTTTGCTCCATAGGCGTCTCTACATGTGGCATACACAATGTCCCCATATGTGGCTAGTTTGTGTTCCAGGGTGCTTTTCCCTATCAGTGCATCGAGTCTTTGGACGATTTTTGCATCCAGTTTCTCCCAATCTTCAGTTTCGTTTGCTCGTGGCAGGTTGAGTTTCAGGCGCCTGGCATCGAGGGCCTGTGCAAATTCCTCATCCGAACCAACAGCGTGGATGTCCTTGGCACTGTGGTTTAAATCCTGGCCTTGGTCTTCCGACGTCTTATCTGCTGATGCAGTGCGCTGCTGCTCATTCAGATGAGTCTTCACACATCCCATCTTTGTTCTGTGGATCTTCATGCCACGGGTGGTAGCGAAACGCTTTCCACAGACACATGGATATTCCATTTGGTCCATGTTCATAGTCCGTTTGGGATTTGCAGTCATGATTGGTTGAGCACCGATGGATTCATCATTCTCTCCCCCTTTCGGTGAATCCTGGGAGCATCTTTTCCTTTTATTCTTAGTAGCCACATGTTTAAGGCAAAGTGGGGAGCCAGCCCACAGAGCCCTTGGTTCTGGTCTTTCCCAGTGTCCTCCGGTCTTTCCCGGACGTCCTCCGGCCTATTCCCGGAAGTCAATGGTTTACCCATGCATCGGTTGAAAGAAACTCGTGGAGAGCGTGGCAGCAGAGAGTCCTCAGAAGAGAAGCCCCCTTCAAGCAAGTGTTTCGGCCCTTATCTCCTGACACTCTAGGGGGGTTGGGCCACACCTGGTTCATGACTCCGGATGTCCCTCTGCTGCCCCCTTTTTTTTCCCATCTTGGGACGAGCCATGGCTGGGATTCGAACCCATGACCTTCTGGACATGCTCATTTTCCACTTAATGACTCGCGCTTTAACCACTGAGCCACAGGGACACCTGATATTTGTAGGGAAATTAAGCCTTATGAAGTTCACTTTTGTTCCTCCTTGACCAGATCCAGCTTGAACACCTCTCTGCCGCTTCTGCCATTGCTTTCAGGGCTCTGGTTTTTTCCCTCCCTGCAACTGAGAGCTGTTTCATGAGGCTGTATGCAGACGTTCCTACAAACCCCCTAGCTCCAATTTCTGCAGTGAGGACTTTGACCTGATAGCCTTCTCTCCTCAGGCTGTTTGCCAGATCAGCATACTTTTCAGTCTTGTAGATTTGAGCTGCCTCCATTCTGTTCTCATATGGCACCGTGAGCTCGATCATGATCAGCTGCTTGGTTGACTTAGAGTGGACTAATATGTCTGGTCTCATGCCACTCTTGCTGATGATCTCTGGGTGACTCTTCCATTCTGGGAGGTCTGCAGTGCACTCCCAGTCATCTGCCCCGTCCAGCAGATTCTGCCTGCATGTTTCGAGTGGCACTGTTGTTCTTGGCCATGATTTGCTGCCTCCTGCCGTGAAGAATGTTGCGGGTGCTTTTGGAGTCCTGATTTTCCCTTTTGTGGTGTTGGTACTAGCCCAGACTACTTGTACAATCTCATTGAGCACTTGGTTGTGCCTCCATGTGTACCTTCCTTGAGCCAGGGCTACTTTACATGAGCTTAGGACATGCTCCACTGTTTGTTTTTCATGGCAGAGGGGGCATGCAGGATCGTCTGTTTTCCCCCACTTCACCAAGTTTGCATTTGAGGGCAGAAGGTCATATGCAGATCTGAGAATGAAGCTGATCCTGAGAGGGGCCATGTGCCAAATGTCATTCCAAGTGAGACTTCTTTGGAGTGCATTCTCCCACGTTGTCCATTGCCCTTGCTGGCTCTGCTGGACTGCTTTTTGGAGTCTTTTTTGGTCTTCTTCTTTTCTCATCTCCTGAATCATCATGTCTCTTTTGGCTTTTCCTTTGGCCTTTGACCACCATTCAGTTTTGGTCACCCCCAGTTTTGGTCACCCCCAGGTATATTGATAAACCTCTGAAAAATTTGCAGAGCACAGGTCAGATAAAAGGACATCAATATTTAATGTTTTATAACAACGAGAAGATATGTATTGGTGGCTACATCTGGGAATTTTCGTTCCTTTTTTTGACCATGTTAAACCAACAGGAAAGTGATCACTAAGACCAAACACCAGTACAGAAGTTTCAATAATATTAGACGGGTCATTTGCATATATATGGTCAATAAGTGTTTCAGACTGTGATGTTATTCTGGTTGGTGTGTTAATTAATTGTTTTAACTTCTGCAGTTCAAAGATTTTTTTCCAGTTGTTATGCGGTTTAAGTAAATCAATATTAAAATCTCCAAGTAGTATTACCTCTGTTGCATAAGCGTATACATCCTCCATCATGAGATCGAAGCGATCAAACCACTCAACACGTTCTTCTGGATTTCTATATAGAAAACCTACTAAGACTGGTTTTGTCCCTTTCAAATAAATATCTATCCAAATGCACTCAATGCAGTATTTATCAAACAAGTTTATTTGTTTATAATTTACCGAGTTGTGCACAAATGCTACCAGTCCAGTGTCTAGTTTAGCCATGGCATCTCTCCTAATCAGACTATAGCCTGGAATCGATACTAGATTGTCTGTTATAACCTCAGTTAGTCTTGATTCAGAGAAACCAAAACAATGAAAGTGATCATTTGAATTTGATAAAATAGAGGGTATGTCTGACATTTTATTTAATAAGTGACATACATTTAGGTGACCTACTTTTAATCCAAATTTACTTAACCATTTCTCATTGCATTGATTGCTTGTCATAATGATCAATGACAGATAAGTGTAGGAGACAAATGATCGACACTTACACAACACACACAGTTTGTACCAAATACCAAGAATCTAAATATGAAAGTGCTGAAAAACGAGGACAAACACAACGTCAAAGAAAAGAAAGAAATACAAGTGTTACCTGATAAATTCAGGCAAAAACAACAAATGTAGAAAATGTCAACAATTTGAAGAAGAGGAAAAAACAAATCAACAAGATGAGACAGACAGTTAACAATCAAAAATGCACTTCGGTAGAATCACTTGGCATCAATTACCAAAATGCAGCCCAAGCAATATCAAAATGCGAAAACAACAACAACAACAACAACGACGACGACAACAAACTATAAGCAAATTTTTTTATCTAGATCCTACAGTCAAAAGACCACTGCAAGTCAGGTGGTCCGGCAATCTGTGACGCACTGAATAGTACATGTGGGGGTATTCATGGATACACACATCCACACACACACACACACACACACACACACACACACACACACACACACACACACACACACACACACACAAATACATGCACACACATAACTCTCATAGAGCGCAAGCACTTTTATCGTTTTGCGCCATTATACACCATACACACACACACACACACACACACACACACACACACACACACACACACACACACACACACACACCACACACACACACACACACACACACACACACACACACACACACACACACACACATACTGAGATAGTGTATAATACTAACAATCAATATGTCCTGTTATCATTTAACCCCGTAATCCTCCCATGAACTTTCCCTTTTCTCCTCCAATCATCCACTTCCACTTCACACCAGATCAGCCACATGTTATACAGTTTGGCGCCGACAACATCATTGGACAGGCACCAAAGAGAAGTATCGAAAACAATCATGTAATATAGGCGGAAAACTGACAATTTAGATACGATTTCCTTTTTAGCCATATATGATGCCAATGAATATGTTGGCAAAGTCCAATTTTGTCAAGGTTTTATTGTTGAAAGGGAGGTTGGTATGGGCTGAAATGACGCTGTTCTGTCAGCAGTTGAGACGCTATGTATAATAAATGTTCTGCATAAGGCTGGATCAGGTTAGAGGTGTTTGTTCTGTCAGCAGTTGAGACGCTATGTATAATAAATGTTCTGCATAAGGCTGGATCAGGTTAGAGGTGTTTGTTCTGTCAGCAGTTGAGACGCTATGTATAATAAATGTTCTGCATAAGGCTGGATCAGGTTAGAGGTGTTTGTTCCGTCGGTTTTCGAGCTGGCAGTCATGGGGGTATTTATGCCCCGTTCTTTGGCGCTCAAGAAGTGAAGGTCAGGGGGATGACTTTCCTGAAAATGATGGGGTGGGTTAGGAGAAATGATTTGTTCAGGAGGGTGGTTATGTTGGAAATGATAGCGAGAATTTGGAGTGAAGTGTTCAGGGGGGTGGCTATGGTGTAATAAATGGTGAGGGTTAGGGGGAGTTATCAGTTTAGGGTGATGGCAATGTTGAAAATGATGAGATGGGTTTGGAGGAGTGATGCGTTCAGGGGGGTGGCTATGTTGTAAGGGATTCAAAGGGTTAGGTGGGATGAGGGACGGGGTCTCACTGGAGGACTTTGGAGGGAGAGGGGGGAAATGACTACAGGAAGCCAGGGGAGGGGGATAGGGGGGCAGACGTTCATCACCTATCAAACTTGTCGTTGGCCGTTCTTGGTAGCAGGTTTGGAAAGGGGGGTGGGAGTGGTTAAGGTCTGATGATCTGGGAGGGTAAAAAGACGTTGATTCATGTACCTGGGAGGATAAAGGGGGGCACGCCTACTGTAAGTCTGGCGATTTCTTGCTGCAGCACTGCGCCATAGTCCTTTCATGTTTTCAGCCAGTCTGACAGTTCCTCTAGCATTTGGGTGTTTCACGTTGCTATACAATGTCATATCAGACGCAAACAAGGCGAAATTGTTAAGGAAAATGACATTATGTAGTTCACATGCAGATTTCAAGTTTTGATTTGATGGTATGATCGTGTTGTTAAAGTGATGTTTACCTCTTGCTGGTAGTATTGAACTAAGAACAACACGAGCCTGCGGAAAGGTCTTACAGCAGAGTCCAATAAAATCGTTCCATGATTCCAGGGAAATGGGACCTGAGGGGCACGAATTAATACCCACATGGATGATAACATCTTTGATGTAAGGCGTAACTGGGATAGTGAGGAGCCATTTGCTAAGATCCTGTAATGTCATTCCTGGCACACATAATTTAAAAAGATTAACGCCACGAGGGGCGAGTCTTTTAGGGTCAATAAAACGAATAACGGAGTCCCCAGCAAGTAGCATTGTAGCATTGCCAGGTACAGACATGTGATGTAATACTTCACTGGGGGATGGCTTCAACGTTGGATAATGTTGATTAATTTGCTTATTCTTGTCTAATATCTTTTCAGGTGGGCGGGGGTCGGACAAAAGGGTTTTATCATTATCACTCTGAGAGAGAACATTAAAAGAATTAAGAGTCGGAACTGAATAATGTAAACTGGCACCGTCTTTACTGGACTCACTGTCTGACACCGTATCTTTTCCATTGTCCACCGCTATGTTGGAGGTTTCACTCACTGAGTGTGGGACTATCCCATACACCGTATTCTTTGCATTGGCCACCTCTCTGTTGGAGGTTTCAGTCACTGACTGTGGGACTTCCCTACAGACCTCAGTGTTCTGTCGGTCTTGGCTTACTGGAGTATCCTCGGGGCTTTTACAAGAATAGGTATGGGACAACGGCTGTGGTAAACATGTATTCTGAGGGAGAAGAGTGCTATTTTCCAAAATAGAAAAATCATTTGATGTTTGTGTGTTTACTGTTTTCTTATTTGCTTGCTTATGCTTTAACTCATTGAATTCAGATAAGAGGGAACCAACTTGAGTTTTCAATGAATGGTTTTCCTTTAGAATTATTTTCTTGTTTGCCTCAAGATTGGCTACAGCTGTTTTTAGGCTTTCTATCTCGGCGCCACGTGCATTAAATTTGTCATTAATGTGTGCACGAAGTTCGTTTTTAGCAGCAGTTTTTACATCAGCAATCATGGAAAGAATACTTTCATTCAGTTCAGTAGTATCCCAAGTATTAACTGTTTGTTCAAGTTGAAGCACTCTCCTCTTTATATCAGCGAGGGGACTAGGCGTGCGACGACCGTAGAGTTTACGTTGGCACTGGCGTCTTGTTCGCTTGCTGACAGGAGTCGTCTTTTTAGGAACAGTCAGTTCAGCTATATACTCTGAACAGTTTTTGACAGTTTCCGGGGTTGGAGGATGCAGTGTGACACTTCTCAGGACTGGTACATCAGCATCAAGAAGTTGTGACTGCGAGGGTGAAGAGACAAAATCCTCGCTCGGCTGCTCTTCAGGGAGAGTCAACACTGTGCAATCAATGTCAGGTGGTGACGGTTTAGGGGAACCCGAGAAGGAGGAAATAAACGATACAGGGAAGTATAATAGAGAATGGCTAAAGTTAGCGACATTCCTTTCAAGCATAAATGAGTAGAGAAAGTTTTTTAGTGGTTCAGGGTGTGTCACTGGTGGGTTTGTCATCCTTCATGAGGGTTCAGGGTGTGTCGTTGGTGGGTTTGTCATCCTTCATGAGGGTTCAGGGTGTGTCGTTGGTGGGTTTTTCATCCTTCATTAGGGTTCAGGGTGTGTCGTTGGTGGGTTTTTCATCCTTCATTAGGGTTCAGGATGTCATTGGTGGGTTTTTCATCCTTCATTAGGGTTCAGGGTGTGTCATTGGTGGGTTTGTTATCCTTCATTAGGGTTCAGGGTGTGTCACTGGTGGGTTTGTCATCCTTCATGAGGGTTCAGGGTGTGTCGTTGGTGGGTTTGTCATCCTTCATTAGGGTTCAGGGTGTGTCGTTGGTGGGTTTGTCATCCTTCATGAGGGTTCAGGGTGTGTCGTTGGTGGGTTTTTCATCCTTCATTAGGGTTCAGGGTGTGTCATTGGTGGGTTTTTCATCCTTCATTAGGGTTCAGGGTGTCATTGGTGGGTTTTCATCCTTCATTAGGGTTCAGGTTGTGTCATTGGTGGGTTTTTCACCTTTCATTAGGGTTCAGGGTGTGTCATTGGTGGGTTTTTCATCCTTCATTAAGGTTCAGGGTGTGTCATTGGTGGGTGTGTCATCCTTCATTAGGGTTCAGGGTGTGTCATTGGTGTGTTTTGTCATTCTTCATTAGGGTTCAGGATGTGTCATTGGTGGGTTTTTCATCCTTCATCAGTTCAACGTCATTTTAGGACGTCTCTCCTCTTGCTGTCACTCTCTTCCCTTGGTCTATGTTGTAAACAGACCTGACGTCAGGACTGTCAGAGATGTCACGTCATGTGCCACCTGAACAGACATGACTCAACTGACTAAGCCCCTGTGGAGCTCTGACACATGATTATGTGTCGACATACAACCCCTCCTTTCCTTCCCCACACTATCTCTCGTCACAGATACAGGCCCTGCAACATTCCTTTCCCAGTTCTATCTGTAAGTTGGGTGGATCTGGTGGATTGGTCGGGTATCATTCCCCAACGTTATCTGTAAGTTGGGTGGATCTGGTGGACTGGTCGGGTATCTTTCCACAATGCTATCTTTAAGTTGCGGGAATCTGATGGACTGGGCGGGTATCTCTGTGACACCCTCACCACACCAGAGAGGTGCCGTCACTCAGTTCACTGCTTCACGACTCACTTCCTTTCACACGTGTGACCCGGGTGGCAAGCAACGTCACTTCATCTCCATCTCTGGGTGTTAAAGGCTGGAAACTTCCCAGATCCAAAGGGCTGTTGTGACCCGGGTGGCAAGCAACGTAACTTCATCTCTGGGTGTTAGAGGCTGGAAACCTCTCAGATCCAAAGGACTGTTGGTTTGATCTTAACAGCCTGGCGTCATACCTACCACGTTGCGAAGACCCTCTGTCCATTCCAACAAGAGCACTCACCCCCTCCCGTCATACTTACCCCGTTGAGAAGTCCCTCTGTCCATTCCAACAAGAGAACTCACCCCATCCTGTCACTTACCCCGTTGAGAAGTCCCTCTGTCCATTCCAACAAGAAAACTCACCCCCTCCTGTCATACTTACCCCGTTGAGAAGTCCCTGTCTTCATTCCAAAACAGAACTCACCCCCTCCCGTCATACGTACCACGTTCAGAAGACTCTGTCTCCATTCCAACAAGAGAACTCACCCACTCCCGTCATACTTACCATGTTGAGAAGTTCCTGACTCCATTTCAACAAGAGAACTCACCCCTCCTGTCCAAACCTCTACTTGGGTGTCGTGTTCCTCATACAACCTATCACACAGACAGACCACAGAAACATGATGTGTGGCTTAAGTCTCTGACAGGACAGTTCCAGCCTAACACCACCCAGACTCACCGGAGGCCATATGACTGGAAACAGCTTTCAGTATATAAAAGTGGACCCCAGTGTGTCTCCCCTACCTCTGACATCCTGTGTCAAGTTTCACTGACTGAGCCAGAAGAATAACTCAGGGTCTCTGTTCCATCCACAATTACTGACCTAGCACAGAAAAGAGTTCAGGCAAACACGTGTCCACATGGACAGCCGACCAACCTGGCCTACATCAAGTGGTGACGTCAACAAAGAGAGACCCTGCCATCTCTCACTGGTTACCTCTAACCCAGGTACGTCCTCGTGTACCCACTGGGCCCAACTCGATGATGGTGGAACAGATCAAGACATCAGCGGGTGCATCAACAAGGCGAGGCATGCTTTTCACACCCTGCGACCCACATGGGCTCCCACAGCCCTTTGGCTTCACCACAGGAGTAGAATGGTCAACACGACCCACATGGGTGTCCACAGCCCTTTGGCTTCATCACAGGAGTAGAATGGTCAACACGACCCACGTGGCCTTCCACAGCCCTTTGGCTTCACCACAGTAGTAGAATAGTCAACAC
Source organism: Conus canariensis (assembly GCA_033310375.1). Lineage (NCBI taxonomy): Eukaryota > Metazoa > Mollusca > Gastropoda > Neogastropoda > Conidae > Conus > Conus canariensis. The sequence goes on from CM065721.1 coordinate 85,045,102, forward strand.
GACCCACATGGGTGTCCACAGCCCTTTGCTTCATCACAGGAGTAGAATGGTCAACACGACCCACATGGGTGTTCACAGCCCTTTGGCGTCATCACAGGAGTAGAATGGTCAACACGAATGTGGAGTCGTTTCTGATGTATATGGTTCAGACACATAGAGCACACCCTGGATCTTGATTTTTATTTATTTATTTTTTTGTTTTGTTTTGTTTTGTTTTGTTTTGTTTTGTTTTGAGAGAGAGAGAGAGAGAGAGAGAGAAGAGAGACAGAGAGAGAGAGAGAGAAGAGGCCTTTTTTCAGTGATGGGTTTTACCAGACGAAGATTCATTACCATGGTCAGTTGTACTGGATTCATTACCATGGTCAGTTGTACTACATTCATTACCATGGTCAGTTGTACTACATTCATTACCATGGCCAGTTGTTCTACATTCATTACCATGGTCAGTTGTACTACATTCATTACCATTGTCAGTTGTACTACATCCATTACCATGGCCAGTTGTTCTACATTCATTACCATGGTCAGTTGTACTACATTCCTTACCATGGTCAGTTGTTCTACATTCATTACCATGGTCAGTTGTACTACATTTATTGCCATGGTCAGTTGTACAGCATTTATTGCTATGGTCAAATGTACTGCATTCATTACCATGGCCAGTTGTACTACATTCATTACCATGGTCAGTTGTACTACATTCATTACCATGGCCAGTTGTTCTACATTCATTACCATGGTCAGTTGTACTACATTCATTACCATTGTCAGTTGTACTACATCCATTACCATGGCCAGTTGTTCTACATTCATTACCATGGTCAGTTGTACTACATTCCTTACCATGGTCAGTTGTTCTACATTCATTACCATGGTCAGTTGTACTACATTTATTGCCATGGTCAGTTGTACAGCATTTATTGCTATGGTCAAATGTACTGCATTCATTACCATGGCCAGTTGTACTACATTCATTACCATGGTCAGTTGTACTACATTCATTAACATGGTCAGTTGTACTAGATTAATTACCATGGTCAGTTGCCCTACATTCATTACCATGGTCAGTTGACTATATTCATTACATGGTCAGTTGTACTAGATTCATTACCATGGTCAATTGACCAATTCATTACCATGGTCAGTTGTACTACATTCATTACCATGGTCAGTTGTATAATTCATTACCATGGTCATTGTATCTAGATTCATTTACCATGGTCAGTTTGTCTACATTCTTACCATGGTAGTTGTACTAGATTCAATTACATGTCAGTTGTAATACAGTCTATTACCATGGTCAGTTGGTTACAAGATTCATTACCATGGTCAGTTGTACTGAATTCATTAACCATGGTCAGTTGTACTACATTCATTACCATGGTCAGTTGTACTACATTCATTACCATGGTCAGTTTGTTCTACATTCATTACCATGGTCAGTTGTACTAGATTCATTACCATGGTCAGTTGTACTACAATTCATTACCATGGTCAGTTGTCTACATTCATTACCATGGTCAGTTGTACTACATTCATTACCATGGTCAGTTGTTCTAGATTCATTACCATGTCAGTTGTACTACATCATTACCATGGCAGTTGTATACATATTACCATGGTCAGTTGTACAGACATTTACCTGGTCAGTTGTACAATTCATTACCATGGTCAGTTGTACTACATTCATTACCATGGTCAGTTTGTACTGCATTCATTACCATGGCCAGTTGTACTACATTCATTACCATGGTCAGTTGTCTACATTCATTACCATGGTCAGTTGTACTACATTCATTACCATGGTCAGTTGTACTACATCATTACCATGGTCAGTTGTACTACATTCATTACCATGGTCAGTTGTCTACATTCATTACCATGGTCAGTTGTACTACATTCATTACCATGTCCAGTTGTCTACATCTTAGCATGGTCAGATTACGATTATTACCATGGTCAGTTGTACTACATTCATTACCATGGCATTGTACTACATTCATACTGTCATTGTACACCATGGTCAGTTGTTCTACATTCATTACCATGGTCAGTTGTACTAATTCATTACCATGGTCAGTTGTACTACATTCATTACCATGGTCAGTTGTCTACATTCATTACCATGGTCAGTTGTACTACATTCATTACCATGGTCAGTTGTAACATTACCAGTCATTCAATTTACCATGTCAGTTGTACTAGATTCATTATCATGGTCAGTTTTACTACATTCATTAACATGGTCAGTTGTAATACATCATTACCATGGTCAGTTGTATCTGCATTCTATTTAACATGGTCAGTTGTACTAATTCATTACCATGGTCAGTTGCCCTACATTCATTACCATGGTCAGTTGCCTACATTCATTACCAGGTCAGTTGTACTAGATTCATTACATGGTCAGTTGTACAATTCATTACCATGGTCAGTTGACTACATTCATTACCATGGTCAATTGTACTACATTCATTACCATGGTCAATTGTCTAGATTCATTACCATGGTCAGTTGTACTACATTCCTTACCATGGTTTAGTTGTACTACATCATTACATGTCAGTTGTAATACAGTCATTACCATGGTCAGTTGTACAAATTCATTACCATGGTCATTGTATACTAATTCATTACCATGGTCAGTTGTATACATCATTACCATGGCCAGTTGTACTACATTCATTACCGTGGTCAGTTGTTCTACATTCATTACCATGGTCAGTTGTACTAGATTCATTACCATGGTCAGTTGTACTACATTCATTACCATGGTCAGTTGTACTACATCCATTACCATGGTCGTTGCTACATTCATACCATGGT
>CM065721.1:85055427-85062927 GCA_033310375.1 Conus canariensis
AATTGGGAAGAGGTGGGGGTGGCAGTTTATTTAGGGAAGAGGTGGGGGCGGCAGTTTAGCTGGGGAAGAGGTGGGGTGGCAGTTTAGCTGGGGAAGAGGTGGGGGCGGCAGTTTAGCTGGGGAAGAGGTGGGGCGGCAGTTTAGCTGGGGAAGAGGTGGGGGAGGCAGTTTAGTTAGGGATGAGGTGGGAGCGGCAGTTTAGTTGGGGATGAGGTGGGGCGGCAGTGTGTATGCAAAGAACATGGGGAGGCAAAGGACCCCAGTGTTGCTACAACAATGCTACGTCTCTGTTTTCATCGGGTCCCTTAAACCTCTGCCTTGATCCTCTGTGCCTTGTTAATTCGGGTGGCATAAAGCTATGCCATAATCCTGAGTGTGTGCTTACAGTTTGCAGCACAGGGAATGAATTGAGGGTGTCTTGAACACATTCCAGAGCTTTCTGGCACTCATCTGACCAGACGATACTTTTGTTTTTTGTTCCTTTTGTTAAGTCACTCAAAGGGGCTGTCAATGACGCAAAGTGTGGTACATATCTTCTGTAATAGGACAACAATCCAATGAGTGATCTGATCTGTTTCTTTGTACTGGGTCTCTTCAAGGCCAAGATCTTTTCTACTTTCTTTTCCTCTGGTGTCATTTTCCCAACAGAAATGACATGACCCAAAAACTCAAGAGTCTGGAATCCAGCACGAATTTTGGACGGTCTAGCCGTCAGACCAAAATTCCGGAGTTTACAAAAAAAAAACAGCTCTCAAGTTTTCCAGAAGATCATTCCATGATTTTGCAGCAAGCAAAATGTCATCAAAAAAACTTACTGCTCCACACTCATGAAGTTTTAGTGCGCGCATCATTCTCGCAAAAGAAGCTGGGGCGTTTTGTAAACCAAATGGCATTTTCGTCCATTGAAACAGACCAAAAGTGTCTGAAAAGCTGTTTTTTCTTTGTCTGCTTCAGCCATCGGGATTTGCCAATATCCTTTAGTCAAATCTATTTTGACAAAATATTTTCCTTCTGAGAGTTGACAAAGAAGTTCCTCAATGTCTAAGATAGGTTCTGCATCAAACACAGTGATTTTGTTTAACTTCCTGTAATCGATGCAAAACCGCACCGAGCCATCAGGTTTGTCCACCAATACAACTGGTGAGCTGTATGGTGACGAGGACGGTTCAATAACTTTCAACCCGAGCATACCTTGAACCTTTCTCTCGACAACCTGTTTTTTCGCAAATGGGAGGGGATATGGTTTGACTCGGACTGGGTTTTCCGTACTCAAGTGAATAGTATGGGGTTGAATTGCTGTCACTGTCCCTGGGGTATCAGTCAGAACATCCTGAAAGTCCTTCAAAATACCTTCCAATTGTTCTTTCTGAATCAAAGACAGATCATCACACACAACAACATCACGATACGTTTCTCCCTGGACAGAAAGAGTGGGCAGAGGTACAGTATCATCTATACTGGTAGATGTTAACAATCCCACATTTGTTGTTGGCACAGTCTTTGCTCTGTCTCTGTATTTGACATCAGGTACAAAACCAGAATCAATGATTTCTGTAACAGCCACATCTGTTCCAGACACTGGACATATCCATTCAATTGACTCGTTAATGGCAACATCTGTACGTTCAACATACTTTTTTTTAGCATGTTTACATGGAATACCTTTTCAGCATTTGCCATTTCCACTTTGGGAACCCCAATCTGTTTGTTGTCTTGTCCAGGTACATGCCTGTAGAGAATGTCAGAGTCCAGTATGTACGTCGGCTTGTCCATTAGTTTGTCAGAGACCACCATGTACTATCGAGACACCTGGTAGATTTCCCAAAATCAAATCGCAAACTGGATTCTCAATAACACAGGCGGTAAGTGACCCGGAGTAGTATGGTGTATCAACGGAAATTTTTGCAAGTGGAAAAGTTTCAATTTTTCCACCAAACGATCTGCATCTCTGAACACTGTCAAGATATTGATCTGGTAGAACAAAACATTTCCTTACACCAGCTGTGGTGCAACCTGTATCTCGCAAAACAGAACCTTGTAAACCATTAATGGCACAATCTTCCAAAAGAAGACCATCAATGGACTGATCTGGTGCCAAAACAAGACCTTCTTCACATGTAGTGGAAACAAATCCAGTCTTTGCTCCACTTCCTTTGAAAGGACAGTCCCGTTTCAAATGGAATTTGCCATCACAAAAATGGCAATGCATGGTTTGGTCAGCGGACAACTGGTTACCGTTAGTCTGTGAACCTCGACCTTGTCTACGCACTGGACCAAAGGGTCTTTGCGGTTGTTGTTCACCACGCCCTCGGAAAGGAAAAGGTCTTTCCGGTGGTGAGTATTCGTACTGACGGAAATCGCCAGAACCAACATGGCCTTGACCACGGAAAGGTCGTTGTCTGTTGCCAAAAGACGTGTAAGAGTGCGGACCTTGGAATGAAGCGCGATTTCCTCTTCTATCGTTTCCTTGTCCAAAATGCATCTGAAATGCCGCGTGAGACTCGAAAAGGGACAAATTTTCCTTGCGGGCAACACCTTTATCCGGATGAGCAATACAGTACTGAACCGCCATCTGACACATTTCGTCAACGCTATCGAACTGTCTTTCTTTAAGAAAAGTGGCCAAATCTTTGCTGACGCTTTGAAAAAGTTGCTCTCGAAGTAGCAAATCTCGCAGTGATTCGAAAGTTTTACTCGTCTTTGTTAGCTCTATCCATCTATCTAAACAATGACTCATTCTTATCAAAAAAGACGGAAATGATTCTCCCTTGTCAGGACGAATAGATCGGAAACGCTCACGAAAACGGTCAGCTGAGCATTGAAACTTCTTTAAGAGTTCTTCTTTTAACTGATCCCAAGTCAACCCTTCTTTTGCCGCAAGTGTGTGGTATAGTGCCAAAGCACTCCCCTTAAACAGTGACGCGATAAACAACGTCCATTTCTCCTTCGGCCAACCACAAGAAGTAGCGTGGTTCTCGAACCGAAAAAGAAAACTGTCAATATCGTCGGTTTTTTCTTCGAATGGTGGCAACTTTGGAATGTATGTTGACTTCGGATGAAATGTACTCGCGGAACCGACCGATGGAGGTGGTGGAGGTTCTCTCGATGCCTGTAATTTTTTAATTTCCGCATCAGTCTCTAATTCAAGTTGTCTCAGTTTAAATTGCCGTTCCTTATCCTTATCCTGTCTCTCTGTCTGTAGTTGTTTTTTTTTCCTCAAACTCTAATTTTTTTTTATTTTCTTCCATCTCTTTCTGTAGTTTTTTCTCTTCAAGCTCTAATCTTTTTGATTTTCTTGTCGTTCTTTATCTTTTTCTTCTAGTTGTTTCTGTCTTTCCTGTCTCTCTTTCTCTCTGTCTGCCCTATCCATACATTGTTGGACATAGTTTGCTAATTTATCACCTTCAAAGCCTAAACGCTCGGCCTGTCGCACATATTCATCAAAATTTTCCATCATGAATAGTTACCACAAACAAACAAGAAACAATGACTAAATATGATTAAAATAAGGCGATATGTGATGTTATATACGTTTCCAAAAAAAAACAACTTTGTTACAGTATGTACAAATAAAGAATTTAAATGCCGGTATAAACAGAAAAATAATAAAGGCTTACAAAGGAGAAGCACTAATAAGAATTGACAATATGATCTTTTCAAAAGAGATTTTCACCAATATCCTTTCCGAAAGGGAAAAAGACAGCTAAGAAAATGAAACGCAAATGAAATGCAGTACTAATAACTCTTTTTTCCGAATGAAAAGAAAACAGACAAAATATAAAGTTTTTTCCCGGAAAACAAATTCTTTATAATGTTTATGTCCTTAACTGTTCTTATTGTACTTATTACTTTCTTACTTAGTTTCTTGGTAAAACAAAACAGATGAGTTTACAAAACAAATGAATCGCCCTACACAATAAGTGAATACAAAGTTACAAAACAAATGAATCAACGAACAATTAAAAAGAGGGGAGAAAACGTACACTAACGGAAATCCTACCTAAAAGATGACAATGATGAAAAGAAACTAGATAGGTGCCTATTGATGAGAAGGTTTGGAGATTTTTTTTGTAAAGGGGGTGAAAAGGAAATGAAAGAATAGACAGGTCCGGTATAGATAGAGGAAATCAGAAAAAGCGAGAGGCCCTCAGACAGCACCCTAGTGGCAACTGTCTCCCGTAAAGCTTGAGACGGGGAAGTCTTCAAATGATAATACACAAAATATACTAACAACACAATGCAATAAACAATTAATGTAATAAATATACAATCAGAAAAACACACACACAGAAAAACAACCCAAACCCCAAAAGATAATGAAGAAAACAAATGTTTATTAGGTGTGAGCGGTAATCCACTCCACCACCTACACTAGTTGGGTGACGGAGGTGAAGTCGATCCCACACTCAGAGGGGAAAGGGGGAAAATCCAAATGAAACGAGAGGAAAGATAAAGCATTAGATAGTAACGAGAGAGGGAGGGACTAGTGACTCCCCAACGCCATGCCCCCCCTGCTAAAACAGAGCAGGAAGGTGTTGGGGCTATCAGTCCTGGGGAAGGGGACAAAACAAAATCTAAACTAGGGGAAGGACAATGACTCCTCAACGCCCTGCCCCCTTGCTGCCAGGTACGAGCAAGAGGAGGTTGAGGCTATCGGTCCTGAGGGGGGAAAGGGTCAAAAAGAAATCCTACCAAAAAAAAACCAACCCTAACAGAGTAGAGCAAACAAAAGAAATCTCAAACACTCGAACACACACACACAGAGAAACAAATGAAAAATAAAGACTACAAACAATAATCAAACAATCAATAATACTTTTTTTCCTCCCTTAATTTTTTCCTTGGAGGGGAAATCTTACTTTTCCTTTGGAGGGGTACAAATAGAAATCTTTTTTTTTTTTCTTGGAGGGGGTACAAAAAAAAACAACCTTGTCCTATGTCCTAAGTCCTAGTCGGGGTCACCACTGTCACACTGTGCATAAATGCATGCACACACTCAGCTCAGCATTTACTCCGTGCACAGCACTCTCTCCAAACAACCAGATGGCGCACTACAATAACTCTTCTTCTCCCCCTCCTCTCCGGGGAATAATTTACTAAACAATAATCAATTTTCCATCACATTCAACTGGTTTGTTTTCAAGGAATTATTTTTCATTCCTCCTCTCCAGTGGAAGTACAATCATTCCACAGATCCACTAGCTGGGACCAAATTTCATCTCATTATACATAATACTTCACAAATACATCTTTTACCGGTTTCTCCTCCTCACTGGAGAAACAATGTATATATTTTCAAAGAAAAATAAAAAGATGGCTTAAAATATAGGTATATCAAGTGAGTTCCAACTAAGGGGGGACAATTAAAAGTCATTATGAGTCAACATGACAAATGCTTTGTTTTCTCACGACTGGTGCAGTCGTTGTCTTCTACAGCTCGATTCTCCAACCCTGGAGACGATTAGGTGCTGTCGCAGCACTGTAGCCCAAATATTTGTTCGACTGCCTCAGTCGCCTAACTGGTGCTGCCACAGCACTGGGAAGGGCTGGTAATGGTGAATCGCAGGTGGAACTCGTTCTTCAAACAACCTGTCCGGTCAGTGTCCCCAAGCCATCTCCTTCCTATTCCTTATTTTTCCCTCCTGCGCTCTTTTTGAGTACACGTTCAGTGAGTACTCGTCTAACTCTACGCATTACCAGCCCATGGTTGCTGACCAATGGACAACGTCCGTCCATTCAACCAATGATCGCCCTACGTCTATAGCCACCAGCGACACCGATCACACTGGTCAGGCCATTCAAACTTTCTTTTCCTTTACCTTTCCTCTTCCCTACCTAGGGAAATGCTTTATAACAAATAAGAGCGTACGCGATGGAACGTCACATGTCGCCATGTGAGGCTAATCACATGACAACCATACTTTGAATAAATCGTCTAAACATAAAACCTACTCTGTTAAAATCGCTCATCCCCACTCCCACTCTGTCTACCATCCCTTTTCTCCTCCCCCTACCTACCATTCTCTCTTCCCCACCCTCCTCTGACCTCTCTCTCTCTGTAGTTTGTTTGTTTGTTTGTAAGTTTCCTTCTGTTTTACCATCCCGCATCTCATTAGTACTTTTATGAATAGCTTGCTTATCATTGTAGAATTAGATTACCATGTTGCTATGTTGAATTGTCAGTATGAATGATATGTGCTGAAATAATGTATCCATGACAAGGACAGAGTGTAAGACTAGGTTTGGCCTAAAATCTTCATCCTTGTGTATTAAAGATCAATCAATCAATCAATCAATCAATCAATCAATCAATCTCTCTCTCTCTCTCTTCTCTCTCTCTCTCTCTCTCTCTGTATGTGAGACAATTCTCTCTCTCTCTCTCTCTCTCTCTCTCTCTCTCTCTCTCTCTCTCTCTCTCTCTCTCTCTCTCTCAAAAGGTAGAAATTTTGAGAACATTAAAGAAATTAAATACTACTGATCCACACATACTTTGGAAGCTATTTGATACCCAGATTGAACCGATTCTTACATATGGTGCTGAAATATGGGGACTTGAAAATAATCTAAACATAGAAAGAGTGCACACTTATGCAATCAAACGGTTTCTGAATATTCCGATTCATTCGTCCAATAAAATGGCTTACGGTGAAACAGGAAGGTACCCTTTGTACAGCAGATGTATTGTAAAGTGTGTTAGATACTGGTGTAAAGTAATACGATTACCAGTAGCTAGACCGAGCAGGCAAGCCTACGACATGATGCTACAACAATGTGAGTTAGGAAATGTTAACTGGGCCTCCAAGATTAAGAAAGTGCTAACAGAGAATAGGTTTGGAATAGTGTGCCTGGGAGTTGGAAACGAAACCGTTTTTATGTCTGAATTCAAAGATAGATTAATTTCCTCGTATAAACAAAACTGGCACAGCCAACTAGAAGAACATGATAAATATTCCTGGTTCCTGTCCTTCAAAGGTAACTTGGAGGCAGAAAAGTATTTACATTTAGTATCTAATCGGTGGCAAAGAGGCATCCTTGCAAGATTTAGAAATAGAACACTGGGATTAAAGGCTAATAAAAGATGGTATCTAAATAACGATGCTGTTGATTATTCATGTCCATTGCGTAATGATATTGCAGTTAGAGAAGATGAGTTACATTTTTTGTTCACTTGTCCCGCTTATGGGAACATAAGAAAAAAAATCAAGACTATTTGAAAATAACACAGTCAAGAGTCGAAACCTTAACAGTAATTTGCAAACAAGTGACGAAACATTGTTAAAGATGCTGGCAAAACATCTAACAGAAGCAGTAGACACGCGGAAGAAAATTATGAATGAATAAAAGTTCAAAGCACTGAAGGGATATCAATTATATTTCATTTTTATTGTGTAGAATAAGGATGTAAATGCGTGCGTGCAAGTCGACGGAAGTTAGGATGTGAAGGGAATGGTTGTTCTCACACAACAACCATTCCCTTCACAGTGTGCGCATGTGAAGGGA
>CM065721.1:85067927-85102927 GCA_033310375.1 Conus canariensis
GAAAACCCCCCTTTTCACAAACAAATCTCGTCCTTCTCATGCTACTTTTTGCCAAAATTAACACCTTTTTCTACAATCAAACTTAACATCCAAAAACCTCCAAAAATCGAAGTAATCGTTATTTAAAAATGGGGGGGCTTGCGTGCAAAACAAAAATGGGTGATTTAGAACATAGATATTTACATTCTCTTCCCTCAATTATCTATCTCAAGCAGTACTAATAAATTAGAGCAAACAATAGGGTTTCCATTTTGATCAGTTATATCTACGCACAATGAATTTATCTGCCCACGAACTAATTCTTTAAACTGAGCGTCATTAAATGTATATGCTTGATAATCGCAATAACCAGCCTTAGTCGCCAGTAGTGTTCTTAGAATTGTAGATGGAGTTCCATTATACAAATTAGTATCTGTTTTTAATTCGTGTAGATTAACAAACAACATTGGATTAATCAGAAAATCGGATGGTCTACTGCCTACATATTCATATAGACCGCTGTCTATATACGCGTGTGTATTAATACGATAGGTTTTACCACTATCATAAAAGCCTAAAATTCGAGCAAGGCCCTTGGGAAAAACGTACTCCCTTTTGTCTTTATGTTTTGGTAAAAATATAGTAATTATAAGATTTGCCTCATTAATTTCTAACCGTATGTCAAATTTGTTAAATGCTTCTTTTAAAGAACAAAAGCTGTAGTAACCATCAGGTATTTTTAAACGTTTTAAGCGATTGCCCCCCTCATCATAAATATCTATCCAATTATTTTGGGCTTTTTCAGATATGTTAAACCACCTTATTTTAAACCTAAGTTCTCTAAGAGCAACCCTACACTTCCCGCCTTTATTGTCAACTGAATACTTTAAAAACACGCGCTGGTTTTGCTTGGTTATATAAAGGAACATCCTTTTTAAATCCTTTTTAAAAAAATCTATTTAAAATGGAACCTTTTAAATATAATGAAAGTGCCACTTACGACGTAGGAGGGGTTTATGAGCCCAAATCTTTGGACTTCAGTGCCCTAACCATCGCAGTAGATGAATCATATGGCTTTCTAGTCAGACTTGTAAACCCACTAACTAGATATTTAAATCCCCCAATAAAGAGTGATAGAGTGTCATCAGCATGGTCAACTCACCCCATGGTTTTTTACCAGAATCAGTTAAATTTTGCAGTTTACTGCTCAACCACTGGCTGCGGTGTTTCATATACAAACCATTTAAACCACCCTAATCTCTTAGTAAGGTCAGTATATAACTTTCATGTTTATTACCAGTATAGACGCATACTAACTGAACTACAAGTACGCCTCCCCAATGACAACGCGTTTAATCCATTCAACAGCTCAATGGACAATAATGCATATGAAAGAATCTGCAACGAATTTAACATTAAACCTTCAACTGACTTTAGACAAAAGTTAGACCGCAATCACGGGTTAGGCACATTGTATTTGTGGGGTCAGCGTAGAGAATATAATTTTGACTACTGGCCCGGCCACACCTCTTTTAAGCCAAACTCCCAAGTCAGATTGGGATCAATAGAACAAAACACCCCAATGCTTGGGCAACATTTATCTTAGATAAAAGTGAAGGCCTAACAATGCCAGGAGTGCAAAGACTTAATGACTCCATACGGACGTACGTTTGGTGTCTATTAGGAGCGCAAGCACAGACCAAGTCTAGCATAGTGGATCAATCTACAGGCTTTGACGCCAGAAAACAATTTCTAGCCAATTTAGAAGATCCTATTAACTCTGCTGTTGATTCACCTTCCAGCATACAAAGGTACCAAAACGTTCTTTCACATGCTAGGTCAAAGGTTGACTTTGTTGTGGGCCATGGATTATACATGCTGCCTTCTGACCTTAGACTACAGATTGGCATGATACAGAATTATAATAATGAAATTCTCATAGCCGGAGACGACCAAAACTTAGGACACAGTCTGGGAACCGCCGATTTGTCGCACACGCCGATTTGTCGCACGTGCGACAAATCAGCTGAAAAAGGGGTGTGCTGAACCGCCGATTTGTCGCACAAGCCGATTTGTCGTTCGTGCGACAAATCGGCGGTTCAGCCTCACGCTGCTTTGTCGCACATGTATAGGTGTGTGTGTGTGTGTGTGTGTGTGTGTGTGTGTGTGTGTGTGTGTGTGTGTGTGTGTGTGTGTGTGTGTGCGTGGTGAATGGGAGAGAGAGAGGGCAAGACACACAGAGAGAGAGAGAGAGAGAGAGGAGAGAGAGAGAGAGAGAGAGAGAGAGAGAATGCGTGGCGCCCAATATACTATAGGTTCCCACGGTCTCCTGAAAGCTATTTGCTATTTTTGCAAAATAATTAAAAGTTTTTCATTTCATTCATTTCATTTCGTTTCATTTTTCATTTCATTTTCATTTCATCTCTCTCTCTCTCTCTCTCTCTCTCTCTCTCTCTCTCTCTCTCTCTCTCTCTCTCTCTCTCTTCATCTCTCTCTCCCATTCACCACACACACAGACACACACACACACACACACACACACACACACACACACACACACACACACACACACACGCACACACACACACACACACACACACACACACACACACACACACACCCTATACATGTGCGACAAAGCAGCGTGAGGCTGAACCGCCGATTTGTCGCACGTACGACAAATCGGCTTGTGCGACAAATCGGATCCATCCCTCAACAAGATCCGGAGTTTGGTTGGGGAACCAGCAAGGACGTCCCGCAGCAGTGCGGTAGAGTTCGTGAGACGCAAGGGACTGGTACACGGACGTCACTCGTCACCTACTTCATCTGCCACTCAGCTAATCGCGCCAGAAGCACCACACGGTTCGGTCATGCGCCTAGGCTATGATACCCCTATGGCAAGACATTTGGGGACACGTCCGACCCTGGAGAGAATCCAGCAAGATTTTCATTGGCCAGGAGTGACGAAGAACATCAAAAGGTACGGTCGCAGCTACGATGTGTGCCAGCGAACTACTCCGAAGGGCCGGAACACCAGGATGCCTGTGGCGTTGTTGACATCAGCAGGTTCTGCACCCTTGAGGAGTAGAAAACCATTGCTAGCAAAGCAAAGGAGCAGACGCAAAATGAGTCAAACATGCGCTGAAATGAGAGTCGAATGAGAGGGAGTCGAACACCAACCAGGACCGCCTCACAGCCATGGAGCGACACCTGGGCCAGTTGTGTGACAGCTCTGTCTCCTACACACGTAAAACAGCACGTCTACGTAACAAAGGTGACCACGTATGTAGGGAGATAACAGAGAACGCAGGACATGAGAAATGGAACCCCTCTCTACGCAAAGGCATGACCCATTTTGCTGAGAGTCCATCAGCTGTTCAGGACTGCAAGGAAGCTCAGGTGAATCGGCTAGAAAAGAAAGTGGTGTGTAATCTCAGTGGTTACGGACTGTTGTGCGAACAGACCAAGAATGACTTGAAGGAAGCCTTCAATGCCCAGTCCAAGGAAGGGATGCACAAGAGGCAGCTGGAACAGATCAAGATGAAGATGCCACAGAACCGACAGCAGATTGTGCAGGTAGAATCGGATCTACAGAAGGCCAGTGTGGAAGCTTCTCGCAGTCATCACGCCTTGGAGCAACAGGTTCACAGCTTTCAGGCCAAGATCACAGACATGAAGAAAGTGCCGACAGAGTTTGTCAACACTGAGCTGGTCTTCCATGCCAGGATCCTGGAGCTCTACGCACAGTGCTTCCAGACACTGAACGTCATCGACCCAGGCGGTGACCTGGAGATGAAGCCAGCCGAAGCAGTGCATCAGGACATAGCACGCACGGCTTCCCAGCAGTCCCTGAACAGCAACAACAGCAGCAGTCGTCCTGCTCCTCGTCGTACCCTATCCCCTTGTCTATTTCCAGTGCCCCGGTTAGCAATGGTGTGCCCAGAAAGGCACTGGATGATAGATGACTGAAGATGATGTTGCTGAAGGCTGATTACCTCAGCCAGATGGAGTAACGAGTCAAGGTTCAAGAGTGAGGAAAGTCCACATGAATGTAAGGGTATACAGAACGTATTGGAGGCTGTGATAGGCTGTGCCTCAGTGGCACAAGCCTCTTTGGTTGGGGGGTGTTGTCACGGACGTACATACTTTTAGTTGATAAGATAAGTCATTTCTTTTCAGACCCAGTATAAATTGGAGTGTCACCAGTGACTTCTTTACTACACTGGCCGGGTGTTGACCAGTGTGCTATTTTTGTCATCCCGGGTGCGCTACGTCCGTGCATTTCGCTCCCATCCTCCAATACTTTTTCTTTTAAAGCTTTCTTTTTCTGTTCTTTAATCGCTTTCCACGTGGTTCATCAGCTGTCAGGTGCCACAGGTGAGCTGTTTTTACCTGTTGCCATCTTGGTTAGTCTAGTGGTGTGGCACTCGTTTACGGACCCGAGTCGGAGAGATCTCCATCTCTGCTAGCTGGGCCCACTTTTCTTTATCCACTTCGGTGTGGGTTGTGTGGAAGAGTCTTTCACCCTTCAGCGGGTCGGAAAGTATTCCACTGGACACCTCTGGGATCCCTATCCCTGCCAGCTAGAAGAATCACCTTGGGTCGTCCCTGACCTGGAGTCCCCTTCAGAGAACTAGTAAATGGGCATTCTGGCTCACCCACCTCCGCCAGCTCCAACCGGCTGAAGCCGGTTTCGCTGTTGCTCCGCCGGCTTACCCAGAATGCCCATTTACTAGTTCTCTAATAGTAAACACTTTACAAACATACATAATGTGTAGGATTATCTGTTTTTAACACTAATTTAGAAAACTTTTGAGACTTAAGTTTTTGCTTAATCCTTCGTTTTTCTTGATCGTTTTCAATAACATCATTTTCACGCATACATTCATCAAATGCGTCTCTGTCTTTCATGTGGAATAAAACTACAGTCTTTAACTGTTCTCTAAAGTCTTTTAAAAACTGAGTTTATTTCTGACATAAAATCCACACACTTGTCCCAGCATGTCGTCCACTGAAAGCCAGTTTTGATAAAGTGTTTCTCTTTTTAACTATGTCTCTTTCTGCCGAACAGTCATCTATAATAAATAGTGTCTGAGTTCCTTCAAACTGTCTATAAAAGTGTTCTAAGCACTCGCTAAGTTTATTGCTAGGATCAACTAAATAGATTTTATCATCCGTCCATATAAACCTTCTGTCGTGATATGCTTTGTTCCACTTTAATGTTGGGCAGAAAATTACTATATGATCAAAATTATAACGATAAACTGTTTGTAATAGGTCGAGGACAAATATTGTTTTTCCACAACCAGTCTGTCCACAAATCAATGAACAATGAGGGGTTTTTGTCATAAAGTTTAACATCGGCATTGACACCAAAGTCGTCTGCTCCATAGTTTTATAACCGAATTTAATCTAATCCAGTTAGTGTTTTTATCATACTATCCGTCAAAACTTGTTCAGTACAATAAAACCCTATAAGGTCCAAATGTGTAAGATTAATCCAACTCAGTTCTGTAAGATTGCTTCTATTTAGACCAATATTGATTTTGTCGCTGGTTGTAATGATCTTAATATCCTCACCATCGTGACGAACCACGACAGTAACTTTAAGATTGTCAACGTCTAAGTTTTGCCAGCTAATAATAATTCCTTTTATAAGGATGTCACTGACGCCAGAAGCTCCATTCCTCTCCTCATCTTTTAAGACAGAAATTTTAAATATCATTGTGAACGTGTCTCCTAATTTTGTGCGTGGAAAGAACTGTACTTTTGTAGTAGCTTCCTTCAAAACTGATTCTCTTCTGTGGAGGATGTACTGTTTGCTCCCAAACTTCTTTATTTCGATCTCTTTCCGACTGTTGTCCTCTGGCATAAGACTTACATGTAAAGGGCCAGAGTTCAATGCTTTTCTGAAACTTTTTTGACGGTCAAAAAATGTAAATGGGCTTAAGAATTCAAATTTTATGTCCCATTCTAAATATGGTTCTAAGTGCCATTTGTTGTCAGTTTTTCGAACTATTTTATATTCATACTGACCCGCATTATTTGCTTCTACATTGCGTAGTTGTTCTAGTTTAGGAAACCTTTTGCTGTCGCTAACCTCTTTGCGTTTATAATAACCATCTTTAGTGTACTCAAAACCATACAAAGTGCCTATCTCACCGTTCTGTTCAAAGTCCTCAACGTCTGCAAGGTCTTTTAATTCTAAAGTTACACACCTCTCAGGCGCTAATGTAACTCCTGATTCTTCTGGTCCACGTGACATTTTTTAAAACAACGTATTATTTTATTTCTAAAACAATGTGCAGTTATCACATTTCACGACTTTCCCTGTTTTATCTGTGATCTTTATATTAAATGATCTGACCCTCCCACAAGCTAATCTTTTAAACTGTAAATTAGGGAATTGTATAATTTCATAATCGCAATATGCAGCTTTCCCTGATGGAAGAGCTCTTAAAACAGTTGAGGGCCTTCCATCATATAAGTTTTCATCAGTGCTCAGCTCGTCCAAATGAACATAGAGTAATGAATGTAATGCAAGATCGAGCGGATATTTTCCCTCATAAGTAGTTTTGTCTGGTGTAACTCTAAATTCATGACTGATTGATTGATTGTTAGTTGCAAAGCCTAACATTTTAGCTAGCTCTACATCAAAAAGGTAACTTACTCTTTCTTCTTCAGGTTTGAATGTCAACATTACTTTCAAATTTGCATTGTTAAGTTTGAGAGTAATGTCGAAGTTACTCATTGCTTCTTTCAGCAAGCAAAACCCGTAATAACCATCAGGTATGGTTAACTGGCTAACTAAGTTTAATATATTATCAAATTTTTTAATCTTATTATTTTCCTTGGATTCACTTATATTAAACCACACGACTTTGTAAAAAAATTCATGGAGTGCAACCCTTTGGGTTCCGCATTCATTATCAATAGCATATTCTAAAAACGAAGGACTGTCTTGAGTTGTTATTGTTACAAACATTTTTAAAACAAATTTAAAATGAGTGCATTCAAATATACTAATGCAAAATATTCTGTTGGGCCGCACTACAGTCCTAAAGATATAACAACTGATACTCTCGACATTTCTGTGACTCAGTCTGACGCCTTTCAAGTAAAGGTTAGTACTCCATTGAACAGATATTTTAACCCTCCTATTAAAAACGACTACATCCCGAAAGTGTGGTTTAGTCATCCGATGCAGTTTTATCAGAACCAGTTAAACTTTGCTGTGTTTTGTGCATCCACTGGGTGTGGAGTGTCGTATGCTGATCATTTAAATCATCCTGATCCTTTGGTGAGGTCAGTGTATAGATTTCATTTTTATTACACCTTCAGGCGTATTTTATCTGAACTGCAAGCGCCATTACCAAATGACAAAACGTTTAATCCATTCAGCAACAGAATAGATTACAAGGCTTTTGAAAGGATCTGTAACGAATTTGATATTGACCCAAAGACAGACTTTAGACAAAAGTTGGATCTTAATCATGGTTTAGGCACCCTTTATTTTTGGGGCGTGCACAGAAAGTATAACTATGATTGGAATCCTCCTTACACATCTTTCTCTTCAGGCACAACTGTTCACCTCGGGTCCATAGAGCAAGAGCATAAAACAGCGTGGACAACATTTATTTTAGACACTTCTAAGGGTCTAACTAGAGCGGGAATAGAACGAATAAACGACTCTATTCGTACTTATGTTTGGTGTTTGCTAGGTTCACAAGCACAGGCAAGATCTAACATAACTGATCCTTCTACTGGCTTTGATGCCCAAAAACAGTATTTAGCAAATTTAGAGGACGCCATTAATTCTGCAATTGATTTGCCTTCAAGTATTAAAAGGTACCAAAATGTTTTACAATTTGCAAGGTCGAAAGTAGACTTTGCTGTCGGCACTGGTTTATACATGCTACCTTCTGACCTCAGGCTCCAGGTAGGAACAATAATAAACTACAACAATGAAATCCTTGTTGCAGGAAATGAACAGAAGGTTGGACAAAACGACATAAATTCTGAGCCAGTAATATTACAAACAATAAAAAAACAAGATGGCCCCCCAAGATTAAGTCATCCAATCCCCAAGGCCCAAAGCCCATTGAAGACGCGGAATTTGTTCGTGATGACCATGAATATGAAAAGACGGCACTTGTTATTGGATTAACTGCCCTAGGATTACTTGGTCTTTATCTTACTATAAAGTAACCCAACTATTAAGACAACTAATGCCCATAAGTGCTCAGCCATAAAACCAACTACTTTACTTGCGGCAGACAAAAGCCAGCTAACGATCCCTCCTATTATACTAGGCAAAGAATCTATTGCTTTACTGGCTAATTTTTTTAGTAAGTTTGCAAGGTGATCGAGTTGTTTTTTTACCCATGATTTATCTGACGACGGAGTTGGCGGGCCTGGTGGCACTGCTCCCCCACCACCACCGCCTGTAATAGCCAACACCAGTGTACTTATTGCAAATCCTAAGGCTGTTATAACACTTGCTAATGTGACACCTTGCTCTCTAAACAGTGTTCTTATTCGTTCTGCTAGCGTCGTGTCTTCATATAAAATTCTTTGGATAGTTTCTCTTATTCTGCTCACTTGAGTTCGTAATTGTTCTCGGTTAGTAGACAGCACTTCTAGTCTTGCTGATCTCTCTTGTTCAAGATCTTTTAGTCTTTGTGTTATTCTTTCTTTAACACCAGGTCCTAAGTTGTGGTCATCAGCCTCAACTAGTTTTTCTTTTTCTCTTTTTATATGCTCATCTAGTTCACCCAGTTTTGCTAAATTGTTTGTTAATTCGCCTCTGATGCTTCTCAAAGCATGATCAAGGGCCGTTATTTCTCTCATAGGTAGCGGCGGATCGTGCATAGTTTTTAATACTGTTTCTTCTGAAAAACTGGTTTCTGCTTGTATTATTTTGTTTGCTGTTGGGCTTAAATCTTTAAGTTCCATGTTTTGCATTTGGTTATCTGATGGGAGTTCCTGTAGTGTGTTTTGAAGTTTAGCAACTGCCTCACTGTCTAATCTTCGCGGTTTAGCAATGCCAAGGCGATTTTGATCGCTCACACTGAGCCTTTGTCTAATTGTAGTCTTTGCTAAAAACTTTGATGGGTCTGGTTTAGATGTAAGCTGTACAGGTTGTCCTTGCTCGTTTTTAAAAAACAAATGGCCATCTTTTGTTTCAAAATCATTAGGGTCTATAAATTCGGGAGGTTCTTGGCCTAAACTTTGGTACAATGATCTGACCTTACTTTCTGTTAATTCATGTCGCAATGAGCGCAATGGATGTGTCAAAGGAGTCATTTCACTCATGTCGTCTCCAGGATCAGTAACATCATAATCTTCATCTTCAATGCCTGCCATGGTTTTAAATAATTAACTTTTTATTTTGTTTTATAAAAAAATGTCACAAGCATATGGTTCATTTCTTGACCCGCATAGAAGCCTGAAAAAGCCCTTTGGCGTGAAGGGAAATAAACAGAATATTATTGTTCCAAATAATCCATCTACTATTGATTCAGATCAAATTCTTACTGTTAAATTTCCAGACCTAGGAGCAGATGAAGTGATTGTGCCGGGATCTGCACGGCTTACTTTCAAAATAGAACTTGATTCAGCAACAGACGCAAACAGGACAGTTGTACAGAATCTGGGACGGGCAATCGTTAAGAAAATTTCTATAAAACTTGAGGGGCAAGAAATATTTTCTTTACACAATGCAGACATATTTCTAATCTATTGTGATCTATGGCTAACCGCGAATGAAAGGGCTGACCTCGCGTTTCAAGGAATCGAAAGTGATGAAGCACTGAAACACAGAATAGATGCTGATGATGCTGCATCTGGCAACAAGCCCGAAGCTGTAAATTTTGCGTATGGAAATCGCTTTTCTATCCCCTTGGATTTTGAGTTATTAAGCGCGCATGCGCCATACTTTCAAGGAGCATTAAAAGACAGATTGTCATATGAACTAACTTTTAATGAATACAAACGGGTCATTAAATCTACAGACACTGATTCCAAGTACAGCATTTTCGACATCTCGTTAGAGTTTGACATTGTTAGCAACCCTAACTTAGCAAGGCTGATTGAGCAACAATATCAGTCACAATTAGCAATACATTACGAAAGAGTGATTCATCATTCAAAATATCCTAAAAGCAGGGCAGACACTATATGGAATTTTAGTTTTAGCGCCGCAGCAAGATCCCTTAAAGGTATTTTATTGCTGTGTGAAGATGAAGAACCATTCAAAAGACAAAGTGAAAAGTTTATCAATCCTAAAATAACGAAAGTACAATGTTCAATTGAGGGTAGTCCTAACCAAGTCTACGGTAGCGGGCTTAAACCTTATCATCATTTTGACGAAATAAGAAAATATTTTGGAGGCGGGAGGCATAGAAGTCCAACAGTAGACCTTGTGTCTAAAGATCTACACCTTCATAATGTTAGACTTGATGATTATTTAACAACGAAATACGGTTTATGGATTGACCTAAGGTCGACAGAGGATAATCAGTTGCATGGGAGTGGGAGAACAGTTAAAGACGTAATAAACATTCAAATTGATAAAGAAAAAGAGAGTGATAAACCACTTAATGTATATTTGTTTTTAATATATGATGCGCAGCTGAATATTAAAGATAACAGATTAAAAGATATCCAATACTGAATTATTTTTATTTTTTTAAAAGCATGTCTGTTCAGGTTTATCCAAAAGTGCCCAAAGAAGAGAACTCTGTTGCTGTAGACATAAAAACTTTCAGATTAACAAACATAACACAAATGCAAACCCAACTAGAGCAGGACCTTTCAAAATACAGCAAAACCAAACGAAGGTATTCTGCTGCCTTTAATGCTGTTACATATGTTAATACTGGAGCATCGACTATTAGTGCTCTATCAGCAGGAACAAGTGTAGGTCTCTTAGCAACAGGCGTAGGTGCGCCGGCAGCTTTAGCTCTAGGCGGTTTGTCTTTAACTCTTGGCCTGTGTTCATCAGCTATAAGTGCTGCCAGCAAAAAAATAAAAGCTAAACTCCAAAAGCACACAGCTATGGTTCAACTAATAACAGCTAAACTTAGTTCCTTCAAACTGACAATAAATAAAGCACTTGCCGACTCGAACATCACGGATGAAGAATTTAGTCGCCTACAGGCTGATTTTGAGGACTACAAAAGACAAAAGTTTGATCTTCAAAAAAAGGCAAGGGCAACTTTTTCTCAACAGCCAGACACCGACCAGATAAAAAAGGAATGTTTAAAAAAAGTAAACGAAACATTAAACTCTGTTCTAAACAGCTCACATTAACAACACCAAAGGGCGTTTATACTTTAGTTTATGAGTCCAAGCACAAAAAGACCGTTGATATTGATTCTGATTAAGTATTTTTTTTAATTTAAATAAATATTTTGAGTTAGAAAAGAAGCTCAACATGGATAAGATATATGAAGGTTCAGATGAATTGTTTGAAGCAATGCTCGAGGAAGAGCGTTTGTCAAAAGCTTTAAATGAGGTCGTTTTAGAAGTTATTGATCCAACAAACGTACAGGTAAGCGTTGTACATGCTATTTCTCAAGTTCCAAGTAAACTAACAATAAACCCTCCAGTTTAAGTAAGGGTAGTTGTTTTAATCGACTATATAACAATAAACGAAGAAAATCTAGAAGTCTGGGTCTCAACTAAACAGCAGACTATTCTTTCTTATAATGACTTAACACCCGGTTGGGCAGATCAACTTCTTACACAGTTTAATGAAGCCTCTGAAGCAGCTAAAATGAGAGGCTCTGGTTGGTCAGAGGGTGAAGTCCTAGACATCAGATTAAGACAGGCTAAGTATGAGCCGATTGTAGGCAAGTCTTACATTCCACTGCCTCCAACATTAGTTGCAAAGAAAGCAGTTTTGAACATAAAAAATTCAGACGACAAATGTTTTATGTGGTGCGTTCTTGCTAGGCTGCATCACGTTGCCAAAAATGCAGAGAGAGTATCTAACTATTTACAGTGGGCCAATGATCTTAACTTTAACGGCCTTGAATTTCCTATGGCTGTAGACAAAATTGATCAGTTTGAAAAACAAAATCCCCCAATAACTGTTAACGTATACACATGGTCTGAAGAAACCAACCTTCTGCCAATTAGAGTGTCAAAGAACAGTCCAACAATAGGCGAACCAACCAAAACTCATGTAGACTTACTCCTAATGCAAAGCCTTAATGGGTTGCACTACACTCTAATACGCACAATGAGTAGATTACTAGTGCATACTACAAAACACCATAGCAAACAAGAATTTTGTAGAAAATGTTTAACAAGAATTCCGTCCGTTCAAGCTGCGAGCGAACATGTAAAACATTGTCTTAGTCCAGTTGACTGCAATACAGAACTAATTATGCCAAGAGAAGGCAGTAAGGTTAGTTTTAAGAATTACAAAAAACTCCAGAGGTCTCCATATGTTGTTTACGCAGACTTTGAGTCGCTTATTGTTCCTTATGAGGGGCCAGCTCCAAAACATTTACCAAAAACAGTTATAATGAATAACCACCAGATTTGTTCATTTGCCTTTATTGTTGTCAGGTCAGATGGTGAACATTCAAAGCCAGAATTATACAGAGGACCAAATGCTGCAAAATACTTCTTAAAACGCATGCAGGAAGTGCGTAATGATTGTTCTAATAATCTATTCTTATCCGATCTTAAGATGACCCCCGAAGATCAAGATCGCTATGACTCAGCCACTCACTGTTGGATTTGTGGTTTAGAGCTAACACCTAAAAGTTTAAATCCAACAGTAAGAGACCATGATCACATTAGCGGAAAGTTTAGAGGAGCAGCGCATAACAATTGCAATCTTCAACTAAAGTTTGATCCTAGGACTTGGAGACTTCCTATATTCTTTCACAACTTGCGAGGTTACGACTCTCACCTTATAATGCAAGCAGTAACTAGCGATTTCAGGGTGTCATGCATTGCGCAGTCATCAGAAAAGTACATGTGTTTCACTTTAAATAATTTATCTTTTTATGACTCTATGCAACACCTGATGGGGAGTTTAGAGTCACTGGCGGGATCCTTAAAGTCCTGCCCAATAACGGAAGAATATTTTGACCCAACTCTTGTTAGAAAGGGCGTTTACCCTTATGAGTACATGAACAGTTGGGAAAGGTTTGATAACCCAGCCCTTCCACCTAAAGGCGCGTTCTTTAGTAGTCTTAGAGGAAAGGACATCAGTGATTCTGATTATTCTTATGCTCAAGATGCGTGGCAGAAGTTAGAGTGTAAAACGATGGGAGACTATCATGATTCCTATTTAATGGCGGATACCTGTTTGCTGGCGGACGTCTTTGAAAATTACAGAAAGACCTGCATGAAACATTACAGCTTGGATCCCGCGCATTACATTTCTGCGCCCGGGATGAGCTGGGACGCTTTCTTAAAATTTACAGGAATACAGATTGATTTATTGTCTGACCTGCCAATGCTTCAGATGATTGAAAACGGATTGCGTGGGGGAATCAGTATGGCGTCGCACCATTACTGTAAAGCAAACAACAAATACTTGGACGACTATGATCCAAGTAAAAGGTCTAACTATCTCATGTATTTAGATGCAAACAATCTGTATGGATGGGCAATGGCGCAATCACTTCCATTACGCAACTTAAAATGTACACAGGAGGTGTAAAAGACATTCAAAAGTTTTTAAAATGGCTACCTACTCTAGAAGCTGATCGTAAAAGAGGTCTCATTCTAGAAGTTGATTTAGAATATCCTCATGAACTTCATGATTACCATAATGACTATCCATTAGCGGCAGAAAGTCTAAAGATGGCAATGACAGAACCGCCTAAACTTGTGCCTAATCTTCGTGACAAAAAAAATTATGTCTGTCATTACAGACTTCTTCAATTTTATTTAAGACATGGTTTAAAGTTGACAGCTGTTCATCGTATAATTGCTTTTGATCAAGAACAGTTCATGAAACCATACATCATGAAGAACACTGATCTCAGAACTAAATCCGCAGATGCTTCAGAAAAAGACTTTTTCAAGTTGATGAACAACAGCTGTTTTGGAAAGACTATGGAAAATCCGCACAAGCGTAAAGATGTTAGATTGGTCACCAGAGAAAACGTTGCAATTAAGTTGACTTCAAAACCTAATTATCAGGACTTCAGAAGATTTCATGATCAGCTTTTTGGCATAATGATGAAAAAAAAGAAAGTCAAATTGGATAAGCCCGTTTTTATTGGGTTTACTGTTTTAGAATTATCAAAGCTTTTGATGTTAGAATTTCTTTACGACTACTTTAAACCCTTGTATCCAGAGTCCAGAGTTCTGTACACAGATACAGATTCCTTTGTAATCGACATCCCTACTGAAGATTTTTACAAAGACATGGAATTAGAAGTAGCAAAAGAGCATGCCGGATGGTACGACACATCTGATTACCCTAAAGATTCACCTTTGCATTCAGTTATTAATAAGGTTTTAGGTAAGATGAAGGATGAATTATCTGGAGGTGTGATCAAGGAGTTTGTTGGTTTGAGGTCGAAAATGTACAGTCTTTCAAGCCAAAAAAAAGTTGTCAAAAAAGCAAAGGGAATATCTCGCAGTGTTGTGCAGTCAAACATATCACATGACAATTACAAAGAAGCATTGTTTGGCAATAAGACTTTTCATCATGACAATTACAAGCTGCGATCTAATCTGCATGAGATTAACACAACAGTTGTAACAAAACGGTCTCTTGACCGCACTAACACAAAAAGAGTATTTGTTAATCCAGAGTTTTCATATGCAATTGGCCATTGGAGAATAGTATAATCATATGGGCTTATATGTTTCAGCAATCGCACGTTCAATTATATCATCATCTAATTTAGCAAAATTAATATTATTTATTAATGCTAGATGTGCTTTAATTTTTTTTGTCATTTCACAATATTCATGTTTCCATAAATCAAAATAAAAGCTTTGGGGTTTAATGCGATTGTCTGGTGATTGCCAGAGATTGTCAATCTTCTCAAATACTTCTTTAATGATATACTGATACTCAAATAAATCTTGCATTAATTTTAAAGACTTTTCCTTTGCCTTTTCTGCCATTTCCCTTTGAGCTTCCATTTTAAACCCAAATGTATTTGCGTAGATTAAAACAGTTCATTAAGCTTAACTATATCACCAACCAATTCAACCAAATTATTATCCATTACTGCTAAATGCGCTCGAATTTTTTTTATCTTTTTAATATATTCTTGCTCCCAATCAAAATTTGAGGTTTTGTCTGGCATGATATGATCAATCTTCTTAAATATTAGTCTAATAACAAGATTATAATCAAATATTTTTCGCATTATTTCTAAGGACTCTTCCTTCACCATTCTTGCTTCCAGTGCCATTTTACGTAAGGATTCTTCCTTTTCCATTCTTGCCGCCATTTTAATTTAAATTAAAAAATAATTAAGCGACTGGAACTGTGTCTGGAGGGATTATCTGCAGTTCTTCCTTCACAAAAGATCTTTGAGGGGCCGGCCGTTTTGTTGTGTCAGTTTCTCGTAAATAATACACGGGCGGATTCATTTTCACAATTTTTTTTATCTCATATGGATCAACACTCCAAACGGGATCTGTTGCCCTGATGCGAGTGTCCCCTTCCGCTTCTCCCGGTGAATAAAGGTATCTCACTTTTAAACCAAATGGCAATAGTTTGCTTGATGAAGACTCTCCTTCAACAACATTTATTGTTTGTTTTCTGATTGCTTGTACTGGTTTTAGACCTTTAAATTCTTCATTATTCATTGCGCGCAAAACTGAGGGCAGTCTTTTTACCCATTCTGTGTTGCGAGAATTGTCAATCAGCTCTCTGTGATACTGGTAGGAGAAAAGCCTTTCAGATAACTGTTTGTTAAAGTTTTCAACCAAACCCTGTGATCTGTGAACACCTGGAATGCCTCTTTTAATGGTAACTCTATGTTTTAACAATAATTGATTTACTTGACCTTTAAATTCTTTCCCATCATCGACTTCAATCATGCGAGGATAAGTTAAGGGTCCTCGTTGATATATCAGTTGTATAGCGACAGCAACAGCAGAAGCACTCTTTTGTGTTAATGGTTCCGCATCTTTGTATCTTGAAGCTATAGCTGTAAGTGCGTACTTAAATCTTTTTCGTCTAATCGTATCATGGGGTAAATATAGAAGATCCATTTGATGGGTGTCGTTCGGTATTGTGTTGACAAAGTGTGGTCTTTGTATTCGTTTGGGCGCAGGTAGATAAATTTGCCAAATCGCTTGTTTAGATAACCATTCCTTTGCTGTTTGTTCACTGACTCCAGCTGCTTGGCTTAGCTTTTTAATTGCTGTTATTCCCTTCCAATATCCTTTTGGCGAATAATAGATCTTGTTCATTTTTATTCAGCCAATATTATGCGCAACAAAATACACAACAGTCATGCCAAAGGCAATAAACAATATTTCTTGCATCTTTTGTTTTTCTGATGGTTGATAAAAATCGCTGAATTTTGGTGGAGGCAATGTCTCGATTGGCTTGCCTGTTACAAGATAATATTCTTTTATTGCTTGATCAACATCTTTAAATGTGTAAGCTGCATGTCCCTGTTCTTTCAGTTCATCGTTAATAAAATCTAACTGCTCAATTCTCTGCTTTTCATACGCAGCTTGTGCTGCGGCTAGTTGCTCCATAGCTTTGTTATGTCTTTTTCTCTCGCCGTCATCCCGTAGTTTACTAAATGCGTAATTATTTCCGCTAAAAGCAAGCGCATTAACCACAGCGCCGCCTATCATCATTACGAGTGAAGCCATTTTTATAAATGTTTTTTTTTAATTTTACATATTGATACTGTCTGGTATTATTGCTTGCTTAACTAAAAAATCTTTCGTAGCAAATGAAGCTGTAATGACAGCAATCAACTTTGCTGAGTCTTCAAAATCTAGCTTGCCAAGATCTGCTGGTTTTTTCTTAACAAGCTTTTACCAAGCATTGTGTATCCTACACTTAGACCTCCAATAACAGCAGAATGGTATACGAGGTTGGTAACAGTTTTTTCGGCGCTCATTTTTAAAAAATAAAATAATTATAATTAATAAAAACATGAACAGCGATGATTTACTTCCTGAACTTATGATTACAAATGATCAAGCTGATGACCAAACTATTATGCCTAAAAAGGAAAGGCTGTATTCTTTGGCGGCGTGTGGAAAAACAAAACAGTACCTTGGAAATGAATTCAGCATAGAACAGATACAACAGATGTCGCCACAAGGCATTGTAAAGTATCACAACAGGTATGAAGCGCAACTGGGGTCAAGAATGGTAAAAAGTGTTGGGCAAACGGTTCTTAGTTTGTACACTAAACTAGTTAGTAGATTTGCTCCCATTGATTCTGAACAAGATTTTATGTATGATTTAACACAGGATCCCGTTTTAACAAAGTCATTAGAGTCTCTAGGATGTGATCTATATTACAGATTTGGAACATTGTTATCGCCATTAATCATGGGATTAATTACTTTTAATCATATAGATTTTGTTTCCCTTCAAAATGACCGAGCCAGAAAATCAGCAGAAAACATTGATGGAGAAAGTGACCAGTAAAAAGCCTCCTCATCCTGGGCGCGTTGCAGCAGGAAAAAAATTAGCAGAGTGGAACAAACAAAAAAAATTAATGTTGCAATCACAAAATGTAACTCATAATGAAAACATAACACCGCCAACGCCAACAGTTGTTTCAATGCCAGTTGTAAATACACCAGAACAAGTTGATTCAAGACCTACAACAACAGGGTTGCCTACGACACCAAAGTCGTCATGGAATATTGAATTTAAAACAGTTTTCATTTTTGGCGTCATTGCTGCTGGGGGTGGTTATTACGGTTATAAAAAATATACACAACGCCAGCAAAAACCAAAGCAGTCCAAAAAATCTCAGCCACTAAATACAGAAGCCGAACAAAAAAGCATGCCAGAACCGCCAACAACAAAATCTCATTTTGATCCATTTGATATGCAGTAATATTTCAAGAACTTAATAAATAATTATATGTGACTTGAATAAGAACTTGATAACGACTTGATGACGACTTGATAAAAACTTAAATAAGAACTTGATAAGAACTTGATGACGACTTGATAAAAACTTAATGACGACTTGATGACGACTTGTTAAGAACTTGAATAAGTACTTGAATAAGTACTTGAATAAGAACTTGTTAAGAACTTGATGATGACTTGTTTCGCTGTTGCTCCGCCGGCTTACCCAGAATGCCTATTTTATAGTTCTCTGTCACTGGACCGTTAAGAAGTAAACAAACAAAACAATGGGGACTTGGTTAACCATGCCTTTATTCTTAGGAGGGCTATTTGTCAACCAAGTTGGGATTTCATTCTATTGTGAGGAATGACTGGCTATTGAAAGCTATCTGAATAGGGAGTGTCTGAAAAGGGGTGGGATGTGTGTTCACACAAGCGTAGAATCGTGGCACGTTGTTGAAGATTATTCTAAGCAGCCACCAAGTGCACTTATTAAAAGCTTGATTCAACAAACAAGACAATTGTATAAAGTACACCCGGCGGCCGCCTGAATAGGCAGCCTGTTGAATAGGACGTGACAAAGCGACGGTCCACCTAGACCGCGGCCGTTGAAGCGTGGCTTTCTGCTATAGGCTGTGACGTGTGCCTGTTTAATATTCATTTCACGCGGTCTAGCTAGACCGTGGCAGTTCCCTGCTGTGGCTCTTGAGAAGATCGTGTTTCAAGCTGCATTGGTAGTTGAATGGGAGTGCTTGCTCTCCATACAAAGATGACAGCTTTCTTTTCGGAAGAGAAGGAAAAGCAGGTAGTTTTTTGCTTTCTGCTGGTCCTCCTGTTTTTATTCTGTTTACAATATCAGCACAAGTCATGTAGTAAGAAATATGGTTATCAAGAATAGAAAGTTGTTCATGACTCCATCCACTTTGCTGTTCCATATTTTCTGGTAAAATTAAACTAGTATTTTGTCTTGAGTAATCTAGCAATTCTTGATGAACGGTTTGTGATTCAAGAAGTTCTATCTCTAATTCAGAAGAGATACTGTCTTGCGACATAACACAACACTTTCTAACTGAAAACACGACTGCACTGCACAACACCACACCCGCAAATGACAAGACAGCTAGGTTCAGTTGCTAACAACACAAGTGCTGGGCGGAAATGTCGTCACTGTTACTAATCAGCTGATTCTATCTAGTCTTGTGATTGGGGGAAGGTAAGAAACATGTTTTGATATGTTTGGAAATTTAGCCGCCTAAATTTATACAATGACGTCTAACGCCTGTACTAAACGACGCCGGTGGGGAATTTAGCCGTCTAAATTTATACAATGCCGCGTGGCGGCCCGACGCCCTTATGTGTAACTCGACACGAACTAGCAAACAGTGCGACGCTTCGACTCGGCAATTATGCAGTTGAGTAAGCCGGGGAGAGAACTAGTAAATGGGCATTCTGGGTAAGCCGGCAGAGCAACAGCGAAACCGGCTTCAGCCGGTTGGAGCTGGCGGAGGTGGGTGAGCCAGAATGCCCATTTACTAGTTCTCTCCTTCGGTGTGGATCGGCACGGTTTCGGCTTCCACCCTTCGTTGGACTGGGGAGCGAACCGTTTCTCACCTCGCCCACCCGCCATTTTGGTAACTATATGTTCTGTTTTGGACAGTGTTTTGTTTTATTTGGGTTTTCTAACCTTTCAACAGTTGAGAGGTTTTTCTTTTCCCTTCATGTGCTGTTGGCTCGGGCACACCTTTTCCATGTATAACTGCTCCAAAGAGGGGAAGCAGGTATGGAACTGGCATAGAGATATGCATCTTGTTGTAGAATTGTAGAAACGCATTATCTTTAATTGCGTTTTCAGTCCTTAGCGGCTAGGGCTTCTGTTACTTTGGACTAAGTTGAAAATCTCTTACTATATAATATCCCTTCATTTCGGTCAGTGGAAGCTGTGTTTTTTTTTCTGGTTATACAGGTTGAGTCAATGCTTATCTCCCCTCTTTTCCAAAGGTGTCAGACTGGAATTATGTGATAAATATTGTCTTTCGCTCAATATGTGATTTTGGCCGGAAGGATATCAGAAATGTTAGTTTCATTTTTCCTTGTTGCTTCACGGACACGAGACGGATCGTGGAACGCATGAGCGTGCGAACGGTTAAACATTTAGACCGCAGGAGTGTGGAATTCCTGCCGTATCGCCCCACATGTGGTTCCGTTCTCGTTGTGTCCTTGTCTTATATGTTTGTGTGACAGATGTGTGGATGAATTCTAATTGTGTTTTTTCATTGGAGCTTTTGTTGGCTAAGGAAATTATCCTTAGCACAGGTCACGTAAAAGCAAAGGAGAAAGTGGAAAGAAGTTATTCTAGTTCATTTGCCCTTTTGTAGTGACAAAGACATTGTTGACATTATCTACGGTATTGTGACCCTTCATACTGTGACGCACTGCCGGACCCACTATGTTGCCACACACTGACTACAACAAGGACTATAGGGTGATGACTTCTCATCTGGAGACTGATCTCAGCCGTAGGGCGGGATTTTTCGCCCTTTTTCTTCAGCTGCAGCTCCGGTCTTGGGCTGGCTGGGCGACCAGCATCTACAGACCCTGCAGTTATCCTCCACCCAGGCACCAGCCGTTACTCAGACCTGCGGACTGGTGGTGCGGACTGGTGGTGGTGAACCTTGTCTCCTTCACTGAGACTTCTGCCACACCTCGGACTGGAAGACCTGCCCACTACGAACGTCGCCCCTCTACAGGATCCACCTCCCTCTGCGAACCTCCTCGGCTCATGGACTCGAGTTGAGTTTTCCATCTTGTGTAGTGTGGACGTGGGTCTGGCGTGCGTGTGCGTGGGTTTAAGCCTGTCACTGATTCGTTTTTTTTTTGTTTTTTTTATTATTTGTTTAACTCTAGCTATGTAGGTCCTGTTGGATGTAGCATTGTTTCTAGAACTGTCTTTCTTCTGTCATTCTGCTGAATGTCCTTGTAGCAGGTTAGTGGGTTAGGTTGGGACGGTAGCGGGATCCTGGGATATTTGGGAGTTTTTTTTGTGGTCTATTCAATTTACTTTGTCCCCTAGGTCAGCTAGTTCTGAATAGTGCCTTTCTCTTCTATGCCCCTTTTCTTTGTTTTTCCTCTCGACTATCTTTTCTCTTCTTTGTTAGGATCCATACCCCATCTGGAGTGCTAGTGCGAGTGAATGATTGTAATGTGAATAAAAGTATTGTCGAAACTTCTTCCTCTTGTGGTCTGGTGGTGTGAGGGATTGAGTGATCGCTCCGTTTCTGCCACTGCACATTACTTGTATAAGAACCCCCCCTGTCAGGTGTACTCCCACTTGACAGTTCTGTAAGCTGGCTAACCACAGTCCACTATCAATTTACATGGATCTCTGCCTCTCTCAGAGTCTTCTTTTAGCAGTTTATAGCCCATAGTGGATTGTAACTGTTCAGACAATAGAAATCAAAGACAGAACACAGATTAACTTACCATTCCATACACGACGAATCCGATGATCGGCAGTTACGGCTATGAAGCTTTACCGGTGACCGAGTTTGCTTCTGAAGCACTTCCATCAAGTTTTTAAAATCCAAAAATGTATTTTGTGGAGCCGCATCACATCAAACGGAAGGGGAATTACTCTGGTGTGGGGCAAGGCTCGGTTGACCTGGGTTTTGTTTCAACCAGTCGGTGCTAACGGCGTCGTGAAATGTTGTAGAGTTAATTGTCTGGTATACGGTGAAGCTGAACTTGACTAGCAGAACTCTAAGATGGCTGCCAGCATGTTGATGCGGAGGGAGCCATGTTGGGCGGACCATGGACGTGACTGTCCTCATCGCCGTAGTCTGCTCCAGGTGGCAGACCTGAGGGAAAGCCAGGTTCTTCACTGTCCATCTTGACCACCCTGCATGTGGTCACTGAGAGAGCATCCAGTGTTGTCAGGGTTTCACTGTCCATCTTGACCACCCTGCATGCGGTCACTGAGAGAGCATCCAGTGTTGTCAGGGTTTCACTGTCCATTTTGACCACCCTACATGCGGTCACTGAGAGAGGATCCGGTGTTGTCAGGGTTTCACTGTCCAGCTTGACCACCCTGCATGCGGTCACTGAGAGAGCATCTAGTCTTGTTGGGATCTTTAACAGGTGTGAGATCAAGTTCATAGACGTTACACCTCTTCATCCGTCAACGAGCAGAGAAATCAGTGTGTATACCAATAAATGACTGCGTACATTTGTGCCTCAGAACAAAAGTGTCATGAACTGATATAAAACATATACCTATGCCCTGATTCTTCACATCTGCTTCACTCCGATGATGGAGTGTGTGTCTGTGTCAGCCCCACGTTCGTTGGTCCATACACACAGAACAGGACTGTCTGCACAGTGTGAGTTGATCCATACACACAGAACAGGACTGTCTGCACAGTGTGAGTTGATCCATACACACACACACACACACATATATATATATATATATATATATATATATATATATATATATATATATATGTATCCTCTCTCTCTCTCTCTCTCTCTCTCTAGATAGACAGACAGATTTGCTCAACAA
Organism: Conus canariensis; assembly: GCA_033310375.1. Lineage (NCBI taxonomy): Eukaryota > Metazoa > Mollusca > Gastropoda > Neogastropoda > Conidae > Conus > Conus canariensis. The sequence goes on from CM065721.1 coordinate 85,090,520, forward strand.
TTTAGCAGTGAGGGAAACAAGTGGTGTAGACTAACAATTCCTTTGTCATTACATTAATGATTTGCCAAAGATTAAAACAAGAACCAGGATGTGGAAAGAGAGAGAGAGAGAGAGAGAGAGAGAGAGAGAGAGAGAGACAGACAGACAGACAGACAGACAGACAGACAGGACAGACAGACAGACGAGAGAGAGAGAGAGAGAGAGAGAGAGAGAGAGAGAGAGAGAGAGGGTGACAGAGCTACAAAGAAAATTAGAATGAAAAATAAGGGAAATATATTGTAGATATAAAATCCTTCACTAGCAGCTTATGGGCAGTCGTAATCCAGTAACAACCGGACATGTAATCCATCTGGTAGACAGAACCGGGACAGTCGTAATCCATCTGGTAGACAGAACCGGGACAGTCGTAATCCATCTGATAGACAGAACCGTTCAAATCGCCAGCTCCGAGGCCTTTCATCTGCTGACTCAGACTCGTCGGGGAAACATGGATGACTTCGTCTATGCTCTCTCTGCATCAAACGAATATACACCACAGTCTATAGTTCTGTGGTATTCTCACCACCAAGGGTTCAAAAACAGAATTCATTAGCACCCCCACAGCAGTGAATGCAGGGCAGAAAAGTAGAATTCATTAGCACCCCCACAGCAGTGAATGCAAGGCAGAAAAGTACAACGAAAAGACAGTGCGATAAAGACATGTTGCTGAAAAACCTGAGTCATTATTTACACAGTACTAAGTGAGAAGTTTGGAGCCTGAGTCATTATTTACACAGTACTAAGTGAGAAGTTTGGAGCCTGAGTAATTATTTACACAGTACTAAGTGAGAAGTTTGGAGCCTGAGTCATTATTTACACAGTACTAAGTGAGAAGTTTGGAGCCTGAGTCATTATTTACACAGTACTAAGTGAGAAGTTTGGAGCCTGAGTCATTATTTACACAGTACTAAGTGAGAAGTTTGGAGCCTGAGTCATTATTTACACAGTACTAAGTGAGAAGTTTGGAGCCTGAGTCATTATTTACACAGTACTAAGTGAGAAGTTTGGAGCCTGTGCATGAGGACCCTTCCAAGGATGCACGGGGGATCAAAAGGTGTCAACAGAGTGTTCAGCTCTACTGTTCAATAACCCAAGCATTGACAGTCACGTAAGTGCTGACAGCAGCTAGGAGTTGTGCAGTACAGCCTTCACTTGGGCCTCCTCACAGATGCAATCTCCCACCGACTGAACAAATGAAAAGATGTTGAACAGTTTAACTAGTGCCAAATGATGATACGTTGAACAATTTAAGTAGTGCCAAATGATGATATGTTGAACAAATTAAGTAGTGTCAAATGATGATATGTTGAACAAATTAAGTAGTGCCAAATGATGATGTGTTGAACAATTGTGTTGAACAATTTAAGTAGTGCCAAATGATGATGTGTTGAACAATTTAAGTAGTGCCAAATGATGATGTGTTGAACAATTTAAGTAGTGCCAAACGATGATGTGTTGAACAATTGTGTTGAACAATTTAAGTAGTGCCAAATGATGATATATTGAACAACTTAAGTAGTGCCAAATGGTGATATGCTGAACAATTTAAGTAGTGCCAAATGATGATGTGTTGAACAATTTAGGTAGTGCCAAATGATGATATGTTGAACAATTTAAGCAGTGCCAAATGATGATATGTTGAACAATTGTGTTGAACAGTTGAAGTAGTGCCAAATGATGATTGTGTTGAACAGTTTAAGTAGTGCCACATGATGATTGTGTTGAACAGTTTAAGTAGTGCCAAATGATGATTGTGTTGAGTTTAAGTAGTGCCAAATGATGATTGTGTTGAACAGTTTAAGTAGTGCCAAATGATGATTGTGTTGAACAGTTTAAGTAGTGCCAAATGATGATTGTGTTGAACAGTTTAAGTAGTGCCAAATGATGATTGTGTTGAGTTTAAGTAGTGCCAAATGATGATTGTGTTGAACAGTTTAAGTAGTGCCAAATGATGATTGTGTTGAACAGTTTAAGTAGTGATGGAAAGTAAGTGCAGGCTACCTATTCCTCCGTCATTACATTAATGGTTTGGAAAGATAAAAAACAAGAACCTGGAAGGGAAAAATGTAAGGGGGGGGGGGGGACAAAATTGGTTATAAATGTCTGGAAATCAATTATGAATATAAAATCCTCCACTAACTCCTATGGGGACATTGCAATCCGTCTTGAAGATGCAAACATCACTAAACGTAGTTTCAAAGCGAGATGACTGAAGGCGGAAATTGAAGAAAATTCTGAAAAGAAAAGTTACTGGTTCCACAGGACAATCTAGACAAGCAGATTACTGGACAGATTGGGGAGTGTCTTTGAGCCTGTGCATGAAGATCCTTTTAAGGATGCAAGGGAGGTCAAAAGGTGTCAACAGTCAGAGGTCAGGTATACTGTTTATCAACCCAAGCATTGCCAGTCACGTAAGTGCTGACAGCAGCTAAGAATTGTGTTGTCCAGCCTTTACTTGGACCTCCTCAAACATGTAACATCCCACTGATTGACCAAACACGTTGAACAAGTTAGTGGGGGAAACAAGTGCAGGCTAGCAATTTGACCAAACAATAATATGTTGAACAATTTAGTGGTGGGAGAAAACAAGGGGAGACAAAGGGGGGGGGGGGGAGAAAAAAAACAGAACTGGAATGAAGAATCAAAGATATAGGTTATGAATATAAAATCCTTCATTAACACCTATGGGTTCCATTGAAACTCATCTTGAAGACACAACCATTCATATCGCCTGTTCCGAGGCTTTTCGTCCACTGATTCGGACTCGTGAGGGAGACACGGCTGACTGTGTCTGTGCTTCTTTGGATGTTGTGTGTTCAAATCACTCTGGCGCCAACAACAACACAACAACAACAACACAACAACAACAACAACAACAACAACAACAACAACAACAACAAAACCTTTTTAATTAATAACCTAAGAGTATAGTTATGGTGATACTGTGTAGCGGTGTAATACAGGCCATGCTCCTTGAAAACTGTCATTCCCTCAGTCCTATCACCTCTTGTTAGGCATGGCCGTTACAAACTGTCATACCCTCAGCCCTATCACTTCTTGTTAGGCATGGCCGTTACAAACTGTCATCCCCTCAGCCCTGTCACCTCTTGTTAGGCATGGCTGTTACAACCTGTCATCCCCTCAGCCCTGTCACCTCTTGTTAGGCATGGCCGTTACAAACTGTCATCCTCTCAGCCCTATCACCTCTTGTTAGGCATGGCCGTTACAAACTGTCATCCCCTCAGCCCTGTCACCTCTTGTAAGGCATGGCCGTTACAAACTGTCATCCCCTATCACCTCTTGTTAGGCATGGCTGTTACAAACTGTCATCCCTTCAGCCCTACCACCTCTTGTTAGGCATGGCCGTTACAAACTGTCATCCTCTCAGCCCTATCACCTCTTGTTAGGCATGGCCGTTACAAACTGTCATCCCCTCAGCCCTATCACCTCTTGTTAGGCATGGCCGTTACACCTGAGCGTGACTAACCAAAGCAATTTCTAAGAACATTTTAGAAAACAAAAAGCGCTGGTTTGGGTTGGCGGTTTCAGTGTGTCATCTACTTCATAAACGGGTAATCGGTTGTGGTTTTGCACACCTTCTACCTTCGATAACTTGTGCAGGTAGCTGTTATCAGACATCCTATGATGTTTTTTTTTCAGTATGTAGCTGTAATCAGACATTGATGTTTTTTTGTTGTTGTTGTTGTTTTCAGCATGTAGCTGTAATCACCCATCGTTTGATGGGTTTTTTTTCAGCATGTAGCTGTAGTCAGACATCGTTTAATGTTTTCTCAGCGTGTCGCTGTAATCAGACATGCTATGGTTTTCGTTTTCAGCTCCGGAGTCCAGCGCCTTAGTGACTGTTGTAGTGGTTTCTGTGGCCATCATTCTGCTCGTCGTTGTCGTTGCTGCTCTGGCCATCTTTTTCATCAGGTCAGTGCTATAGCTGTCAGGTCAGTGCTGTAGCTGTCAGGTCAGTGCTATAGCTGTCAGGTCAGTGATATGGCTGTCAGGTCAGTGCTATGGCTGTCAGGTCAGTGTTAGTGTATGGCTGTCCGGTCAGTGCTATGGCTTGTCAGGTCAGTGCTATAGCTGCCAGGTCAGTGCTATAGTGCTATAGCTGTCAGGTCAGTGTTATAGCTGTCAGGTCAGTGCTATGGCTGTCAGGTCAGTGCTATAGCTGCCAGGTCAGTGCTATAGCTGTCAGGTTAGCCCTATAGCTGTCAGGGCAGTGCTATAGCTGTCAGGGCAGTGCTATAGCTGTCAGGGCAGTGCTATAGCTCACTCAGGTCAGTTCTATAGCTACCAGGTCAGTCCTATAGCTCAGTCAGGTCAGTTATATAGCTCAGTCAGGTCAGTCCTAAAGCTCACTCAGGTCAGTCCTATAGCTCACTCAGGTCAGTGCTATAGCTACCAGGTCAGTGCTATAGCTCAGTCAGGCCAGTGCTATAGCTGTCAGGTCAGTGCTATAGATGTCAGGTCAGTCCTATAGCTCACTCAGGTCAGTTCTATAGCTACCAGGTCAGTCCTATAGCTCAGTCAGGTCAGTACTATAGTTGTCAGGTCAGTCCTATAGCTGTCAGGTCACTGCTATAACTGTCAGTTCAGTGCTATAGCTGTCAGCTCAGTCCTATGGCTGTCAGGTCAGTCCCATAACTCAGTCAGGTCAGTCCTATAGCTATCGGGCCAGTCCTATAGCTGTCTTGTCAGTCCTATAGCTCAGTTTGGTCAATCCTATAGCTCAGTTTGGTCAGTCCTATAGCTCAGTCAGGTCAGTCCTATAACTTAGTTTGGTCAGTCCTATAACTGTCAGGTCAGTCCTATATAGCTTAGTTTGGTCAGACTTTAGCTCAGTTCTATAGCTCAGTCAGGTCAGTCCTGTGGCTGTGTCGGGGTCAGGTCAGTGGCATAGCTGTCAGGTCAGTGGCATAGCTGTCAGATCAGTGCTATAGCTGTCAGGTCAGTGCTATAGCTGTCAGGTCAGTGGCATAGCTGTCAGGCCATTCCTATAGCTGTCAGATCAGTGGCATAGCTGTCAGGTCAGTCCTGTAGCTGTCAGGTCAGTCCTGTAGCTGTCAGGTCAATGTGACAGCTGTCGGGTCAGTCCTATAGCTGCCAGCTCAGCACTTTAGCTGTCAGGGCAGTCCTATAGCTGTCAGGTCAATGTGACAGCTGTCAGGTCAGTCCTATAGCTGTCAGGTCAGCACTTTAGCTGTCAGGTCAGTCCTATAAATGTTAGGTCAATGCGACAGTTGACAGGTCAGTCCCGTAGCTCAGTTTTGTCAGTGCCATAGTTGTCAAGTCAGTCCTATAGCTGTCGGGTCATTACTATAGCTCTCAGGTCAGTCCTGTGGCACATTCAGGTCAGTGCTATAGCTGTCAGGTCAGTCCTTTAGCTGTCAGGTCAATCCTGTAGCTGTCAGGTCAGTCCTATAACTGTCGGGTCAATGCTACAGCTGTCAGGTCATTCCTGTGGCTGTCAAGTCAGTCCTGTATCTGTCAGATCAGTCCTATATATGTTAGGTCAATGCGACAGTTGAAAGGTCAGTCCGATAGCTGTCGAGTCATTATTATAGCTCTCATATCAGTCCTGTAGCTCAGTCAGGTCAGTGCTATAGGTGTCAGGTCACTGCTGTAGCTGTCAGATCAGTCCTGTAACTATCAGGTCAGTCCTGTAGCTGTCAGGTCAGTCGTATATATGTTAGGTCAATGCGACAGTTGTAAGGTCAGTCCTGTAGCTGTCGCGTCATTACTATAGCTCTCAGGTCTGTCTTGTAGCTCAGTCAGGTCAGTGCTATTGCTGTCAGGTCAGTGCTATAGCTGTCAGGTCAGTCCTGTAGCTATTAGGTCAGTCGTGTAGCTGTCAGGTCAGTTCTGTAGCTATCAGGTCAATGGTATAGCTGCCAGGTCAGTGCTATAGCTGTCAGGTCAGTGCTATAGTTGTCAGGTCAGTGCTATAGCTGTCATATCAATGCTATAGCTGTCAGGTCAGTCCTTTAGCTCAGTTTTGTCAGTGCTATAGCTCATTAGGTCAGTTCTATAGCTGTCATGTCAGTGCTATAGCTGTCAGATCAGTCATATAGCTGTCAGATTAGTCCTATAGCTGAGTCAGGTCAGTCCTGTAGCTGTCAGTTCAGTCCTGTAGCTATCAGGTCAGTTCTACAGCTGTCGGGTCATTACTATAGCTCTCATGTCAGTCCTGTAGCTCAGTCATGTCAGTGCTATAGCTGTCAGGTTAGTCCTATAGCTGTCAGGTCAGTGCTGTAGCTGTCAGGTCAGTCCTATAGCTGTCGGGTCATTACTATAGCTCTCAGGTCATTCCTGTAGCTCAGTCAGGTCAGTGCTATAGCTGTCAGGTCAGTCCTTTAGCTGTCAGGTCAGTCCTGTAGCTGTCAGGTCAGTTCGTTAGCTATCAGGTCAATGGTATAGCTGTCAGGTCAGTGCTGTAGCTGTCAGCACAGTCCTATAGCTGTCAGATCAATGCTATAGCTGTCAGGTCAGTCGTATATATGTTAGGTCAATGCGACAGTTGTAAGGTCAGTCCTGTAGCTGTCGCGTCATTACTATAGCTCTCAGGTCTGTCTTGTAGCTCAGTCAGGTCAGTGCTATTGCTGTCAGGTCAGTGCTATAGCTGTCAGGTCAGTCCTGTAGCTATTAGGTCAGTCGTGTAGCTGTCAGGTCAGTTCTGTAGCTATCAGGTCAATGGTATAGCTGCCAGGTCAGTGCTATAGCTGTCAGGTCAGTGCTATAGTTGTCAGGTCAGTGCTATAGCTGTCATATCAATGCTATAGCTGTCAGGTCAGTCCTTTAGCTCAGTTTTGTCAGTGCTATAGCTCATTAGGTCAGTTCTATAGCTGTCATGTCAGTGCTATAGCTGTCAGATCAGTCATATAGCTGTCAGATTAGTCCTATAGCTGAGTCAGGTCAGTCCTGTAGCTGTCAGTTCAGTCCTGTAGCTATCAGGTCAGTTCTACAGCTGTCGGGTCATTACTATAGCTCTCATGTCAGTCCTGTAGCTCAGTCATGTCAGTGCTATAGCTGTCAGGTTAGTCCTATAGCTGTCAGGTCAGTGCTGTAGCTGTCAGGTCAGTCCTATAGCTGTCGGGTCATTACTATAGCTCTCAGGTCATTCCTGTAGCTCAGTCAGGTCAGTGCTATAGCTGTCAGGTCAGTCCTTTAGCTGTCAGGTCAGTCCTGTAGCTGTCAGGTCAGTTCGTTAGCTATCAGGTCAATGGTATAGCTGTCAGGTCAGTGCTGTAGCTGTCAGCACAGTCCTATAGCTGTCAGATCAATGCTATAGCTGTCAGGTCAGTCCTTTAGCTCAGTTTTGTCAGTGCTATAGCTCATTCAGGTCAGTTCTGTAACTGTCAGGTCAGTGCTACAGCTGTCAGATCAGTCCTATAGCTGAGTCAGGTCAGTGATATAGCTGTCAGGTCAGTGCTGTAGCTGTCAAGTCAGCTCAATAGCTGAGTCAGGTCACTCTAATGGATGAGTCAGGTCAGTCGTATAACTGTCAGGTCAGGAGCATAGCTGAATCAGGTCATTCCTATAGCTGAATCAGGTCAGTCCTATAGCTGAATCAGGTCAGTTCTATAGCTGTGAGGTCAGGATTATAGCTAAGTCAGGTCAGTCCTATAGCTGTGAGGTCATTCCTATAGCTGAATCAGGTCAGTCCTATAGCTGAATCAGGTCAGTCCTATAGCTGTGAGGTCAGAATTGTAACTGAGTCAGGTCAGTGCTGTAGCTGTCAGATCAGTGCTATAGCTGTCAGGTCAGTGCTATAGCTGTTAGGTCAGTGCTATAGCTGTCAGGTCAGTTCTTTAGCTGGATCAGGTCAGTGCTATAGCTGTCAGGTCAGTCCTATAGCAGTCAGGTCAGTTCTTTAGCTGGATTAGGTCAGTGCTATAGCTGTAAAGTCATTGCTATAGCTGTTAGGTCAGTTCTTTAGCTGGATCAGGTCAGTGCTATAGCTGTCAGGTCAGCTCTGTAGCTGTCAGGTCAATTATATAGTTGTCAGATCAGTGCTATAGCTTTCAGGTCAGTTTTGTAGCTGTCAGGTCAGTTTTATACCTATCAGGTCAATTCTATAGCTGTCAGGTCAGTCGTATAGGTGTCAGGTCAGGCCTGTAGCTGAGTCAGGTCAGTCATATAGCTGTCACGTCATTGCTATAGCTCAGTCAGGTCAGTTCTACAGCTACCAGGTCAGCGCTATAGCTAAGTCAGGTTAGTGCTATTGCAGTCAGGTCAGTGCTATAGCTGTCAGATCAGTCCTATAGCTGTCCATTCAGTCCTATAGCTCAGTTTGGTCAGTCCTATAGCTCAGTTTGGTCAGTCCTATAGCTCAGTCAGGTCAGTCATATAGCTGTCCATTCAGTCCTATTGCTCAGTCAGGTCAGTCCTATTGCTCAGTCAGGTCAGTTTTATAGCTGTCCATTCAGTCTTATAGCTCAGTCAGGTCAGTCCTATTGCTCAGTCAGATCAGTCCTATAGCTCAGTTTGGTCAGTCCTATAGCTCAGTCAGGTCAGTCCTATAGCTCAGTTTGGTCAGTCCTATAGCTCAGTCAGGTCAGTCCTATAGCTCAGTCAGGTCAGTCCTATAGCTCATTTTGGTCAGTCCTATAGCTCAGGTTGGTCAGTCCTATAAATCAGTTTGGTCAGTCCTATAGCTCAGTCAGGTCAGTCCTGTGGCAGGGTCAGGATCAGGTCAGTGCTATAACTGTCAGGTCAGTAGCATAGCTGTCAGGTCAGTGCTATAACTGTCAGTTCAGTGCTATAGCTGTCAGGTCAGTGCTATAGCTGTCAGGTCAGTGCTATAGCTGTCAGGTCAGTGGCATAGCTGCCAGGTCAGTCCTTTAGTTGTCAGGTCAGTGGTATAGCTGTTAGGTCAGTCCTTTAGGTGTCAGGTCAGTCGCATAGCTGTCAGGCAAGTCCTAAAGCTATGAGGTCAATGTGGTAGCTGTCAGGTCAGTCCTATAGCTGTCAGGTCAGTACTGTAGCTGTCAGGTCAGTCATGTAACTGTCAGGTCAGTGGTATAACTGTCAGGTGAATGTTATAGCTGTCAGGTCAGTCCTGTAACTGTCAGGTCGGTGCTATAGCTGTCAGGTCAGTCCTGTAGCTGTCAGGTCAGTTCTATAGCTGTCAGATCAGTTCTGTGGCTGTCAGGTCAGTTCTATGGCTGTCAGGTCAGTGCTGTAGCTGACAGGTCAGTTTTGTAGCTGTCAGGTCAGTTCTACAGCTGTCAGATCAGTGCTATAGCTGTCAGGTGAGTTTTGTTGCTGTCAGGTCAGTGCTATAGCTGCCAGGTCAGTGCTATAGCTGTCAGGTCAGTTCTTTAGCTGGATCGGGTCAGTCATATAGCTGTCAGGTCAATGTTATAGCTGTTTGGTCAGTTTTGTAGCTGTCAGGTCAGTTTTGTGACTGTCAGATCAGTTTTATAGCTTTCCGGTCAGTTCTGTAGCTGTCAGGTCAGTCCTATAGCTGTCATGTCAGTCATGTAGCTGAGTCAGATCAGTGATATAGCTGTCAGGTCATTACTGTAGCTCAGTCAGGTCAGTTATATAACTGTCAGGTCAGTACAATAGCTGTCAGATCAGTCCTATAGCTGAATCAGGTTAGTCCTATAGCTGAGTCAGGACAGTGATATAGCTGTCAGATCAGTCCTCTAGTTCTCAGGTCAGTGTTATAGCTGTCAGGTCAGTGCTATAGCTGTCAGGTCAGTCTTATAGCTGTCATGTCAGTCCTATAGCTGTCAGGTTAGTGCTATAGCTGTCAGGTCAGTCCTATAGCTGTCAGTTCAGTGTGATAGCTGTCAAGTCAGTTCTATAGCTGTCAGGGTCAGTGCTATAGCTGTTAGGTCAGTGCTATGGATGGGTCAGGTCAGTTGTATAACTGTCAGGTCAGGAGTATAGCTGAGTCAGGTAAGTGTGTGTGTGTGTGTGTGCGTGTGTGTGTGTTGTGTGTGTGTGTGTGTGTGTGTGTGTGTGTGTGTGTGTGTGTGTGTGTGTGTGTTCCTTTTACCTCTTTGTTTGAGTTTGATTTATGAAAAAATAACACAACAAAACTGTCGGAGGTGGAGTTTACAGCTGATGATAATTTGGCTCCAGACTTGGCAGGAAAGCACTTTGGAATCCGGACATTCCGCAGTTATCCTCAGGTCGACGTTACCCGACCAAAGAGGAAGAAAATAATCATGTACAGAGGTACTTTGTGATTGGAGATGACTGCTTTAAGGCGACTGAAATCGAGTATGACAGAATAATAGCAGAAGATGAAAAAAGCTTTGAAGAAAGACTTGTTAAGCAGTAACCAAGTTAAAGACAGGAGAGGAGATGTACAGAAACACAGGCCTGTTACTGATGCCATTCTGGTAAACGGGTTTGATAGCGAGTATTCAACAGACTTTTCAAAAAGAGTGTGTGCTGGCATTTGTCATTGTTTGGTGTGGCATTCTCAAGGCTAACTCACCCATGGCGAGGCTACGTGGAACTCTGTTCTGGTGGATCTTCACAATGACATCATGCCGCCACTGTCTGGCGCCACCGGAAAGAGAATCGTCATGGATTTAAATTGCTACACCACTGTTGTGTTACATGTTGACGTTACTTGTGTTTGCTTCATTTTTGTGTGTGTTTGTTTATCAAAAATACATCGGTTATAAAGAGTGGCGTTGTCATTAACTTCAAAATGCACAAGAGTTCTTGTAGAGTGGCGTTGTCATTAACTTCACAATGCACAAGAGTTCTTGTAGAGTGGCGTTGTCATTAACTTCAAAATGCACAAGAGTTCTTGTAGAGTGGCGTTGTCATTAACTTCAAATGCACAAGAGTTCTTGTAGAGTGGCGTTGTCATTAACTTCACAATGCACAAGAGTTCTTGTAGAGTGGCGTTGTCATTAACTTCACAATGCACAGAGTTCTTGTAGAGTGGCGTTGTCATTAACTTCACATGCACAGAGTCTTGTCCTGAATGAATCAGACAGGGGGAAAATACTTTAAAAAAAAAAAAAAAAAAAAAAAAAACCTCAAAAAGAAGCAGAAGATGAAGATGGTGATAAAGGGCGGGGGAAAGAAGATGATGATGAAGAAGCTGATAAAGGAAAAGAAGAAGAAAGAAAAGAAGAAGACATGGGAAGAAAAAAGATGATGATGATGATGATGATGATGATGATGATGATGATGATGATGATGATGAAAAAGGTCATGTTGGTGGTAATTGGAGATGATAATAATGATGACGATTGTGGTGATGATGATAAGGACGATTGTGATGATGATGATGATGATGATGATGATGATGATGATGATGATGATGATGATGATGATGATGAGAAAGAAATTGAGCACGGGTTCATTTTCTTTTAATCCCTTTAACATTAATTTCACGGAACAATCACAGGAAGTTCGGCACGGACATTCTGTTTCTGCTACAATTTCAGTCTCTGTTACACTTAGATTGATAGAAGGTGGAAGATTGATGTTTAGTTTCTGCTACAATTTCAGTCTGTGTTACACTTAGACTGACAGATGATGGAAGATCGATGTTCTATTGCTGCTGCAATTTCAGCCTTTGTTATACTTAGACTAATAGAAGCTGGGAGATCGAAGTTCTAGTTCTGCTGCAGTTTCAGCATTTGTTATACTTAGACTGATAGAAAATGGAAGATCGAAGTTTCATTTCTGCTGCAATTTCAGCCTTTGTTATACTTAGACTAATAGAAGATGGAAGGTCGATGTTTTATTTCTGCTGTAATTTCAGCCTTTGTTGTACTTACACTGATAGAAGGTGGAAGATCGACGTTCTATTTCTACTGCAAATGTTTAGCCTCTGTTACACTTAGACTGATAGATTGTACTAACGCTACTTATCGACGGATAGACGGGTCCTATGTTCAGTCTAAATCAGCTGCTGTGACGGCCTCTCTTACTATAAAACCGAGAGCTCGCCCAACTTTGATGTTCTATGCTAATTTCCTTACCAGCCTATGCCATTGCTTTAAGAGTGATACAACCTTGGAACATGTCGGAAGAAAAGGGGCCCCACTACAGACTTATAGCCTTGGCTACTAAAAGACTGAGAATATGATGGAAGAAAAATAAATCCAGTTAAGACTCTTACATCTTGGAATATGATGGAATGATAAGAAATCCAGTTAGGACTCTCACATCTTGGAACATGATGGAATAATAAGAAATCCAGTTAGGACTCTCACATCTTGGAACATGATGGAATAATAAGAAATCCAGTTAGGACTCTCACATCCTGGAACATGATGGAATAATACGAAATCCAGTTAGGACTCCTACATCCTGGAACATGATGGAATAATACGAAATCCAGTTAGGACTCCTACATCCTGGAACATGATGAAA
>CM065721.1:85112927-85127927 GCA_033310375.1 Conus canariensis
TATAGACAGATGGATATAGATATAAGTGCGTGTGTGTGTGTGTGTGTGTGTGTGTGTGTGTGTGTGTGTGTGTGTGTGTGTGTGTGTGTGTGTGTGTGTTGTCGTCCCAGGCCATCTGGCGATGACGCAAGGTGACATGTGGTGGATGGTTTGGCAGGAGAAGGTAACTCAGATCGTCATGCTGACCAACCTGGTAGAACGGAAAAGGGTGAGACAACTGTCACATGGTTGGAGGGGGGGGGGGGAGGTGGAGGGGTGCATAAGTATATAATGTTTGACTCCTTTTGACCTCCCTTGCATCCTGAAATGTATCCTCAGGCATAGGCTCAAAAAGTACCCCCTACATTTAGTACAGTTTATATAATGAGTTTAGCTTTTCAGCAACTTGTTTCCTTTCCCCTACATTTAGTACAGTTTATATAATGAGTTTAGCTTTTCAGCAACTTGTTTCCTTTCCACATTGTCTTTTCATTTCACTTTCTACCCTTCGCTAGTGTGTGTGTGTGTGTGTGTGTGTGTGTGTGTGTGTGTGTGTGTGTGTGTGTGTGTGTGTGTGTGTGTGTGTGTGTGTGTGTGTGTGTGTGTTTTGTTTTGTTTCGTTTTGTTTGATTTAGCGTCTTTTCACAAAAAAGTGTTTTTAGACGGATCTTGAAATCATCCTGAATGACATAAGTATTTTATCACAAATAGGAATACCCCGTCATTTCATACTCCCCATCAACGTAATACCCTGTTTGACAGAAATAAACATCAATAAACAATACCTACAATTTATTTTTTTTTATTTTCAAAACGAGCAAACTACAGAGCTGTTCCTACAGGACTCCGAAGAAGAGATTTAGCTGCAGTGACAAGAAGTGATTGATCGTCAATGATGGCTTTGAGATCGTCATCTTTAGTATTGTTTTTGACTGCCAGATAATCGGGCAAATATTGCTTTGTGAACGGACAATAGAATAAAATATGGAACGTTAACATTCTCTCTCCACAGGGACACCTAATGTTGTTTATATGTTTGCATTTTAACGCATTGAGTTTTAGTCTGTAACATAAAGAGCTAACTTCTCGTGGCTCATTATTAATAACTTTTTGCAATAAGGAGTCTTTCCTGTCAAAAGTTGTGACATTGTGGCTGGCTTTTTTTATAGACTGCCTCAAAGAAGATGATATCCCTCTTTTACAGATAATGGAATCTTTACAGTTGTGCAGCCATTTGCATTCCTTGCACCTTTCGTTGCCATTCTATCTGCCCAATCATTTGCTTGGACACCACAATGAGAAGGTACCCAACAAAAAGTTACATCAGAACCTTTTTGCATTAGAAAATTAACAAGATGCCTTATTTCAATTATAATGTCAGCTCTTTCCTTTAGCTTAGTTGAAGTTAGCGACAGTAAAACACATCTTGAATCAACACACAAAAGAATTCGTAATATAATCATGGGAAGGTTTGCAATATACCTTAAGGCCATGAGAATAGCTACCAGCTCTGTAGAGAAAATGGAATGGCCTTTTCCAACATGATAAGCTTGTTCTTTCTTTAAGCCTGGAATAACAAATCCAGCACCAGCATTTCCATTATTTATCACTGCACCGTCTCTATATCCTCCAAATGGTTCGGATATAGAGCTTCAACATGCGATCGAAAAGAAAATGCTGCATAGTGAGGGCTATTTTCTTTTTTCAAAATACCATAGTCAACATCAAAATTTGCTTTCATTAATTCCCATGAAGGAATGGGAGAGAATGGCGGGCACCTACATATATCTTTATCGTTTAATCCTGATTTGCTTTGAATTCTGAAGTGTAAGTGGCAATTGTTGTCAGTGATTTTATTTCTCTTGCCCTTTTCGGAAAGTGAATATCGGATCTTAATGTTCTTTCTACTTCATTAAAATGATCAACAGAGCTACTTCTTAGAACATATTTAGCAGTAGCTAGCCTGCGATAATCATCTAGAGGTATATCTCCTGCTTCTTTATATGTAGCTAGAGTTGGAGCATGAACAGGTATACCCAATGCTAATTTATACGCCTTTGAGTCCACACATTGCAATTTCTTCAGTAAATAATTTGGAGTCGTAAAATATATTCCCTGTGCATATGTGAGTTTTGACCTGACTAGGGCTGTCGCGAGGTGAATCAAACATGGAGTGTCTTGACCCCAATAGTGCCTACTAACAATTTTGAGAATATTAAACACTTTCTAGCTTTTGTTAAAGTATTTTCTATATGAATTTTCCACGAAAGTTTTGCAGTGAAAAATACACCTAGGAATTTTACTGTATCTTTAAACTGAAGTTCGCTTCCATCAATATGAAAGATCGGCAATTTTCTGGGAGAATTACCAGCACTGAAAAACATCATGTGGGTTTTATCAACAGAGAAACTTAGACCATTCTGGGCCATTTAATGACTTATTTTGTTTAATTCGCATTTGGTACAGGGTTTGAATGTGCTTCAGTTTTCTAACAGGAGTACTGTTCTTTATATTAGCATCCGTCCAGATACATATATCATCTGCACACTGTACTACAACAGTATGTTTTGACAGTACTTGAGGCAGGTCATGTATCAGTAAATTGAAAAGAAATGGAGCAATAAGTGAGCCCTGAGGAATTCCCATATGTAGATTTCTTGAAGTGGAATACGAGTGATCCACTTTTGTTTGTATTGACCTATTACATAGAAAATCTTTAATAAACTGATACATACGCCCCGAAATCCCATTGGTTTTAAGTTTCAGCAGTAGTTGTGAATGCCATACTTGATCGTATGCTCGTTTTATATCAAAGAAAGTAGCAAGAACATTTTGTCGGCGAGCGAATTGTCGTTTGATATTTGTTGAAAGTTTTAGTAAGTGATCAATTGTAGATCTACCAGAGCGAAACCCTGCCTGATTGTTTGGAATTATATTATTCTTATCACAGTAATGAACTAATCTTACACTTATGATGATTTTTTCCATCAGTTTACCAGTATGAGAAGTGAGAGCAATTGGCCTATAACTATGAGGATCTGTTCTTGGTTTTCCGTTTTTATGTACTGGAACAAGTATTGACTGTTTCCATAAATCTGGCATAACTCCATCATTCCAACAATTCGAAAACAATTTAAATAGATACTGAATCCATCTCTCTGGCAAGTGTTTCAACATTTCATTTGAAACTTCATCGAGGCCGACAGACTTTCTTTTAGTACTCAATGACGAAATAGTTTCCTGAACTTCAGCGAGTGTAATGGGGGCATTGGTGTACAGACTATCATCAGGATCTGGATCTCTATACTCGTATTTTGTTTCCTGTTCTTCCCTATACAGTTTGCATTTGGGTGAGAGACTGTCTACCCTGCTGTTAAGAACAAATCTTCAAATTTCTCAGCTTTTTGAGCAGCAGTCGGGAGTCTGTTGTTATCAATTGATATACGAATGTGTGTGTGTGTGTGTGTGTGTGTGTGTGTGTGTGTGTGTGTGTGTGTGTGTGTGTGTGTGTGTGTATACTGTTGCATTCTATTCTTGAACTCGTGGTGTTGAGAATACCACAGAACTATAGACTGTTTCATAAATCCATTTGATGCCAAGGGAAGACATACTCAACCAGCAGTGCCTCCCTGATGAGTCCGATCCAGTGGACGAAAGGCCTAGAAGGAGGCGACATGAATGGTTCTGTCTTCAGGATGGATCACAATGGCCCACATAATATGGTGCTAATGAAGGATTTGATATTTGTTGTGCATTTCCCTGATTTTGCTTTTCATTTTATTTGTGCTCTCATTGTATTTTTGTCATCATTTCCTTTTCTCCCGTTCCTCCCCACCACCCCCAACTTTGTTGTTGTTGTTATTGTTGTTGTTGTTGTTGTTGTTGTTGCTGTTGTTGTTGTTGTTGAAAATGTTTGTGATGTTATTAATGTAATGATGGAGGAATTGTTAACCTGCACTTGTATCTCCCCTGCAATGACATTGTTGAACTTGATGCTGGATACGTGTTCGCGCGGCGTGCGCTCAATATTACCAAACGGGTCCTGTGTCCGCCCTCTGATTCAAATCTGCCTCAACAGTAAGTGGGTTGGTCGTGTGGCCACGTTTTCCCTGTTGCACCAGGTGTTTGGCCACGTTTCCCTGTTGTACAAGGTATTTGGCCACGTTTCCCTGTTGCACCAGGTGTTTGGCCACGTTTCCCTGTTGCACCAGGTGTTTGGCCACGTTTCATGGTTGCACCAGATGTCGTTTGGCCACGTTTCCCTGTTGCACCAGGTGTCGTGTGGCCACGTTTCCCTGTTGCACCAGGTGTCGTGTGGCCACATTTCCCTGTTGCACCAGGTGTTTTACCACGTTTCCTGTTGCACCAGGTGTTTTACCACGTTTCCCTGTTGCACCAGGTGTTTTATCACGTTTCCCTGTTGCACCAGGTGTCGTGTGGCCACGTTTCCCTGTTGTACCAGGTGTTTGGCCAAGTTTCCCTGTTGCACCAGGTGTTTTACCATGTTTCCCTGTTGCACCGGGTTGTGTGGCCACGTTTCCCTGTTGAAACGGGTGTTTGGCCACGTTTCCCTGTTGCACCAGGTGTCGTGTGGCCACGTGTTCCTGTTGCACCAGGTGTTTGGTCACCTTTCCCTGTTGCACCAGGTGTCGTGTGGCCACGTTTCCCTCTTGCACCAGGTGTGTGGCCACGTTTCCCTGTTGTACCAGGTGTTTGGCCAAGTTTCCCTGTTGCACCAGGTGTTTTACCACGTTTCCCTGTTGCACCGGGTGTGTGGCCACGTTTCCCTGTTGAAACGGGTGTTTGGCCACGTTTCCCTGTTGCACCAGGTGTCGTGTGGCCACGTGTTCCTGTTGCACCAGGTGTTTGGTCACCTTTCCCTGTTGCACCAGGTGTCGTGTGGCCACGTTTCCCTCTTGCACCAGGTGTGTGGCCACGTTTCCCTGTTGTACCAGGTGTTTGGCCAAGTTTCCCTGTTGCACCAGGTGTTTTACCACGTTTCCCTGTTGCACCGGGTGTGTGGCCACGTTTCCCTGTTGAAACGGGTGTTTGGCCACGTTTCCCTGTTGCACCAGGTTGTCGTGTGGCCACGTGTTCCTGTTGCACCAGGTGTTTTGGTCACCTTTCCCTGTTGCACCAGGTGTCGTGTGCCACGTTTCCCTCTTGCACCAGGTGTGTGGCCACGTTTCCCTGTTGCACCAGGTGTTTGGTCACGTTTCCCTGTTGCACCAGGTGTTTGGTCACGTTTCCCTGTTGCACCAGGTGTCGTGTGGTCATGTTTCCCTGTTTGCACCAGGTGTTTGTCCGCCTTTCCCTGTCGCACCAGGTGTTTGGCCACGTTTCCCTGTTGCACCAGGTGTTTGGCCGCGTTTCCCTGTTGCACCAGGTGTTTGGCCACGTTGCTCTGTTGCACCAGGTGTTTGGCCGTGTTTTCCTGTTACACCAGGTGTTTGGCCACGTTTCCCTATTGCACCAGGTGTTATTTGGCCACGTTACCCTGTTGCACCAGGTGTTTGGCAGCGTTTCCCTGTTGCACCAGGTGTCGTGTGGCCACGTTTCCCTGTTGCACCAGGTGTTTGGCCGCGTTTCCCTGTTGTACCAGGTGTTTGGCCACGTTTCCCTATTGCACCAGGTGTTATGTGGCCACGTTTCCCTGTTGCACCAGGTGTTTGGCCTCGTTTCCCGGTTTGCACCAGGTGCCGTGTGGCCACGTTTCCCTGTTGCACCAGGTGTTTGGCCACGTTTCCCTGTTGCACCAGGTGTTTGGCCACGTTTCCCTGTTGCACCAGGTGTTTGGCCACGATTGCCTGTTACATCAGGTGTTTGGCACGTTTCCCTGTTGCACCAGTGTGTTTGGCCACGATTGCCTGTTACATCAGGTGTTTGGCCACGTTTCCCTGTTGCACCAGGTGTTTGGCCACGTTTCCCTGTTGCACCAGGTGTTTGGCCATGTTTCCCTGTCGCACCAGGTGTCGTGTGGCCACGTTTCCCTGTTGCACCAGGTGTTTGGACACTTTTCCCTGTTGCACGATGTCTTTTGCAACGTTTCCCTGTTGCATCAGGTGTCGTGTGGCAACGTTTCCCTGTTGAACCAGGTGTTTGGCCACGTTTCCCTGTTGCACCAGGTGTCGTGTGGCCACGTTTTCCTGTTGCACCAGGTGTTTGGTCACCTTTCCCTGTTGCACCAGGTGTCGTGTGGCCACGTTTCCCTGTTGCACCAGGTGTCGTGTGGACACGTTTCCCTGTTGCACCAGGTGTCGTGTGGACACGTTTCCCTGTTGCACCAGGTGTTTGGCCGCGTTTCCCTGTTGCACCAGGTGTTTGGCCACGTTTCCCTGTTGCACCAGGTGTTTGGCCACGTTTCCCTGTTGCTCCAGGTGTTTGGCCACGTTTCCCTGTTGCACCAGGTGTTTGGCCGCGTTTCCCTGTTGCACCAGGTGTTTGGCAAAGTTTCCCTGTTGCACCAGGTGTTTGGCCGCGTTTCCCTGTTGCACCAGGTGTTTGGCCGCCACGTTTCCCTATTGCACCAGGTGTTATGTGGCCACATTTTCCTGTTGCTCCAGGTGTTTGGCCACGTTTCCGGTTGCACCAGGTGCCGTATGGCCACGTTACCCTGTTGCACCAGGTGTTTGGCCACGATTCCCTGTTACATAAGGTGTTTGGCCACGTTTCCCTGTTGCACCAGGTGTTTGACCACGTTTCCCTGTTGCACCAGGTGTCTTTGGCCACGTTTCCCTGTTGCACCAGGTGTTTGGCCACGTTTCCCTGTTGTACCAGGTGGTTGGCCACGTTTCTCTGTTGTACCAGGTGTTTGGCCGCGTTTCCCTGTTGTACCAGGTGTTTGGCCACTTTTCCCTTTTGCACCAGGTGTTTGGTCACATTTCCATGTTGCACCAGGTGTCGTGTGGCCACGTTTCCCTGTTGCACCAGGTGTTTTACCACGTTTCCCTGTTGCACCAGGTGTTTGGCCACGTTTCCCTGTTGCTCCAGGTGTTTGGCCACGTTTCCCTGTTGCACCAGGTGTTTGGCCGCGTTTCCCTGTTGCACCAGGTGTTTGGCCACGTTTCCCTGTTGCACCAGGTGTTTGGCCGCGTTTCCCTGTTGCACCAGGTCTTTGGCCGCCACGTTTCCCTATTGCACCAGGTGTTATGTGGCCACATTTTCCTGTTGCTCCAGGTGTTTGGCCACGTTTCCGGTTGCACCAGGTGCCGTATGGCCACGTTGCCCTGTTGCACCAGGTGTTTGGCCACGATTCCCTGTTACATCAGGTGTTTGGCCACGTTTCCCTGTTGCACCAGGTGTTTGACCACGTTTCCCTGTTGCACCAGGTGTCTTTGGCCACGTTTCCCTGTTGCACCAGGTGTTTGGCCACGTTTCCCTGTTGTACCAGGTGTTTGGCCACTTTTCCCTTTTGCACCAGGTGTTTGGTCACATTTCCATGTTGCACCAGGTGTCGTGTGGCCACGTTTCCCTGTTGCACAAGGTGTTTTACCACGTTTCCCTGTTGCACCAGGTGTCTCTCAAACCCCACCCTAAGGACAGACTCCCCGTGACAATGGAACCTCCTCTGGGTGGTCAAGGTCGGACGTGCCGTTGATGGCAGGAATGACCTCTGGGATGTCCGTCCGTAATCGGTATCTGGACACAGCGAGCCCGTCTTCATTCCGTGCTGTTGTGGTGAAAAAGACCTTTGCCGAATCAAGCGACGGTGCCTTAGGGAAACTATCGCCAAATTATCTTGAGTTTAATTCGACAACTCGGGCAGGCCTGGAAGAGTGTGGGTGAACATGTTTACGGTTCGAGGCCAATGATAGTCTCTGTCTGTCTGTCTGTCTGTCTGTCTGTCTGTCTGTTCTTCTCTCTCTCTCTCTCTCTCTCTCTCTCTCTCTCTCTCTCTCTCTCTCTCTCTCTCTCTCTCTCTCTCCATTATTGTGAGGTGGTGTCTATGGGAAAACGAAGTCGCCTTTCCTTCTTAATTTTTCCACAGAATCTGAAGTCATGGTGTGAATATTAGGGGTTTTTTTTCAGATGGGAGGCCTACCCCCTCCCCTTACTGGCTGGCAACAACAACAACAACAACAACAACAACAACAACAACAACAACAAAGCATTTTTGGCACGTTACCCCCTTTACCCCCCCCCCCCCCCCCATCCTTCTTAGATATCTCTCAGTAGACGGCCCTTCTGTCCTGTGAGGGTAAAGGGGGGGGGGGGGGCGGGAGGGGGGGGGCGGTGCCACAGGAGATAACAGATTGGATTTCGCTTACAGATGTCCATTGTGACCAGAAACTAAAACCAAAACAGGACTGACTGCATTTCAGCACAGCACAATACACTACAGTTGCCTGGTTTTCGTCGCACCTCCCCCTCTCTCTCTCTCTCTCTCTCTCTCTCTCTCTCTTTTCCCCGCATTCAGATCCTCCTCCATCCTCCATTCGGCCTAACTGTTCCTCCCATTCGGTACGAAGAGTCTCCGTGCAACGTGCCACGCTTCATGCGGTTTCCATGGTTTCCCCTTTGCTTCCAGAACAAGTGTTTCCAATACTGGCCAGAGGAGGGCCAGACAGTGAAGTACAGCCACGTGGAGGTCACATGTCACGGTGAGCACGTGCGGGCCGACTTTCTCGTCAGGACGTTCTCGGTCAAAGGGCGAAGGGTAAGCCACTGTGGGGAGTTCTGTTTTGTTTGATGTGCTGTCACAGGAACACGTGCTATTCGATTCATGTGCCTGAGTGTGTGTGTGTGTGTGTGTGTGTGTGTGTGTGTGTGTGTGTGCGTGCGTGAGAGAGAGAGAGAGAGAGAGAGAGAGAGAGAGAGAGAAAGCACGTGCACGCACGCACGTTTTTGTGTGTGTATGCATGTGTTGGCGCGCGCGTTTTCGCACGTGCGCTCATCCTATCTATAATTATGTATCATGTTTAGATGCACGTGCGTCTATATATAGATAGACATATATATATATACATATATATATATATATATATATATATATATATAGTCACAGAGAGCGGGAAAGAGAGGAAGAGTAAAGAAGAGATAGTGACAGCGTTATGCGTGTTCTATTTTTCCCCAGTCTCATTCACACACTTCCTCACCACACTCACATTCTGTAAACATATGGTTTTGAGTGGGCACCCCAGAAAGGACATTTATTTAATTAACGTTATCTTATTATTTCCTCCTAACAACCGAGTTCACTCCCAAGCTACATACATACTCCTAAGTTTACACAGACCCAGTTCAAACCCCACAGTTTCTGGGTTTCGTAGTACAATACTTCGCACAGTCAGCACAAACGGGTTTTCTTTGGCTTCGACTCCAGCCACCCTTGGGCGAGACACCAAACTGGGGAGGACCTCCGCGTCCACTCCCACAACAGCAGCAACTCTCTCTGCTCTTCTTCGGCCGCACCCCACCTTCTGCCAGGCCTCCAGTCAGCAACTAGGACCCTCCTCCGGCTAGGAGCTATAGACATAAGATAAACCTCCTAAGACTGTGTTCTCCAAACACTAAGAGGAAAGACAAGTCCCAGTCCGCTATGCTTTAAGAATCATTTAACGTCCGCACCACTCTTCAAAGTTCTACGGCAGACGAACCTCATTCCAAAGTCACAAGTAACAATTATTAACCCAACTGACAACACTGTTTCCCTTCTGATCATGTCCTCAGAAGTAATCTCTCAACTGGACTACATAATGACGTCAATTCTCTTATAAATATTAACCAGTTTCCGGACTCACACATTCATAAAAAATAAAAGTACAATGAATATGTTTTCTGATCGGAAATCATTACTCCAAAGAGTTTCATAAACTTGTTATGAGAATTCAACTCCTTCTTTCCACTTTCATGTTCTAAAGAAATAAACTGGCACAAAAGTAGTTATTCAAAAGGGGAAATACTCATGAGAGAAACTCCAACCATCTGCTTATCTCCCAGCAAATATACACAAGAAAATGTGAACAAAATATTCCTAATTTCTTTGAATTATCCAGTCTACGCTTTAGATTAAGCAAATCAGGTTTAGATAAAGTTTAAATTAAGTCCTAGGCTTATCAAATCCTAAAACAATTTAGCCTAACAACTTAGTCTCCACATCAATGACACAGCATTTTTTCCCCAAGTCCTCGGCAAACAACTCAAAGTGTCATTCCTCAACAAAGCTTAGCCCACAGTCAGTCAGTCATACAAACACTTAGTCACCTGCTAAAAAAAAACCTGCACAAGAGGAATAATGTTCATAACATTAGTTAATATTCCTCCACTACAAAACAGAACACCAACCTGCTATAAGCAGCTTATCAAGGCTCTCGAGTCTTCCTCAACCTGGACTTCGTCAGATGTAGGCTTCAAGGCTGGCTGTTGTAAGACTGACCTGAGTAGATTTCAATTCCGCAGCAAGAAAACTTAACAGCCAATGAATAAAAAGGATTCATTCAGCCAATGACTAATCATCTTACAACCCAGAATTAACACCCACACTTACCCAAATAGCACAACACACACACACACACACACACACACCAATCATACTTAAAGCAGCAGTGAGGACACAAGCACGTCCGTCGCGCGTGTTTTATATATATATATATATATATATATATATATATATATATATATATAAATAATAAATTCCCAGGATAAGTACCGAGCACCATTCCAGCAACTTACAGAGCAGCTTGGTGTTGCAATGACTGCAAGAAATATTCAATTATAAACAAAGCTTGCTCTTATGTCTTAGATTGAAGAAATAGGGGGAGATAAGCATTCATATCTGCAGTGGTAGATAATTCTGCCTAACTAACAGTATGTGCTTGAGTGGGTAATGGGGAATAATAAATGCTTCTCAAAATGAGCCTTCAGCAAGCTTATAGTCTCCAAGGGGGAGACAATCTCCAATGGAGAGGAAACTCACTAACATATAACTCCTGGTCAGATACTGGTATTTCGAAAGCTGATTGTTTCTCCTCAGTGACCACGGAAAGTGGTAAGGCAGAATTATCTACCACTGCAGATATGAATGCTTATCTCCCCCTATTTCTTCAATCTAAGACATAAGAGCAAGCTTTGTTTATAATTGACCAATCCCTCTCCTTTGAGAAACAGGTTTCAAATATTTGCAAGATTGCCTATTTAGAACTAAGAAGAATCAGCTCTGTACGTCACCTTCTCTCTACAGATGCTACAAAAACTCTCATTTGTGCATTTGTCTTATCTAGAATAGATTACTGCAACTCACTTTTGGCCGGCCTTCCAAAATACCTGATAGAAAGATTACAGCGAATCCAAAATCATGCAGCCCGAGTCGTCTGTAGAGCAAGAAAACATGCTCACATTTCGCCTCTCCTCCACTCTCTTCACTGGCTATCTGTCTCAAACCGTATCTCGTACAAAATCTCAACTCTCACTCTCTCTGCTCTCTTTGAAAATGGACCTTCTTATCTCTCAGATCTCCTTAAAATCTACACCCCTCTCGACAACTACGCTCCTGTGCTGACGACCGCCTTCTGCGAATGACTCGCTTCAGGACTACTACTGGTGAAAGATCTTTCTCTTTTCAAGCTCCAGCGACGTGGAACAGACTGCCAGACTGTCTCAGACATTCAGATTCTATCTCTTCTTTCAAGTCTAAACTTAAAACCCATCTATTTTCTCATAATTAGTCAATGCTGTGGGGAGAGGGGGGGGGGGGTACAACCTAACTCATAGCCGTCTGGGCCTTTTCAAATGTAGCGTATGTGTATGTTCTCTATTATATGTATTTGTTGTATGATTGAACGTTATAGGATTAAGTTTTTGTAGTGATATTTGAAGAATAAGTGAATGTCACATTGGTAGGATTAGGATTTGTTAGTTATTGTAGTAATAGTATTTGTAGTTGGGTGTAAGGTGTATTATTGTATATGAGAAGGGTGAATGTAGTATGACTTTGTAAAGCGCTTAGAGAAATTCGTTTGATTAAGCGCTATATAAGAAATCATTATTATTATTATTATTATTATTATTATTATTATTATTATATACGTCATATCAGAACAGGGGGGAGGGGAGGGGAGGGGTGGAGGCAAAGGAAGCGGGAGGGAGGGGGGTGGCAGTCAGAACGTGGGAGAGGGTTTACATGGAGGGGAAGAGAAGGAAGCGGGAGGGAGTGGGGTGGCAGTCAGAACTGTTAAGGAGAGGCTGATTGGAAACGATGGTCTCTTGGCAATCAGTGTCTGGGTCGATTGCAATGCCTTTCGGGTCCTACAGAGAAGAACTGAAACCCAGGTCATCGTTCTGAACGCATGTATTTAATTTCACTTTAAATTAAAAAAAAAAAAGAATCTGGCACGGATATTCAATCCCTGTCCACCGTTTGCAGATGAGGAAAGCATGGCTTGCCGATTGAATAAATGACACAAGAAACGAGCAAACAAACAAACAAACAAAAAAGCAAAAAAGCCAAAGAAACAAGCATACTGTTGTCGTGTTCTGACGTCATACCCAAAGGCCGAAATGTGGCTGTCATCTTGGTGCAACTGAATATGGCCACAAAAGCGCCCTCCGGAGGGAGAGCTTACTAACGCCGGCTCCACGACTCATTATCGTCGGTAGGGGGTTAGCAGGTGGCGTCATGCGTATGCTGGATCAGCAGTGTCTTCTCCGGCCATGTCGGAGCCACCCACCCACCCACTCTGCTGCCATGTCTGACCCACCCACACACACACCCACTCTGCTGCCATGTCTGACCGACCCACCACCATGCTGCCGTGTCTGACCCACCCACACACTCTGCTGCCATGTCTGACACACCCACCCACCCACTCTGCTGCCATGTCTGACACACCCACCCACCCACTCTGCTGCCATGTCTGACCCACCCACCCACTCTGCTGCCATGTCTGACCCACCCACCCACTCTGCTACCGTGTCTGACCCACCCACCCACTCTGCTGCCATGTCTGACCCACCCACCCATACACTCTGCTGCCGTGTCTGACCCACCCACCTACCCACTCTGCTGCCATGTCTGACCCACCCACCCATACACTCTGCTGCCATGTCTGACCCACCCACCAATACACTCTGCTGCCGTGTCTGACCCACCCACCTACCCACTCTGCTGCCATGTCTGACACACCCATACACTCTGCTGCCATGTCTGAACCACACACCCACTCTGCTGCCATGTCTGACCCACCCACCCACTCTGCTGCCATGTCTGACCCACCCACCCACCCACTCTGCTGCAATGTCTGACCCACCCACCCACTCTACTGCCCTGTCTGACCCACCCACCCACTTTCCTGCCATGTCTGACCCACCCACCCATGCACTCTGCTGCCGTGTCTGACCCACCCACCTACCCACTCTGCTGCCATGTCTGACCCACCCACCCACTCTACTGCCTTGTCTGACCCACCCACACACACACTCTGCTGCCATGTCTGACCCACCCACACACTGTGCTGCCATGCCTGACCCACCCGCCCACCCACTCTGCTGCCATGTCTGACCCACCCACACACTCTGCTGCCATGTCTGACCCACCCACCCACTCTGCTGCCATGTCTGACCCACCCACCCACTCTGCTGCCATGTCTGACCCACCCACCCACCCACTCTGCTGCCATGTCTGACCCACCCACCCACTCTGCTGCCGTGTCTGACCCACCCACTCTGCTGCCATGTCTGACCCACCCACCCACTCTGCTGCCATGACTGACCCACCCACCCACTCTCCTGCCATGTCTGACCCACGCACACACTCTGCTGCCATGTCTGACCGACCCATCCACTCTGCTGCCATGTCTGACCCACCCACCGACTCTGCTGCCATGTCTGACCGACCCACCGACTCTGCTGTCATGTCTGACCCACCCACCCACCCACTCTGCTGCCATGTCTGACCCACCCACCCACCCACTCTGCTGCCATGTCTGACCCACCCACCCAACCACTCTGCTGCCATTTCTGACCCACCCACCCACCCACTCTGCTGCCATGTCTGACCAACCCACCCACTCTGCTGCCGTGTCTGACCCACCCACCCACTCTCCTGCCCTGCCTGACCCACCCACCCACTCTGCTGCCATGTCTGACCCACCCACCCACTCTGCTGCCATGTCTGACCCACCCACCCACTCTGCTGCCGTGTCTGACCCACCCACCCACTCTGCTGCCATGTCTGACCCACCCACTCACTCTGCTGCCATGTCTGACCCACCCACCCACTCTCCTGCCATGTCTGACCCACCCACCCACCCACTCTGCTGCCATGTCTGACCCACCCGCCCATCCACTCTGCTGCCATTTCTGTCCCACCCACCCACCCACTCTGCTGTCATGTCTGACCCACCCACCCACTCTGCTGCCGTGTCTGACCCACCCACCCACTCTGCTGCCGTGTCTGACCCACCCACCCACTCTCCTGCCATGTCTGACTCACCCACCCACTCTTCTGCCATGTCTGACCCACCCACCCACTCTCCTGCCATGTCTGACCCACCCACCCACTCTGCTGCCATGTTTGACCCACCCAACACTCTGCTGCCGTGTCTGACCCACCCACCCACTCTGCTGCCGTGTCTGACCGACCCATCCACTCTGCTGCCGTGTCTGCAGAATGCCAGTGGCCGCACTGTGCAGCAGTACCACTACCTGTCCTGGCCCGACCACGAGGTGCCGACCGCAGGAACCCTGTGGACTTCTGGCGCTACGTCACTGCACGTGCCTCCACCACTGCGCCCGACCGTTGTGCACTGCAGGTACAGCTGGGAGCACTGCACTGCACCGTTCCCTCTGAGTGTGGTGTGTGTGGCGTGCGTGCGTGCGTGCGTGCGTGCGTGCGTGCGTGCGTGCGTGGTGTGTGTGGTGTGTGTGTGCGTACGTGTGTGTGTGTGTGGTGTGTGTGTGTGGTGTGTGTATGTGTGTGTGTGTGTGTGTGTGTGTGTGTGTGTGTGTGTGTGTGTGTGTGTGTACATCATCGCACAGGAACGAGCGAGAGAAGAGACTCGGAGAGAGAGAGAGAGAGAGAGAGAG
>CM065721.1:85132927-85147927 GCA_033310375.1 Conus canariensis
ACCAAGCCATTTCCTTGTGAACTTGTTGATTTTGGCTTCCATTGCCTCCACTATGCTGGTGCAGATGTCGTATATCATAAGAGGCCATAGGAGCTTTGGTATCAGCATGAACTGCAGACACCAGACCTTGTATTTGCCAGGGAGCCCACACTGGTCAATGGTCTCCAAGCCTTCCTCCGCCATCTGCTTGGTTTCTTTTGCTCTTTGTGTGTCTTTCAGCGTATCA
This sequence comes from Conus canariensis, assembly GCA_033310375.1. Lineage (NCBI taxonomy): Eukaryota > Metazoa > Mollusca > Gastropoda > Neogastropoda > Conidae > Conus > Conus canariensis. The sequence goes on from CM065721.1 coordinate 85,133,154, forward strand.
TCATACCATCTTCCAAGGCTCTTGACTGGTTCTTCTGTGACTGTTGGAATGGCCTGGTTGGCAACACTGAAGACCACAGATCCGGCCACTTTTCCTTTCCTCAGTGAGAGACTCCGTGATTTCTTTGGCTTGAACTTCATTCTGGATGAGGCAACTATGTCGTCCAGCCTCTCCAGCACATGACGTGTCTCGTCTTCTCTGGATGAAATCACTGTAGTGTCATCCATGAAGGCCTTGAGAGGAGGCATCTTGTATCCATCGCCAAGGTCTGTTTGTCTCGCGTTGTTTGTTGCTGCTTTCAAGATGAGTTCCATTGCCAGCACGAACAGTATTGGGGAAATTGCACAGCCCATTGCAATACCCACTTCCAAGTTGATCCAGTCTGTTGTGTACTCCTTGGTAGAGAACCGCATTGAGAAGCCATTGAAGTACTTCTTGAGCATGTCGCGGATGTTCTTTGGCACATGGTACATCTCAAGAGCCAACTGTATCATCTCATGGGGCACAGATCCATATACGTTTGCCAGATCAAGCCACACTACGTCCAGGTCTCTCTTTTCTGTTTTTGCTGTTTGGATTGCGTCCCAGATCATTGTGGCGTGTTCTACACAGCCAGCCACGCCTGGGATGCCACCTTTCTGGACTGACACATCCAAGTACTTGTTTTCCATCAGGTACTTGGTCAGCCTTGCTGCCATGACAGAGAAGAAGATTTTCCCTTCGACGTTCAGTAGTGATATTGGCCTGAACTGGCTGATGTCACTTGAGTTTTGCTCTTTGGGGATGTACACACCATCTGCTGTCATCCACTGGCCGCTGATCTTCTGGTTTCTCCAAGCCGATCGCAGCAGCCTGTGGAGCCACTCCAGCACCTTGGGACATTTCTTGTAAAGCTGGTAAGGTATTCCGTTTGGCCCTGGTGATGATTTGGCTCTGGCTTTGTCGACCACCTTCTTGATTTCCGCCAACGTTGGAGGCTTGCCATTGAACTGTTCCTCAGGGTTGGTTGGCCACACCAGACCTTGAATGTCGAGTGGTGCTTTGCTCTGTGGGTCAGAGTATGTTTTCCTCAGATGCTGCTCAAGAACTCCTTTGTCCACACTTAGGGTCCCAGATTTTGGCTGCTCAAACAGTGTTCTGGCAAACTGGAAGGGGTCTCTGAAGAAGCGTTCTTGTGTCTTCTTCTTTTTGCTCTTCCTCTTCCTCGCAGATTCCGCTTTGCTGAGGGCGCTGTGTTTTTCTTTCAGGTCTTTCCACAGTTTTTCCAAGCCTTGTTTTTCAGCTGGCAGTGCGGTCTTCATTTGCATCTTGAGGTTTTTCTTTTGGACCCTGATCTTGTCCATCTTTTCTTGGCGTCTGGATTTCTTTGGAGGTGTTTTCTCTTTGGGTAGTTTTGCTCCATAGGCGTCTCTACATGTGGCATACACAATGTCCCCATATGTGGCTAGTTTGTGTTCCAGGGTGCTTTTCCCTATCAGTGCGTCGAGTCTTTGGACGATTTTTGCATCCAGTTTCTCCCAATCTTCAGTTTCGTTTGCTCGTGGCAGGTTGAGTTTCAGGCGCCTGGCATCGAGGGCCTGTGCAAATTCCTCATCCGAACCAACAGCGTGGATGTCCTTGGCACTGTGGTTTAAATCCTGGCCTTGGTCTTCCGACGTCTTATCTGCTGATGCAGTGCGCTGCTGCTCATTCAGATGAGTCTTCACACATCCCATCTTTGTTCTGTGGATCTTCATGCCACGGGTGGTAGCGAAACGCTTTCCACAGACACATGGATATTCCATTTGGTCCATGTTCATAGTCCGTTTGGGATTTGCAGTCATGATTGGTTGAGCACCGATGGATTCATCATTCTCTCCCTCTACATATCATCTACCAGTACCTCCACAACACCATTGCTACATATCATCTACCATTACCTCCTCAACACCATTGCTACATATCATCTACCAGTACCTCCTCAACACCATTGCTACATATCATCTACCAGTACCTCCTCAACATCATTTCTTTTTTCCTCACACAGATCATCTGCAGTACCTACCAGTATGTGTGTCTGATTAAAATGAAGGAATGTTTACGTACTAATCCTCCAGATATTCCTTGTAATTCATGTACACACATGGCAACGAATAGATATCTTAAGCTGCTTTCCAGGACCTAGGCAGGGTATGACGATGACAAATGTAACAGCAGAACGTGAAACAAAAACGGTTTTTACTTTCTCAGACTTTGAACTGGAACAAGACACGTAAAACCAAGTGTCCCTTCAGTTTCACCTGTATGACGGCAGGGTAGTGTAAGACAGGTGATGTCACATCCTTTCACTGCTGTAACGGTAGGATACAAACCAAAGAAATGTCACGTTCACGGATGCACGCAGGCGCAGTACAAGTTCCTACACGAGGTCGTCCTGGAGGCGTACTCTAGTCGGGACACCCGACTGTCTCTCCACCACCTGGACCTCAACTTCTCCGGTGACATCAACGTGTGGAAGTCACAGAGCACAAAGGACAGAGAGTACAAGGTAAGATAACTGAACTATTCCGCTGATATTAACGTGTGGAAGTCACAGAACACAAAGAACAGAGGATGCAAGGTAAGATACCAGAACTATTCCGCTGATATTAACGTGTGGAAGTCACGGAACACAAAGAACAGAGAGTGCAAGGTAAGATAACTGAACTATTTCGCTGATATTAACGTGTGGAAGTCACGGAACACAAAGAACAGAGGATGCAAGGTAAGATACCAGAATTATTCCAGTGACACCATTGTGTGGAAGTCACAGTACACAAAGAACAGAGGATGCAAGGTAAGATACCAGAACTATTCCAGTGACATCGTTGTGTGGAAGTCACAGAACACAAAGAACAGAGGATGCAAGGTAAGATACCAGAACTATTCCAGTGACACCATTGTGTGGAAGTCACAGTACACAAAGAACAGAGGATACAAGGTAAGATGTCTCAGCTATTCCAGTGACAACATTGTGTGGAAGTCACAGTACACAAAGAACAGAGGATACAAGGTAAGATACCAGAACTATTCCAGTGACAACATTGTGTGGAAGTCACAGTACACAAAGAACAGAGGATACAAGGTAAGATGCCTGAACTATCACGCTGACATCAGCGTGTGGAAGTACGTTAAGTGGCACTATAGTGAGGACAGAGAGTGCAATACAAGGTAAGCCACCTGGACTATCACGCTGACATCAACGTGTGGAAGTGGCAGAATAGTGAGGACAGAGAGTGCAATACAAGGTAAGCTACCTGGACTTCTTTAGCGACACCAACGTGTGGAAGTCACATAACTTCAAGGACAGACAGTGCAAGGTAAATGGTCTATTGTACTTTGGGTGCCAGGTGGGCTCAGCGATCAAGCACTGTGTTCACCGTCAGATGTTGCGTGTTGGAATCCGGCTGGCGCATGATATCAATGCTTTTTTTTCCTGCCCATTTGCGTATGTGTCGCTCTGGTGGTACAGTGTAGTGTCAAACAGAAATTAAGTCATGATTTCTAAAAAAAAAGAAGTAAAGGATTCTTTTCTCCCAATAAACGAATGCCGATGTAATTGAAAATAAATGTAAAAAAAAAAAAGGTCACACCAGAAAACGTTTTTTTTTTTTTTTTTTTTTTTTTTTTTTTTGTTAATTTCTCCTGCAGTGCTTTCTGATACTTTATGGGCCCCGCTGCAGAGCTGTGTTTCTGGTGACAGATGCTGCAGCAGATGCAAGCCTGGGCCAAACGTAACACTACCACAGCCCAGGCAGCTGAGAACAGGAACAAGAACAGAGATCCCCTGCACCTGCCTGGTAACGCTGCCTTCACTGGCTAGCCTCCTGAACACGGCAACGCTTTTGTGTGGCTCTCTCTCTCTCTCTCTCTCTCTCTCTCACACACACACACACACACACACACACACACACGCGCGCGCGCACACACACACACACACACACACACACACACACACACACACACACACACACACACACACACACAGTGCCTGGCTTGCAGGCAGAACCTTGGTGCCGGCGGTACACCGACCTCACGGAACAGCGGAGAAACGGACGTTGGAATATCTGACTGGTCTAAGAGGACAGCCTAGCTAACTGACCAGTTCTGTCAGCCGGTAGGAGGGGGAAGGGGGGAGGGGGAGGGGGTCATGACCTGCGCGAGTGAACAGGTGTCTGACAAAGGTGAACAATGGGAAAACAAGACGAGTTTCCCTGTCCTTCCTCTCTGCTGCTTTGTCCAGGTCGAAGAGATCATCGTGTGCGAGTCCTGATATTTGATTGAAAGGCGACCCAATTGCCCCTTACCCCCACCCCCACCCCCAACGTCAGTTGAATGGAGCGAGGGTTTCAATATTATCATAGCCCCCAACGTCGGCTGAATGGAGCGAGGGTTTTAATGAGGTCATAGCCCCCATCATTGGCTGAATGGAGCGAGGGTTTTAATGAGGTCATAGCCCCCATCATTGGCTGAATGGAGCGAGGGTTTTAATGAGGTCATAGCCCCATCATTGGCTGAATGGAGCGAGGGTTTTAATGAGGTCATAGCCCCCATCATTGGCTGAATGGAGCGAGGGTTTTAATGAGGTCATAGCCCTAACGTCAGTTGAATGGAGCGAGGGTTTTAATGAGGTCATAGCCTCTAACGTCGGCTGAATGGAGCGAGAGTTTTAATGATGTCATAGCCTCCAACGTCAGCTGAATGGAGCGAGGGTTTTAATGAGGTCATAGCCCTAACGTCAGCTGAATGGAGCGAGGGTTTTAATGAGGTCATAGCCTCCAACGTCGGCTGAATGGAGCGAGTTTTAATGATGTCATAGCCTCCAACGTCAGCTGAATGGAGCGAGGGTTTTAATGATGTCATAGCCTCCAACGTCAGGTGAATGGAGCGAGGGTTTTAATGATGTCATAGCCTCGAACGTCGGCTGAATGGAGCGAGGGATTTAATGATGTTCATCGCCTCAACTCAACAGCTTTGCTAATTAGACGTGGACTGAGAGTTTCCCAACAGTGTATAGTCACATGGATGCGTGTGCCAAAGTGAGAATGATTAAGGGGACATGGTAAGAATAAGCTTGAAAGGGAAAAAAAAACAACTCTTTCAATGGTCTTTCGAAAAATGCACTTCCGTCACTGACGCTGAAATCTGCGGGCAAAAGTGATCATGAGCATGTTCCATGATTGGCAGAACACTAGAGGGTGTTCTTTTGGGGTCCTGTGAGTTTGTGTGCTTCATAATCAGCCTCCAGATGACTCAAAAATAGAAGAGAAACATGAAGTTCATGAGCTATTCCTATGTTAGCTCATGTGTTTTTTTCTCTTGAAAAAGGCCACGTGGCCGAAAATTAGATGAGTGGCATTGTGATTTTTCTATACTGTTTTCTTCCCTTTGGAGGACTATTGCTTTTGTTTTTATTCCTATGTTGTTTGTCAGATTTATACCCATACCTCTCTAAAGTAGAGAAACAGTCAAAAATCCACAGGACAAGCTGACGCTAGCATATCTTGTGTGAAGCTAACGACGACAGAACATGCACCAGCAATCATGTCTCATGGCGTTTTAACGGAATGCCCTGTGCGTGCCTCCACCTTACGTAAAAACAGCGCAGACTTCCAAGGTTGGTGCAGGATTGCTCCCAACTGGTTTGTTCGGCAGTTGAGGACAGTGCTTCTCTGCTGCACGTTCGGGTGGATCTTTTTCTTTCATGCACGATTTGTATCCCGTCCTTTGCTGTTTCCCTTCGTGTCTTCGTCTGGGCAGCGAAGGGCAACAGAACGAGCACAGCTTCTCTTCATGTCTCCATCTGTGCAGGTACTGGCGATAAAACGCGCAGGGTTTTTGTCCCGTCTCGTACCGTTTCCCTTCATGTCTGCATCTTCTAAGTTAATAGTAATAGTACGCACAGGATTTGCGTACCGTCCCGCACCGTTTCCCTTCATGTCTGCATCTTCTAAGTTAATAGTAATAGTACGCACAGGATTTGTGTACCGTCCCGCACCGTTTCCCTTCGCGTCTTTCTCTGTGGCAGGTCATGGCGATGAAACGGTGCAGTATTTGCGTTCGGTCTCGTACCGTTTTCCTTCATGTCTTTGGGTTGCCAGTGGCGATACAATGCGCATGGCTTGCGTCCCTCCTCGTTCTATTTCCATTCATGTCTCTATCTGTTCCGCTATTGGCGATGAAATGCGCATGGCTTGCGTCCCGCCTTGTTCTGTTCCCCCTTCATGTTTTTGTCTTCTAAGTTAATGGCGACAGTATGCACATAATTTGCGTCCCGTCCTGTACCGTTTGCCTCCATGTCTTCGTCTATGCAGCTACTAGAATGCGCACAATTTGCGTCCCGTCTCAAACTGCTTCCCTTCATGTCTGCCTGTGCAGCTATTGACGACAGAATACGCATGACCTGCATCCCGTCGTCTTTCTTTCCATGTCTTCGTCTTCTCAGTGAATGGCAACAGAATGCCCAGGATTTGCGTCATCCCGCCTCGTACAGTTTACCTTCATGTCTGTGCAGGTAATGACGACAGAACGAGCATGACTTGCGACCCGTCTCGTTTTCCCTAATGTCTTCATCTGCGCCGCTAATGATGATAGAACGAGCATGACTTGCGACCCGTCTTGATCTGTTTTCCTTAATGTCTTCATCTGCGCCGCTAATGATGTTAGAACGAGCATGACTTGCGACCCGTCTTGATTTGTTTTCCCTAATGTCTTCATCTGCGCCGCTAATGATGTTAGAACGCGAACGGATCGCGTCCCGCTTGGTACCGTTTCCTCTTTTTCTTTCTTTCCTTTTCTTCTTTTTTTTTCCTGGCCCAGAACGCCTGCAAGACGTCAACGCCGCGCCAGCAACTAAACTTATCCCTGGATACAAGCACATCCAAGTCTTGCCAGGTCGCGCCCTCCCTAGGACCCGGCAGCCGTGCGGCGTTTCCTGTGGTGAGCAGCCTGCGGGTGACCTGAGCATTGGTAGCTAGCTCTCTGTGGACGGCTCATGCCACTGGAGAGTGCTGGATGTGGTTATGCGGGGTAGCCAGGAACAGCAGGGACAGGAGCAACGCCACGAAGAGGGCGCGGAGGTCAAGACAGCCCCAGAAATCATGCCACTTGGAAAAGGAAGTCATGACAACATCATGATCATCAGCATGGCTCTGTTGGTAGAACGCCGGACTCGTAACCTTGGTGATCCTGAGGTGGCAAGTTCGAATCTATGCCGAGCGGTTTTGGTACGGGGGGGGGGGGGGGGGGGGGGGGGGGGGGTTCGTTCGGAGATAACATTGGTTCTGACTCCATTTCCCATACAGTCCTTCGAATGAGACTATAAACCGAGGTTCCGTGTGTGAACGCACGCATAACATCTTGCACACACGTGAAATCCCCTTACCAGCTTTTGGAGGAGAAGGCCAGTTTGGCCATTGATATGGATAACACAGTACACATAGCATGCACCCTGTGTGACAAATTGAACGAATGAAGGAAGTAAGGAAATTGAGTGAGCGATATTGACAGGATGACACGGGAAACGACCGAATGAAGCGTCGGCAGACAGCCCTTTAGTCAGCACTGCCCAGGTAGGCAGCCCATTGCGTTCACCAGAGTGTGGATTGTCAGCGCTTGGCAAGGCGCTTTATAAATGCTAGGATTATCATCATAATTATTATTATTATTATTATTATTATTGTTGTTGTTGTTGTTGTTGTTGTTGCAAACATATACGAATGCGCGCCAAGCCCTATATTTAATCAAATCTGCTATTAGAAAGACGGATCTTTTTTCGCCGACTTTGTGCAGGTTGACTGTAATCATCTGGAATTACCTTTACGTGTAGGTCCTGACCCAGTTCTGTGTGGCTGTACGTTGACTGACGTGAAATCAGGACTTGTTGTGTTGCAGATGACAATCAGCTTGTGTACCTCACAGACTACGCTAAGGGGAGAAACCAGTACATCAATGCTGTCTCCAAATCGGTAGGTACTTTGGCGATGATCCTAACGCTGGAGAACGAGGAGGATCGGAGTGGAGGGGGGGGGGGGGCAAAGTTTGGATGGGAAAGGAAAAACAAGTGACGTGAATGCAGATAAAAAGGTTGCTGGAAATAAGGCGAGGCAGAATGCAGACAGAGGGATGGAGAAAAGGAGGTTGAGGTGGGGGGGGGGGGACGAGAAAGAGAGAGAGGGAAAAAAGAGAGAAAGCTAGCCAGCCTGTCAAACAGAGACAAAGAGAGAGATACAGAGAGGTAGAGAGAGACAGAGACAAACAGATAGACAGACAGATAAACCGACAGATAACAGACAGACAGACAGACTGAGGGACAATGAGAGACACAGAGAGAGGCAGGGGGAAAGAGAGGAAAAGACAGAGGGAGGGGAGAGATTGGCACAGTGAGAGGAAAGAGAGGGGGGGGGACAGACAAGAGAGAGAGAGAGAGAGAGAGAGAGAGAGAGGAGAGAGAGAGAGAACACACAGAGCAAGTCAAACTGTGCTTTATAATGTTCATCCATACACCGTACCCATCCACACAGCAACTGTCAGTAAACAAAGCCGCTAAACAGGCGATGACACTGACCGCTCGTTGGTCGTCCTGTCCAGACTCTGACCAGCAAGAGAGGACTTCTGCTGACCCAGCTGCCCTTGCCGGACACAGTGGTGGACCTGTGGAGACTGGTGGGCAGCTATGAAGTCCACACCATTGTGTCTCTCGGTTCAACGGACGAGGACAAAGCAGTGCAGGTCTCTTTGTGTTTGTCATCAACCCACTGTCACAGAGGCGCCGCGAGTCCCCGCAGTGGGGCAGGGGAGATAATTCTATAAACATAGCAGGGGAGATTATTCGAAAACATTGTAGGGTAGATAGTTCCAATGCATGCCAGAGGGTAAAATTCTAACACAGAGCAGGAGAGATAATTCTGACATATAAAGAATGTCGTCCTCAAAAATCAACCATCATGATATAGTTTTGTTGTCACGGGGGAGATAATTCTGACACGTAAAGAATGTCGTCTTCAAAAATCAACTATCATGATATGGTTTTGTTGTCACAGGGGAGGTAATTCTGACACGTAAAGAATGTCGTCCTCAAAAATCAACCATCATAATATAGTTTTGTTGTCACAGTTGGGGGGGGGGGGGGGGGGGGGGGGGGGCGGGGGGGCGGTCAAAACCCACCAGAAGTATTTACAAGTCAGATTTGTATGTGTGTGTATGCATGTCTGTGGGTTTGTATTCGGACGCATATATGTGTGCGTGTGTGTGTTGGTGGGGGGGGGGGGAGGGGGCGTGTGTGTGTGTGTGTGTGTGTGTGTGTGTGTGTGTGTGTGTGTGTGTGTGTGTGTGTGTGTAGAGGTAGTTGTGGGCTAATCTCACGAGACACCTTGAATCAACAATAGGCAGGGGAAGTGTGTTTTTCCCCCAAGCAGCCATTGCGCTGTTTTGGCTAAAATAAAGAAATCTATGTCCGTATATATGAAGCCGAACACTGCAGCCTGGAAACACTGATAGTAATAAAGGTGTTACACGTTTGTGGCAAAGACTGAAAAAGAAACGGGCTCTGCATTTCATAGGAAATCCGCAGAGTGAGTAAGATAGAGGAGAAGAGGGGCGGTTTGGTGTTGAGTTTACAGAATTGCGAATGCAAAACTTCTCATATGTATGTAACAAACGATGTCCTAATTATCATCCTATATAAAGCAGTTTACTCAAACCTGCTGAAATCTTAGTTATGTTTCCACATTTTGTTTTTCACTGCCTGAATAGTGAGCTTTCCGCCCTTCCGCAAATGGCTCTCGAGGACATGTTGACCGTTGGGAAATCTGTTATCGTGTCCGATGTTTTCCTCAGCATCCTTATCATCATCACATTGTCTCGTTAGCACTCCAAGACGGGTTTTCACAGACTACATTAAACGATTCGCTGCTCAAGAGGTAAGTGTGTGCGTTCGTCAGTGCGTGTTCATGTATGTGTGTGCGTGCATGCTTGAAACTACGTGTCACTTTGTTTTTGTCCGCGACAATTCCCCTTGCTGGCATTGACGTGGTGCAGCCCTGTGTGCAGTACTGGCCGGTGAAGAAAGGCCAGTCCCTGACGGCTGGGGAGTACAGTGTGTCCCTGGGCGACACTGCCTCCATGGGCAGCTGCCTGACCTCCTACTCCGTCGCCGTCAAGTGCAAGGTGAGGGGAACGCCCTGGCTTCAGCGCCTAGACATGACCTGCAGGGAACTGGCACGTCACTTCCTGCCACCATGTTCTGCTGCCACACCACCACCACAATGACAACAACAACAACAACAACAATATTGATGATAGTGTGATAATAATGATAATAAATATAATAAGCATGATGAAGATGAAGATGATGATGATGATGATAAGAAGAAAAATATGGAGGAGGGGGAGGAGGATAGGGACGAAAACAACAACAACTACAACAACAACAATCATCATCATCATTATAATGATAACTACTTACAACAGCGGACAAATAATAATTATAATTATGCTCCTCCTGTCATTCAGACACACCAATGCAATATTACACATACCTCATCACACCACCATACCATACACACCTGGACCTGTGATACCACCCTATATAATGTACCATGTAGGATATCTGTGCACAGAGTAGGTGTTGACAAACGTCCTCCTATCTTTGCATGTCAGTGTGTGTGTGTGTGTGTGTGTGTGTGTGTGTGTGTGTGTGTGTGTGTGTGTGTGTGTGTGTGTGTGTGTGTGTGATATGAAATGCATAATCCTATATGCCCATCATTTATCTCTCTCCTCTTTTAAAAAAAATTCTTATCGCATAATTTAGCTTAGCAAGGGAAGATTGGAAGAATAGGCTCTGCCTAAAGTCTCAATCCTTGATGGAATAAAGATTTTCTGAGTTCAGATCTCTCTCTCTCTCTCTCTCTCTCTCTCTCTCTCTCTCTCTCTCTCTCTCTCCTTGAATTATTTCCCCTTGTAATCGTTTGCTTACGTGTTTCTGGAAAGAAATTACTTCCTTTTGCTGATGACCTGTACCCATTTTCATTTTATTCTCAGCAAACGTGTACCCATTGTATACAGGTCGGTGGCCTTACAATAAAAAAATCATAGTTCAGAGTTCAGTTAAGAGTTCTCTCTCTCTCTCTCTCTCTCTCTCCTCTCTCTCTCTCTCTCTCTCTCTCTCTCTCTCTCTCTCTGTTGTTCCTTACAGGGATGTATGTTATCTCCCCTGATTTTTTTGTCGTTGATAACCGAAGTTGCTGAACAAGTTACACAGCGTGGCAAACACGGATTTTAGTTTTTGCCAGGCTTACAAAAATCTTTGTATTGTTATTTGCTGATAATATATGTTTGATATCAACAACTCCTTCAGGGCTACAAAATCAATTGAATAACCTTAATAAAGCATCAACTTCTCTAGGACTTAAAGTGAACTTAAAGAAAACAAAAGTTATGGTTTTTAGAAAAGGGGGACATTTATCAAAAGCAGAAAATGGTTCCATCAGGGAAAAGAGATTGAAGTTGTTAGCAATTATAAGTATTTGGGATTTACTTTTACCACAGAGCTATCGTACGACATTGCATTCGAAGAATATGCAGGCAGGGCTAAAGCCAAAATTATAGAAATTATGTAAACAATGTGGAGTTTGGGAACAATGGATAGAAGTCTATTTTTTAAACATTTTGATGCGCAAGTGAAAGCTATGCTTTTATATACAGCAGAAGTCTGGGGACAGTCTCATCTGCATATAATTGAATTACCTCACTTGTTTGCATACAAATGTTTTTGAATGTACGCCCAAATACCCCAAATACAATGGTATACGGTGAGTTAGGAAGGTATCCTTTGTATGTAGATAGTGCAATAAAATCAATGCGCTGCTGGTTCAAATTGCAAAAGCTGTCACTCGCTAGACTACCAAAACAAGCATATGAAATGGAAAAATCAAAATTATTTAATTGTACAAGAAATCGGTGTGTACAAACAGCTTTGGTATCTTCGATGAAACATTGTTTGGATACGTACGGCATTTTTTTGGTTTTGTTTTGTTTTTGTTTGGTTAAACGATGGAGTGAATTATGAGAAACTGTTTTTTTACGTGAACTTAAACAACGCATGATTGACTGGTTATAGACAAAATTGAGATTGTAAAATAGTGACTGATATTCAACATATCGTTCCTTCAAATCCTTATGGCAGCTTGGGAAATATTTAACTGGTATTACAATTTCTAAATTTTGCAAAGTGTTCCTGAGATTTCGACGTGGTATTAGTGATTTGAATGTCCATGAAAGATATGCACTGAACTCTAAAACCTGTTCATTCTGTGTTCCTGAGATTTCGACGTGGTATTAGTGATTTGAATGTCCATGAAAGATATGCACTAAACTCTAAAACCTGTTCATTCTGTCATCAAATCGAGGACGAAATACATTTTTTCATTGTTTGTCCATACTATACAGATTTAAGAGTTAAATACATTTTGACCCATACTAGAAATGTTCATCAGTATCGTTGCTTCCTTTACTGCAAAGTGAAAATAGAATTGTAACTCGCTCTGTAGCTATGTTTATCTTCAAAGCACTGAAACGAAGAGAAGAACTGCTATCAGTTAACACACAAATGCTAGAGTACTTTCAGGAAGAACATAAATGTTTGTTATGCAAATATTTTCTTTCATAATGTTTAGTGTATGCACCGAGCGCGTGTGTGTTCTACTTTTGTTTTTGACCCCATCGCAGATAGGTCGGTGCCCTTTGCAATTAAGCTATTTGAGTCGAGTTTCATTTGTCTCAGTCTGTCTCTCTCTGTCTTTCTGTCTCTGTCTGTGTTTGTCTGTCTGCCTGCCTGTCTGTCTGTCTGTCTGTCTGTCTGTCTGTCTGTCTTCTCTCTCTCTCTCTCTCCCTCCCTCCCTCCCTCCCTCTCTCTCTCTCTCTCTCTCTCTCTGATTCCTTTACCTTTCTTTCTATCTATGGTAAACGGTGGTTGCTCTGTCTTCAGGGTCACAGCCGCGTTGTGCACGTGCTGCACTACACAGACTGGTCGGGAGAAGAACCCGGCGCCATTTTCGACATCACTCAACTGGTGAACCTGATCAGCAATGTCACTGACTCTGCCCCTGTGCTCGTCCAGTGCCTGTGAGTTGTCACCCCTGACATGTCATGGCCTCTCCCCCCCCCTCTCTCTCTCTCTCTCTCTCTCTCTCTCTCTCTCTCTGTCCTCGCCATTTGAACACTTCTGACGCCTCATTACAATCGTTGGTGTGCAAAGGTACTGGGGGTCACACTCCCGTGTGTTCGCATGCCTTTCCATGTAGTGCGTCTATATGAACATTAGCCCATGCATGCGCATGGAGCGCGTGCACTCGCACCTGTGTGTGCGCGCGTGTGTGTGTGTGTGTGTGTGTGTGTGTGTGTGTGTGCGTTGTGTGTGTGTGTGTGTACGTGCGTGCGTGTGTGTGTGTGTGTGTGTGTGTGTGTGTGTGTGTGTGTGTGTGTGTGTGTGTGTGCGCGCGCGCGCGCGCGCGCATTCATAAAGGCACGATCCTTATCAACCCAAGATGGCCATGTCAAGATTGTCATTTGCTTTCTCTTAGATTACCGTTTGCTCGCTCTCACAGACTGTCGTGTGTTATCTCTTAGACTATCATCTGCTGTCCATTGCTATCTCTTAGGCTATCATCTGCTGTCCTTTGCTATCTCTTAGACTATCATCTGCTGTCCTTTGCTATCTCTTAGACTATCATCTGCTGTCCTTTGCTATCTCTTAGACTATCATCTGCTGTCCTTTCTATCTCTTAGACTATCATCTGCTGTCCTTTGCTATCTCTTAGACTATCATCTGCTGTTCTTTGCAATCTCTTAGACAATCATCTGCTGTCCTGCTATCGTTCGCTATCTCACTGACTATCATCTGCTATCGTTGGCTATCTCTCAGACTGTCATGTACTATCGTTTACTATCTCTCAGACTGTCGTCTGCTATCGTTTGCTCTCTCTCAGACTATCATCTGCTGTTGTTTGCTATTTCCCAGACTGTCATCTGCTGTTGTTTGCTATTTCTCAGGCTGTCATCTGCTGTTGTTTGCTATTTCTCAGACTGTCATCTGATGTTGTTTGCTATTTCTCAGACTGTCATCTGCTGTTGTTTGCTAGTTCTCAGACTATCATCTGCTGTTGTTTGCTAGTTCTCAGACTGTCATCTGCTGTTGTTTGCTAGTTCTCAGACTATCATCTGCTGTTGTTTGCTAGTTCTCAGACTGTCATCTGCTGTTGTTTGCTAGTTCTCAGGCTGTTATCTGCCCTCTCTAGGCTGTCGAAAACTTTTTTCTAAACTTTTCATTGACATTGCTAGTACTAGGACTGTGTCATGTAAATAGAGGTTTAATCGAATTCATTAAAAACAAAACAAGTTTACAAAGTTCTCCACTGTGTTTACCACTGGATCACCAAACGATACAACACGTTAGGATTTCACAGGTAAATCAGATGCTTTCGAAAAGTCGGACAAATGTTATGTTCAGTTTAGCCTTTTTACCCTTTTTTTTCTTGGGGGGCAGGGGGGGGGGGGGGGGGTTAGGGAAGGGGCAGCAGGATACAACGTGGTACCTTTTATCATTGTGTGCGTCAACCAGGTAACCTTTCTGAACAGCAGTATTTGCACGACCATGTTCATATTGCCCCCATGACTGTAGGCTGTCGGGCTCGTAGGCAGTGAGGAATGTCCACAGCTGTGTCCTCAGTCATGCATAACAGGGTAGAGTCATTCAGAAT
>CM065721.1:85152927-85172927 GCA_033310375.1 Conus canariensis
AGAGAGAGAGAGAGATGAAGTGAAAAGACAAATCGAACAATGGTAAAGAAAAAAATAATAATAACAAATTTAAAAAACCATCCTTAGTTCCAGTATTTGGAGCGTCTGTTCTCTCAAGGCCTTCGGACTGTAGAGTGTACATTAACATCGGAGACACGTCACGGAAATGGTTAAAAGAGAAATGGTGTCATGACGTTCAGGTTATTGTCAAATCATAAACAGTGTGAAACATCATTCTGCTGTGATTACTTCGTCACTTCCGCTAACATCTGAAACATCATCCTGTTATGCTGTGATTACTTCGTCACTTCCGCTAACATCTGAAACATCATCCTGCTGTGATTACTTCGTCACTTCCGCTACACTCCCCCCCCCCCCCCCCCGCCTCACCCCCCCCCCCCCCCGCCTCCGCTCCACCCCCCCACCCCCCATCAATATATCAAAATACACCCCCCTCTCTCTCTCTCTCTCTCTCTCTCTCTCTCTCTCTCTCTCTCTCTCTCTCTCGTTCCGTTTCGAGCGATCATCACTCCCCCATATTATTTGTACCGGAGGGAAAAACTGGGTGGCTATTAAATGCATGTTGCAAGACAAATATATAACACATGTATAACATCATTGAAATACCGCCGTTACTTAACTTAGTACCAAAACAGCACTGAAGCCCGCCCACCCAAATCGATTAGCTTTTTCTTCTTTTTTTTTTTAATTTTTTTAATTTTTTTTTTTTAAAGAA
The DNA here is from genome assembly GCA_033310375.1 of Conus canariensis. Lineage (NCBI taxonomy): Eukaryota > Metazoa > Mollusca > Gastropoda > Neogastropoda > Conidae > Conus > Conus canariensis. Next base: position 85,153,664 of record CM065721.1, read on the forward strand.
TACATGTGTTTTTATTTTTCGTCCGGGAGAGCTTGATTTGCCACGTGAGCTTGATCTGCCACGTTTCAAAGAAGAACGGTAAATCTAGCGTTTCAAAGAAGAACGGTAAATCTAGCGTTTCAAAGAAGAACGGTAAATCTAGCGTTGAGCTTGATCTGCCACGTTTCAAAGAAGAACGGTAAATCTAGCGTTTCAAAGAAGAACGGTAAATCTAGCGTTTCAAAGAAGAACGGTAAATCTAGCGTTGAGCTTGATCTGCCACTTTTCAAAGAAGAACGGTAAATCTAGCGTTGAGCTTGATCTGCCACGCTTCAAAGAAGAACGGTAAATCTAGCGTTCAAGAAGAACGGTAAATCTAGCGTTCAAGATTTTTCGTGTATAAGTTTGTCTTTACATCAGGAACGTGTGACCTTGAAGAAAGTGACATATACCCGTAAGTGTTTCTTGTAAAGGCCAAAAATACTGATGGATGTATTCCGCGCTAGGGTATAAGCATTTGGCGTTCTAGAAATAGCAGTGTTGGGTGAATGATGGAATCAGGAATTTCTACATTTCTAGGTCAAGTCTCACTAAAGACACGTCCAGACCCGTGAGTGACCAAACCGCCGTGTGAATACACACGTAGAACATCCAATACCTTGCACGTAACAGCTCTGGTCGTTCGTTCGATGGGGGAAGAAAATCAAACACTAGAATACAGGAAGAGGCGATGGGGAACAACAGTCACTCTGTTAGCACTCACTGAAATGCCAACATGAACACTCGGTGGTAACAACCTTGATGCACTCTGACTTTCCTTAGGATCAGTGATCAACGGGATATAGCTGTGACAATGGCACTGGTAACTGAATGAACTGATGCACTGTGATGTTGGAAGGTTCAGTACCACCACTGCTACAAAGTGGCCCAGCAGTGACTTTCCCTACGATCAGTGATCAACGGGATATAGCTGTGACAATGGCACTGGTAACTGAATGAACTGATGCACTGTGATGTTGGCAGGCTCAGTACCGCTACTGCTACAAAGTGGCCCAGCAGTACAAGCAGAGCCTGACGGTGTATGGAAACGTCTAGCACCAGTCAGCCTGACCCGATTCCAGAGCGGATACCGTCGACAGAGAACCCACGTCCGGAATGTTCACATTGAAGGACAGTGGAAAAGATCAAAGAAGACTTGGACCCATCATCATTTTCTGCACTTGTTAGCTATGATTTTTTGCATTTGGTAGCTATGATTATTCTGCACTTGTTAGCTATGATTTTCTGCGTTTGTTACCTATGATTTTCTGCATTTTTAGCTATGACTTTTCTGCATTTGTTAGCTATGATTTTCTTCATTTGGTAGCTATGATTTTCTACATTTGGTAGCTATGATTTTCTGCATTTGTTAGCTATGATTTTTCTACACTTGTTAGATATGATTTTCTGCATTTGTTAGCAATGATTTTCTACATTTGGTAGCTGTGATTTTCTGCATTTGTTAGCTATGATTTTTCTACACTTGTTATCTATGATTTTCTACATTTGCTAGCTATGATTTTTCTACACTTGTTAGCTATGTTTTTCTGGATTTGTTGGCAATGATTTTCTACATTTGGTAGCTATGATTTTCTGCATTTGTTAGCTATGATTTTTCTATGCTTGTTGGCTATGATTTTCTACATTTGTTAGCTATTATTTTTGCATTTGTCAGCTATGCTTTTCTGCCCTTGTTAGCTATGATTTTCTGCATTTGTTAGCTATGATTTCCTGCGCTTGTTACCAATGATTTTCTGCATTTGTGAGATATGATTTTCTGCAGTTGTTAGCAATGATTTTCTACACTTGTTAGCTACGGTTTTTTTTTTTTTTTTTTTTTTTGCATTTGTTAGCTATGATCTTTGTTTTTTTTTTGCATTTGTTACCTATGATTTTCTGCATTTGTTATCGATACTTTTGTGTGTGTGTGTGTGTGTGTGTGTGTGTGTGTGTGTGTGTGTGTGTGTGTGTGTGTGTGTGTGTGCATTTCTTAGCTATGATTTTCTGCATTTAGTTAGCTATGATTTCTTTTTTTTTCCCTTGTTAGCTATGATTTTTTTTTGCACTTGTTAGCTATGAATTTCTGCATTTGTTAGCTATGATTTTCTGCAGTAGAAAGAAACTCGTGGAGAGCGTGGCAGCAGAGAGTCCTCAGAAGAGAAGCCCCCTTCAAGCAAGTGTTTCGGCCCTTATCTCCTGACACTCTAGGGGGGTTGGGCCACACCCGGTTCATGACTCCGGATGTCCCTCTGCTGCCCCTTTTTTTCCCATCTTGGGACGAGCCATGGCTGGGATTCGAACCCATGACCCTCTGGACATGCTCATTTTCCACTTAATGACTCGCGCTTTAACCACTGAGCCACAGGGACACCTGATATTTGTAGGGAAATTAAGCCTTATGAAGTTCACTTTTGTTCCTCCTTGACCAGATCCAGCTTGAATACCTCTCTGCCGCTTCTGCCATTGCTTTCAGGGCTCTGGTTTTTTCCTTTCCTGCAACTGAGAGCTGTTTCATGAGGCTGTATGCAGACGTTCCTACAAACCCCCTAGCTCCAATTTCTGCAGTGAGGACTTTGACCTGATAGCCTTCTCTCCTCAGGCTGTTTGCCAGATCAGCATACTTTTCAGTCTTGTAGATTTGAGCTGCCTCCATTCTGTTCTCATATGGCACCGTGAGCTCGATCATGATCAGCTGCTTGGTTGACTTAGAGTGGACTACTATGTCTGGTCTCATGCCACTCTTGCTGATGATCTCTGGGTGACTCTTCCATTCTGGGAGGTCTGCAGTGCACTCCCAGTCATCTGCCCCGTCCAGCAGACTCTGCCTGCATGTTTCGAGTGGCACTGTTGTTCTTGGCCATGATTTGCTGCCTCCTGCCGTGAAGAATGTTGCGGGTGCTTTTGGAGTCCTGATTTTCCCTTTTGTGGTGTTGGTACTAGCCCAGACTACTTGTACAATTTCTTTGAGCACTTGGTTGTGCCTCCATGTGTACCTTCCTTGAGCCAGGGCTACTTTACATGAGCTTAGGACATGCTCCACTGTTTGTTTTTCATGGCAGAGGGGGCATGCAGGATCGTCTGTTTTCCCCCACTTCACCAGGTTTGCATTTGAGGCAGAAGGTCATATGCAGATCTGAGAATGAAGCTGATCCTGAGAGGGGCCATGTGCCAAATGTCATTCCAAGTGAGACTTCTTTGGAGTGCATTCTCCCACGTTGTCCATTGCCCTTGCTGGCTCTGCTGGACTGCTTTTTGGAGTCTTTTTTGGTCTTCTTCTTTTCTCATCTCCTGAATCATCATGTCTCTTTTGGCTTTTCCTTTGGCCTTTGACCACCATTCAGTTTTGGTCACCCCCAGTCCCTGTCTGTTGGTCTGTGTGTGTCCTGTTATTTCTCTGATCTTGAGACTTTCTTTTGCAGAATCCATCGCCTCTTGAACTTTCCATTTTCTGCCTGTCTTCAGCTGGGGCTTAATTGCTTCTACCACCTTGTCTCCTGAGTCCTCCAGCATGCTTTGAAGTCTGATCTTCCCTGCTTTGTATTCCTCCAGGATGGATTTCAGGGGTAGTTTCAGCTTTGCTTGGCGACAGTACAGCGCTATGTCAGTCAGACAGGGTGGGACACCAAGCCATTTCCTTGTGAACTTGTTGATTTTGGCTTCCATTGCCTCCACTATGCTGGTGCAGATGTCGTATATCATCAGAGGCCATAGGAGCTTTGGTATCAGCATGAACTGCAGACACCAGACCTTGTATTTGCCAGGGAGCCCACACTGGTCAATGGTCTCCAAGCCTTCCTCCGCCATCTGCTTGGTTTCTTTTGCTCTTTGTGTGTCTTTCAGCGTATCATCATACCATCTTCCAAGGCTCTTGACTGGTTCTTCTGTGACTGTTGGAATGGCCTGGTTGGCAACACTGAAGACCACAGATCCGGCCACTTTTCCTTTCCTCAGTGAGAGACTCCGTGATTTCTTTGGCTTGAACTTCATTCTGGATGAGGCAACTATGTCGTCCAGCCTCTCCAGCACATGACGTGTCTCGTCTTCTCTGGATGAAATCACTGTAGTGTCATCCATGAAGGCCTTGAGAGGAGGCATCTTGTATCCATCGCCAAGGTCTGTTTGTCTCGCGTTGTTTGTTGCTGCTTTCAAGATGAGTTCCATTGCCAGCACGAACAGTATTGGGGAAATTGCACAGCCCATTGCAATACTCACTTCCAAGTTGATCCAGTCTGTTGTGTACTCCTTGGTAGAGAACCGCATTGAGAAGCCATTGAAGTACTTCTTGAGCATGTCGCGGATGTTCTTTGGCACATGGTACATCTCAAGAGCCAACTGTATCATCTCATGGGGCACAGATCCATATGCGTTTGCCAGATCAAGCCACACTACGTCCAGGTCTCTCTTTTCTGTTTTTGCTTTTTGGATTGCGTCCCAGATCATTGTGGCGTGTTCTACACAGCCCGCCACGCCTGGGATGCCACCTTTCTGGACTGACACATCCAAGTACTTGTTTTCCATCAGGTACTTGGTCAGCCTTGCTGCCATGACAGAGAAGAAGATTTTTCCTTCGACGTTCAGTAGTGATATTGGCCTGAACTGGCTAATGTCACTTGAGTTTTGCTCTTTGGGGATGTACACACCATCTGCCGTCATCCACTGGCCGCTGATCTTCTGGTTTCTCCAAGCCGATCGCAGCAGCCTGTGGAGCCACTCCAGCACCTTGGGACATTTCTTGTAAAGCTGGTAAGGTATTCCGTTTGGCCCTGGTGATGATTTGGCTCTGGCTTTGTCGACCACCTTCTTGATTTCCGCCAACGTTGGAGGCTTGCCATTGAACTGTTCCTCAGGGTTGGTTGGCCACACCAGACCTTGAATGTCGAGTGGTGCTTTGCTCTGTGGGTCAGAGTATGTTTTCCTCAGATGCTGCTCAAGAACTCCTTTGTCCACACTTAGGGTCCCAGATTTTGGCTGCTCAAACAGTGTTCTGGCAAACTGGAAGTGGTCTCTGAAGAAGCGCTCTTGTGTCTTCTTCTTTTTGCTCTTCCTCTTCCTCGCAGAGAGCGTGGCAGCAGAGTCCTCAGAAGAGAAGCCCCCTTCAAGCAAGTGTTTCGGCCCTTATCTCCTGACACTCTAGGGGGGTTGGGCCACACCCGGTTCATGACTCCGGATGTCCCTCTGCTGCCCCTTTTTTTCCCATCTTGGGACGAGCCATGGCTGGGATTCGAACCCATGACCCTCTGGACATGCTCATTTTCCACTTAATGACTCGCGCTGCATTTGTTAGCTATGATTTTCTGCATTTGTTAGCAGCGGGTTTTTTGCATTTGATAGTTGTGATTTTTTTTTTTTTTTTTGCAGTCGTTAGCTATGATTTTCTACACTTATTAGCTTTTGTTGCATTTGTTAGCTACAAATTTCTTCGTTTGTTATCGATGATTTTCTGCATTTGTTAGCAATGAGGTTTTTGCATTTGTTACCTATGATTTTCTGCATTTGTTAGCAATGATTTTCTGCATTTGTTAGCAATGGGGTTTTTTTTTGCATTTGATAGCTATGATTTTTTTTTTTTTTTTTTTTTTTTTTTTTTTTTTTTGCAGTCATTAGCTATGATTTTCTGCATTTATTAGCTTTTTTGTTGCATTTCTTAGCTACAAATTTCTTCGTTTGCTATCGATGATTTTCTGCATTTGTTAGCAATGAGGTTTTTGCATTTGTTAGCTATGATTTTCTGCATTTGTTAGCTATGATTTTTTGCAGTTGTTAGCTATGAATTTCTGCATTTGTTAGCTATGATTTTTTGCATTTGTTAGCTTGTTTTGCTCTTTCGTGATTTTCTTTTGCTTCTTAGGTGGCACCTTTGGTTGGTTTTTTGAAAACTCAACAAACATACTACGGTATTGCACACCAGAGTTTTCTAGGATAGCATTCTTGTTTAAACCGAAAAGGCAGAGGAGTCAAATTACCACTTTCCGCGGTCACTGAGGAGAAACAATCAGGTTTCGAAATATCAGTATCTGACCAGGAGTTATATGCTAGTGAGTTTCCTCTCTATTGCACAATGTCTCCTCCTTGGAGACTATAAGCTTGCTGAAGGCTCATTTTGAGAAGCATTTATTTCATTTTCCCCATTCACCCACTTAAGCACATACTGTTAGTTAGGCAGAATTATCTACCACTGCAGATATGAATCCTTATCTCCCCCTATTTCTTCAATCTAAGACATAAGAGCAAGCTTCGTTTATAATTGAATATTTCTTGCAGTCATTGCAACACCAAGCTGCTCTGTAATTTGCTGGAATGGTGCTCGGTATTTATCCTTGGAATTTATTAGTTTATTATATTACAAATAAATGTGCCTTTGAAGAGGGATTACGATGGTTCCCTCAGGCAGCTAGCGAAGGGCTTCTCATATTTATAATATATTCCCCCGTTTTCTTCATCTTCAAATTTTTTTTAATTTTTTTTTTTTTTTTTTTTTTTTTTTATAAAGCTCAAATCTTTGCCAAGTCATTACTATAACGACTGAAGAATTGTTAGCCTGCACTTGTTTTCCCCCACCACTTAATTGTTCAGCATCATATATAATATATATATATATATAGAGAGAGAGAGAGAGAGAGAGAGAGAGAGAGAGAGAGAGAGGGTTTTTTTTTTTTTTTTTTTTTTTGCATTTGTTGCTATGGAACAGAATCTTGGTTTGGTACGCTTATGTATTTGAATCAAATTTCCCAATTTTGGTATCTTTTATACCTGCCTCAATTACTGAGTTAAGGCCTTTTAATTGTGTGTAGAAGGAGCGTATATCGATAATTTTTTTATGTGTAAAATGTGCGTATCCGTCGGTTTTGTTTTGGTTTGGATTGGTTTGGTTCGGTTGTTTTTTTCGTATCGGTTTTTTTTTTTTTTTTTTTTTTCCTTTTTTTTTTTTTTTTTTTTTTTTGGGGGGGGGGGGGGTCTGTTTCATTTTTAAATACCCCTGCGGTTTTTGTATGCTTGCTACTACACACGTTTATTTCATCAATGTATCAGAAGTACCTGTTTTATTGTCGCTAGAATCAGACCTGAATGAAAACATGCTATGTTTGGCTGTAGTATCTGCAAAATACCTTTTTAATGAATATCGACCGAAATGCCACCCCCATGACCGGCTGGACGATGAACAATGTCACTTCACATGTGAAGAAAGGGTGGTCAGAAATTCATGTCCTACCTGGTTCCTTCAATGACAATTAAATCAAACCACTGTTAAGCACAAATGATTTAGCTGTTCTTGCCAGACGTTGCTTAGACCGACAGAGTGAATGCAATCTTAGTGTCGTTAGAAAAATCATTGAGTCAGCTTCTCGTTTGTCAACGCAAGAAATGGATGGGTTGTATCTTGCAAGAAGTTTCGTGCAATATTGTGTTCCCTCAGTTACACAGAACCATGTGCAGCCCGTTTTTGGTCTACTAAATATGGACTGGAGTTAAATGAAAATATATGGAAGATACTCCGCTGGTGCGCAACGGAAACCAGACTGAGTTTTACCATGGAAAATCTTACAAAATATTTATCCGACAAATATGATGCTATGCAAAATAAAAATCACGGATAATCGAAATTGTTCATATTCCACTGATGAAACTGATTACATTGAACATTTCGTTTTTCACTGTCCTGAGGTTGATTCATTTTGGGAATTTGTTAATCAACATATATCAGCTGTATACAACACAAACATCGTGTTTTCTGAAGAAAATGGGCTCTTTGGAATTCTTAGACAAGAAAAGATTGACAAATACATACTACTGAAAATAAACCATATTGTGATTACTGCAAAGATATGTATAAACATATATTAAAAAAAAAAAAAAAAAAAAAAACGGAATCTAAGTTGCCAGTTTCAGTAATTTTAGAAAACAAGAGCATCTGAGGAAAAAAAAATATAAAGAGCTCTCACACTTGCTCTCACACACATAGGCCTGTGCACATTCACACACACACAGAGTAACAAATACATGCATGTGTTTGCGCATATTGGCGTGCGCGCACATACACTACAACACTCACAGGTACACATACACATACATGCACACATATAACACGGTCTTGGTGACCTTCCTTCACAAAGAAAGTGACCAAAATCTTAACACGCCTTTTCGTTGTCCACTCCTCTGTGCTTTCTTGCACTCTTTCGTTTTCGTATGTGTAAGACTGATACACATGGGGAATGTGGAAAATGAGGAAGGTCATGCATACAAATTTACTTTCTACAAAGCTCATGCACACGCACATCCGCATACATATCAAAATAGATTTTTTTCTGGATAATGTTTGCAGAGCTGTATCACAAACAAAATGTTAATTTATACATTACTATAGCATGTAAAATGTACTTTTTCATGGTTAGTTACTGTTTTGTTGAAAATGTTACAACAATTTGTATCATCTGATATGATATAGTTACACAAATATTTGTGCAAATCGTCGAGTTGATAATTATACCAAACTTGAATTGTATGATTTCAGATTTGTCGCAAATTTTGTGCGAGCTGTGCTGGAGTGCTGGCACCAATTTAGAGAAGAATTGCTGAGTTGTTTCTGGACGGATGGAACCAATTTAGAGAGAAATTGCCGAGTTGTTTCTGGAGTGCTGACACCAATTTAGAGAAGAATTGCTCAGTTGTTTCTGGAGTGCTGGCACCAATTTAGAGAAGAATTGATGAGTTGTTTCTGGAGTGCTGGCACCAATTTAGAGAAGAATTGCTCAGTTGTTTCTGGACGGATGGCACCGATTTAGAGAGGAATTTCTGAGTCGTTTCTGGAGTGCTGGCACCAATTTAGAGAAGAATTGCTGAGTTGTTTCTGAGCTGATGGCACCAATTTAGAGAAGAATTGCTGAATTGTTTCTGGTGTGCTGGCACCAATTTAGAGAAGAATTGCTGAGTTGTTTCTCGAGTGCTGGCACCAATTTAGAGAAGAATTGCTGAGTTGTTTCTGAGCTGATGGCACCAATTTAGAGAAGAATTGCTGAGTTGTTTCTAGACGGATGGCACCAAATTACAGAAGAATTGCTGAGTTGTTTCTGGAGTACTGGCACCAGTTTAGAGCAGAATTGCTGAGTTGTTTCTGGACTGATGGCACCAGTTTAGAGAAGAATTGCTGACTTGTTTCTGAGCTATAATAACTTACATTCCCAGTTATTATCATTCATTAATTGAGCAAATGTAAGTTTCGGAAATCTGAAAACTATCTTTTATTTAGCTATTTAGTTAGTTAGTTGTTTAGTTAGTTAATGAGTTGTTGTTACAAAGGTTTAGCATTTCTTGTGTTTTACATGTATTGTCGATCCACACTCATACTTTGTGTACACGATCATGCATGCAATCACATACCTACACCTTACATGGTATGAGTGAATCAGTGCACCATACACTAGGTCACATAGAAACCCTGACTTGTTTGTATCAAACTCTAAAATGTAAAGTATGTTTCTGTTGTACTTGTCTATAGAGAACATACATCATCATACGAGAGCGAGCGAACGAGGTGCAGAGACAGGAGAATAACAGTCAAATGGAATGAATGAGTCAGTACATCATACACTAAGTCAAACAGTAAGCCAGACTCTTTTATACCATAAATAACACTAAACGTTCGCCACAAATGTCCACTGTAGAAATTAAAACAAATAGAGAGAGAGAGAGAGAGAGAGAGAGAGAGAGAGAGGAGGAGGAGAGGGGGATAACAAAAAATGAAAAACCGCCTTAATAATAATATAAGCTTGCTGAAGGCTCATATTGAGAAGCATTTATTATTCCCCATTCACCCACTCAAGCACATGCTGTTAGTTAGGCAGAATTATCTACCACTGCAGATATGAATGCTTATCTCCTCCTATTTCTTCAATCTAAGACATGAAAGCAAGCTTTGTTTATAACTGAATATTTCTTGCAGTCATTGCAACACTAAGCTGCACTGTAAGTTGCTGGAATGGTGCTCGGTTACTTATCCATGGAATGTATTAGTTTATTATTATATATATTATATATATATATATATATATATATATAATGCAACCTTAATGGAAAAAGGGTGTGTTTTTTTAATAGTAAAACATGATGTTCATTAATATGACCATAAACGTTATTGCTGTTGTTGTTGCTTGTTTATCATTTTGTGTTTTTGTCCACAAAAAGGAAAAAAAGAAAACAGTGATGGACTGTAGAGATTAGGAGGAAGGAGCCCTGAACACATATTGGTAATCACCGTCTCCCTCCCCTCCTTAAAAAAAAAAGGGGGGGGGGGGGGGCGGGGGAAAGAGAGAGGAGAAACGAGAGGCTAGCAACCTCACGAAAACAGAGAACGAATTTGCAGGGGATATGTATAATGACAAGAAATACCAACAATATTTCATGATAAATGCATATCATGTCTATTGGCGCTCTGCGGTCATGTGAAAAATGGTAGGACGATGTCAATTCATTCTTTTCCTTTTCCGCTCTTTAATATTTGACTTAATCTGCATGTTGATCGCGCCTTTATTGTTTTTAAAATGTTAACTGCTTGTTGTTTAATGAAAATGTTACCTGGCTTCTTTTTTACCCTCGCAGAAATAGGATTGTTGTTTAATGAAAATGGTACCTGGCTTCTTTTTTACCCTCACAGGAATAGGATGTAAAGGGGAGAAATAACTTAAAAGAGAGAGAGAGAAGGAGAGAGAGGGAGGGAGAGAGAAACAGATGTACTTTGAACAGCGATCCAACCCACGGTTCTGGGTGAATTCCAGTCTCGTTGGTTGGTATGTTGTGAGCATGTTTGTGCATAGCCACGAAGCACCTTGGAAATGGCTCAGTAGGGTTGATTCTGCTGCACACGAATGCCGGTGTTGGTGCTGTGAATGGACGAGCCTGGATGCAGCTGTGTGTGGGTGACCAGAAGGAGCGGCATGGGGAAATGCCACAGATGACACATGGAGAATGAGAAAAGGAAAAAAAAACAAAAACAAAAACAAAAAAAACTGTGTACATATCATAAAATTGTTCAACCGTTCTGTTTACGTTTTCGTATTTGACTTTCAATGTATTATTAGCTTTTTTAAACACATTTGACTTTCAATGTATCATGTTTTTAACGTACTTAACTTTCAGTGTATTATTACCTTTTTTAAAGCAGTGAAAGCGCCTTAATATCATTTCCTTTCGTAATAAACTTTTCTTCTTCTGTTTCATACATTTCTATTCAATTGTTTATGAACTTTGAATATAATGGTCTTCGTGCCAATATGCTTGTGTGTTGCAAAATTTAGACAACAAAAAATAGAATTTTAACAGAAATGATTGATTTGAAAGTTTATCATGCACCTCTTGCAACGAATCCAGGTCAAATGTTTTTTAGCCTCAAATTCGGCAGCAGTTGAGAAAACCATATGAATAAAATCTGATCACAAGTAGGAAAAATCATAAATTATCAACATGATCATTATCGCAAAGAAGTACCTTTTCACTCACTCAATCGTTGTATGAATTTGTAAGTTGCGCTGTTTTCAAAGTCAGCAGTTAATGTTTGGTTTTCTAAGATTCCGTGAGCCCTGAAATACGTCAACTACTTTCAGCTGTCAGGAAGGCGAAGAACAAAAAGAACAAACAGGAGCTGCTTTTCATTGTGTGTGAAAAAAGTGCGTCAATGACCTCTCAATCTGCACTGTGTGGAAACGGTTCTGAAATAAAATCGCCTCTGTTGTCTCCTGTAGATTCAAGGTGAGTAATCAAACAGATAGGAGAAAACTTCGATGTGACAGTCAATTTTTCTATTAGAATCAGACGTGTCCTGAAAAAAAATCTTACTCGTGCTTTCGGTTGAGTTCAGTCTTATGGGTTAAAGTACTTTGAAAGCTCGTTTGTGTTTTATGTTCCTGTACATAATCTATATTCCTGTTTTTCATTTTTATTGTTTCGGATTTCTGTTTTTATGAGGAAAAAATGTCATAATTCTTAGCTACAATTTGATTTTACACGTATTTATATGAAACGTTTTTGTACATTTTTTGTCTCTGTTTTTATTGATCATGTGAAAAAATGGTATGATGATCTCAATTCATTCTTTTTATTTTTGCGATCTTTAATATTTGAATTAATCTGAATGCTGACCGTGCCTTTATTCTTTTTGAGAATGTTAATTGTCTGTTGTTTAATGAAAATGTTACGTGGCTTCTTTTTTCACCCACGCAGAAACAGGAAGTAAAGAGAAAAATAACTTTTCTTCCTAAAAAAAAAAAGAAGAAGAGAGAGGGAGAGAGTGGGAGGGAGAGAGAAACAGAGGTACTTTGAACAGCGATCCAACCCACGGTTCTGGGTGAATTCCAGTCTCATTGGTTGGTATGTTGTGAGCATGTTTGTGCATAGCCACAAAGCACCTTGGAAATGGCTCAGTAGGGTTGATTCTGCTCCACACGAATGCCGGTGCTGGAACTGTGAATGGACGAACCTGGATGCAGCTGTGTGTGGATGACCGGAAGGAGCGGCATGGGGAAATGCCACAGATGGCACACGGAGGATGAGAAAAGGCAAAAAAAAAAATAATAGATTTAAAAAAAAAAAAAAAAAAAAAAAAAGAAAAAAAAACCCAAACAAACAAACAAACAAAAAACACCTTTGTACATATAAATTTGTTCAACCGTTCTGTTTTTGTTTTCGTATTTCATTTCCAATGTATTATTACCTTTTTCCAACGTATTTGACCTTCAATGTATTATTATGTTTTTTAACGTATTTGACTTTCAATGTATTATTGTTTTTTTCAACGTATTTGACTTTCAATGTATTATTACCTTTTTTTTAATAACATATTTGACTTTCAATGTATTATTACCTTTTTTAACGCAGTGAAAGTGCCTTAATATAATTACCTTTCATAATTAACTTTTCTTCTTCTGATTTATACATTTCTATTCAATTGTTTGCGAACTTTGAATATAATGGTCTTCGTGCCAATATGCTTGTGTGCTGCAAAATTTGGACCAAAAAAAATTAACAGAAATGATTGATTTGAAAGTTTATCATGCACCTCTTGCAACGAATCCAGGTCAAATGTTTTTAGCCTCAAATTCAGCAGCAGTAGAGAAAACCATCTGAATGAAATATGTTCACAAGTAGGAAAAATCACTACTTAATAACATGATCACTGTCACAAAAAAGTACCTTTTCACTCACTCAATCGTCGTATGAATTTGTAAGTAGCACAATTTTTTTTTAAGTTAGCAGTTGATTCCATGAGTCCTGAAATACGTCAGCTACTTTCAGCTGTCAGAAAGGTGAAGAACAAAAGGAACAAACAGCAGCTGCTTTTTATTGTGTGTGGAAAATCAGTGTGTCAATGATCTGTCAATCTACACTGTGTGGAAACAGTTCTGAAATAAACACGCCTCTGTTGTCTCCTATAGATTCAAGGTGAATGATCAAATAGATACGAGAAAAAACTTCGATGTGACAGTCAATTTTTCTATTAGAATAATTTGTCCTTAAAAAAAAAAAAAAATCTTACTCATGCTTTCGGTTGATTCTAGTCTTATGGGTTAGAGTACTTTGAAAGCTCGTTTGTGTTTTTGTTCTTGTACATAATCCATATTCCTGTTTTTCGATTTTTATTGTCTTATATTTCCGTTTTTATGAGAGAAAAAATGTCATAATTCTTAGCTACAATTTTGATTTACACGCGTTGATTCGAAACTTTTTTTTTCTACGTTTCTTTTGTCTTTGTTTTTTATTGATCAGCCAATGAAGTTTGCGTATTATGAAGAAAGGTACCTGGACGTTAGAATTTTTTTTTTTTTTTATGAGAAGGAGGTGAATTTCGGTGTTTATAACGTTTTTGCCAAATATCGTGGCCAAGATTTGGCAGACATTTGCAACTGATTCTAAATAGATTCTAATCATTTTACTAAACAAATCGTTTTGTATGCAATGCCTATGAATGTAATCACAAAGAAGACCTTTTCATTGACGTAAGGTCAATTTTCAGCTATGTTTTCAAAGATGTCAATTCCCGATGGGGATTCACAGGCTTTAGATGTGTTGCGTAAGGCTGGCAAAAAACAGCAGAAATTATTTGTTGTCAAGTCATAACGATCGGCTATAATTTAACTGGTCAAAGTTTACGGTTTCTTTAATAGACCAGGTATTTCATGTTACGTTCACAACTGACGTGGGGAGAGGTAACATCAATCTCTTGTTGAAACAAATCTTACCACAGTTTTGGATAAATTTCAATTTCATAATTTCATACTGTGCATGTATGTTTATACACATAACGTTCTTGTTTCTCTATATTCCCACATTTCAATTTTTATTATTTTTTTTTATATCCCTGTGTATGTAGAACAGGCTGGTTTTTTTCCCCATTGTAATGCAGTTTTCTCTTTTTCGTATTGTGCGTATTATCAATTGTTCTATGAATTGTACCTTAGCTTTTGAATGGTCTTTGAACCGAACAACAATTGTTTTGATCTGAATTAATATCATATTTTTTACTGTGACTTGCCGACAAATGTGATTTTTTAATATCAAAATCTGGCAGCAGTTTGCATCTTTACATTTGTCGGCTGCTTCATATTTTCCTTATTTAAATGAAATTATTTCCCTTTAACTTGTTCAACCAATACTTTTTGTATTGTGAGATCTGACCATACAGTACGCATTAATCAAATACTTAGTCCTTTTTCATTCCATCTTAGAGAACTAAAAATATGAATCATCACACAGTCTTATAGTTCAAATTTTCAAATTTCTACAACAAACAGCATAAGATATTAATAAAACGTGGACTCACCAAATTTCACAACAGAAATTGTTTGGCCCACACTGGTGTGTCTCCAGGTCGGTTTTCTGGAATAGGGCGACGAGTTCTTCAGCCTTGGACTGTGTCCGTTTAAGAGTGCCAGAAATTCGGTCAAAATCACCGAAAATCGGATTAGTAGTAAACATTTTTGTGTCGACCGAGCGTTTTGATGTACCGTCATACAACGGATGCGTTTGGTATTATTAGACACAAAATACTTAAGACATAACCTAAAGGACTTTTTTTTTTTTAAAGAAATGTTCAGTTATAAAAAACTTCTTGAGTGCAGTTGATCATTTCAGTTGCACATCTCTCTGACTCTCTGTCCCTGTCTCTGTCTCTGTCTCTGTCTCTCTCTCTCTCTCTCTCTCTCTCTCTCTCCTCTCTCTCTCTCTCTCTCTCTCTCTTTCTTCCCCCCCCCCCAAAAAAAAAAAAAAGGTGCCACATGGTTCCAAATACTGCTTCATATGTGTATGATAACACCGAGAAGATGATGTAGCTGAACATTTTTCACTTTTTAGGAAGGTTATATTAGTCATTGTCAACGCATAACAGGGAATGGCTTCTGAATGAAATAGGTATAGCAGAGATACTTTTTCAATAACTGACAATTCTGCTCAGAATTAGTGCCTGTGGCAGACGTTCAAACTACAGATGTAAGATGAGTGCACTCACCACCTGAACGTTTTAACGTAAAACCCCGCCAAAGAAGAGAAGAAGGAAAACGAGGTGTTCTGCCAAATACAACATCAGTATTCAAAGGCAAATCATTAGCTCATTTACTACAAAAAGGAGTAATAAATAGTACAGTAAAAAATAGCTCCAGTGCATACGACCCAGCACAGTTAATGCTCATCACTCTGCTTTGAATTTCTTGACAACATTTTAAGATTTGGGAATTTGAAAAGAATACAGAGTGTGTGTATACCTAGCATACTTAAAAAATTCACGACATGAATTTGAGGAGAAAATAAATAGGAAGTTAGAATGGTGGTAAGGAGCGAGACCAGAGCAGTCGAAAGTTGCAGATTAAACAGTTCAGCGAAGTACTATTTCTATAGCTGTGACTACAATAATGGCAGTGATTCGAAAAACAAGAATATCAGTCAATGGTTCTGAACCGTGAGATCAAAAGGCTCTGAACTACATAACATTATAGTTACACAATGGCTCTTTTTTGTACAAACAATACTTTATTTACGTAGGGAGGGGGGGGGGGGGGAGTCTGAAGATATGAGCAGGGCCAAATTTTGCACTTTTTGACACTTCAAATATCGTCTATTTGGACGTTTAAAATTCAACATTTTTTGACAGTTCAATATGACGCCCCTTTGGATGTTCAAAATGCAAAGCACTAGGTGTTTGCTTACGTTCAAAACAGCTCGGTTCCCCGCCCATTCAGGTATAAAGCAATCTGATTGATACCAGATTCATCACAGACCCTAAGAACGAAGTATGTCGGACAACGAAAGGCATGTTTTTAAAGCATTTCCTTGGAGTTCCAGTCTACAATTGTAAGCAGAAGGACCAAGTTTTGAAGCATTTCCTTGGAGTTCCAGTCTACAATTGTATGCAGACGGACCAAGTTTTGAAGCATTTCCTTGGAGTTCCAGTCTACAATTGTAAGCAGAGGGACCAAGTTTTGAAGCATTTCCTTGGAGTTCCAGTCTACAATTGTAAGCAGAAGTACCAAGTTCTGAAGCATTTCCTTGGAGTTGTAGTCTACAATTGTAAAAGCAGAAGGACCAAGTTTTGAAGCATTACATTGCAGTTGTAGTCTACAGTTGTAAGCAGAAGCACCAAGCTTTGAAGCATTACATTGCAGTTGTAGTCTACAGTTGTAAGCAGAAGTACCAAGTTTTGAAGCATTACATTGCAGTTGTAATCTACAATTGTAAGCAGAAGGACCAAGTTTTGAAGCATTACATTGCAGTTGTAGTCTACAGTTGTAAGCAGAAGGACCAAGTTTTGAAGCATTACATTGCAGTTGTAGTCTACAGTTGTAAGCAGAAGGACCAAGCTTTGAAGCATTACATTGCAGTTGTAGTCTACAGTTGTAAGCAGAAGGACCAAGTTTTGAAGCATTACATTGCAGTTGTAGTCTACAGTTGTAAGCAGAAGGACCAAGTTTTGAAGCATTACATTGCAGTTGTAGTCTACAGTTGTAAGCAGAAGGACCAAGCTTTGAAGCATTTCATTGCAGTTGTAGTGTACAGTTGTAAGCAGAAGGACCAAATGAAATGCTCACAGTTGTTGTTGACCGCCTTTCTCGGTCACGTTACGTCATGGTGAATGTCGCCTACTCAGTAAAAGAGTTTACACCCTTCGCATGCTGGCTTCAGTTCTCAGTGGCACCTCAAGAAAAACATTGGGAGGGGTCAACTTATCATCTGCCGCACACCCCGCCACCTCCCACCCCTTCCTCCTACCCCCCCCCCCCCCCTCCCGCCCTCCCCCCACTCTTCCAAAATTTGAAGGCGAAAATATGGATGGCATGTTAAGGTGCACTCCTCATTTCTCTCTCTCCACCCCTCCCCCCCTCCCCCCCTCACAATACCCTACCCCCACCCCGACTACCGTCTGCCACTCCCTTCTCCCCACCACCACCCCATCCCACCCCCCACCTCGCCACATCTCCTCCTCTCAGGATTTGAAAGGCACAAATGCGGGCGGCATATTTTGTGCATCGTCCCTCCACATCCACCCCTCTCTCTCACCCCCACCCTAACCGCTCTTCCGAAAATTTGAAAGACGAATCCCCTCCCCTCCCCTCCCCATTCCTCACAACGCTTTTATGACAATTGGGAAGTTAAACCCCTCTCCTCTCCTACACACACACACACACACACACACACACACACACACACACACACACACACACACACACACTTGTAGTTGTTTTCTAAATGAAGACTGCGCTGACGTTTTCGTCAGTTCAGGCCTCCTCCCCACCCCCCCCCCCCACCCCCCTCCTCTGCAAACTGTCTTCCGACGTCACTGTGGGATTGGGAGCCTTTCTCTTCCCACTGTTCCCCTTTAGTTTATGTCACTGTGGGGTTGGGAGCCTTTCTCTTCCCACTCTTTAGTTTATGTCACTGTGGGGTTGGGAGCCTTTCTCTTCCCACTGTTCCCCTTTAGTTTATGTCACTGTGGGGTTGGGAGCCTTTCTCTTCCCACTGTTCCCCTTTAGTTTATGTCACTGTGGGGTTGGGAGCCTTTCTCTTCCCACTGTTCCCCTTTAGTTTATGTCATTGTGGGGTTGGGAGCCTTTCTCTTCCCACTGTTCCCCTTTAGTTTATGTCACTGATTTCTATGCTTTCCTTTCTCTTCCCACTGTTCCCCTTTAGTTTATGTCACTGTGGGGTTGGGAGCCTTTCTCTTCCCACTGTTCCCCTTTAGTTTATGTCACTGTGGGGTTGGGAGCCTTTCTCTTCCCACTGTTCCCCTTTAGTTTATGTCACTGTGGGATTGGGAGCCTTTCTCTTCCCACTGTTCCCCTTTAGTTTATGTCACTGTGGGGTTGGGAGCCTTTCTCTATGTCACTGTGGGGTTGGGAGCCTTTCTCTATGTCACTGTGGGGTTGGGAGCCTTTCTCTTCCCACTGTTCCCCTTTAGTTTATGTCACTGTGGGGATGGAAGCCTTTCTCTTCACACTGTTCCCTTTAGTTTATATCACTGATCTGTAGGCTTTCCTTTCTCTTCACACTGTTTCGCTTTAGTTTATGTCACTGATTGGTATGCTTTTCAACTTTTGTTTGAATGATTTTCACTTGTGAATTATTCCGTTTCCTTTCGTGTAGACTTCAACTCAATTTTACGAACTACCTATGTCGCTGATGAACCAGATCTACGAACACACACACACACACACACACACACACACACACACACACACACACACACACACACACACACGCACAAGTAAAATTTGACAGAAATTGTTTTTAAAGCAGTAGAAAGAAAGAACGAAGAGAGAGAAAAAAGAAACATTTTAAAAAGAAATAAAAAAAAAGACGCGGCCAAAATCTTTAAAAAAAGAAAAAAAAGATAATAAATAAATTTAAAAAAAAACGAATGGAAAAAACGCACTTTCAATAGCAACGAAAGGATGAGGGCAGGCTTCTGAAACAGTCCGTCAAAATCTATTGCTGTTTACTATACACATAAAGGCCAGCTTTAAAATGTGGTTCTTAATCATTTTATGTGCCAGATGTATGAAGATGAAGTGTTTTAAGAAAACTTGGGCAAATCGTGAACATATCATTCTGTTCGACAGACAGACAGGTTCACGTCGATGTCTACGACACCAACGCTTCAGGCTTCAGAATTTTGACTTCCTTTGTTTTTAGAAGACATGTTCGTCTCTCTTTGTAAGATCCATATCAAAAAGCGTTTTCGTTGTCTTTTGCGTATAGATTAACTTAGAGATTA
>CM065721.1:85187927-85190427 GCA_033310375.1 Conus canariensis
CTCTTCATCCACTATGGGGTGGGGGGTGGGGGTGGGAGGTTGGGAGGTTCATATTAATTGTGTTGTTTAAAAAAGTAAACAATGCTGTGGGATGATGTTCATTGTACCAGGTGAAATAATGTGTTGGCATCAATATGCTGCTGTTTGTTGAGAGAAGATAGCAGTGATCAATGAAAAACAGGTATCAAGTGTTGCACACACACACACACACACACACACACACACACACACACACACACACACACACCACACACATACACACACACACACACAAATTAAAAAAAAAAAAGGAGGGGCAGGGGGGGGGGGACACATGTAAACAATGTTCTAGGTGAGTTAAGATCGTGTGATCATAATGAGACTAACTGTGGAAAATTTTCACACACATATTCATACACACACACACACACACACACACACACACACACACACACACACACACACACACAAAAGAGGGTAAAAATTATTATCATTAATCAGTCACTGATGGGTGATGATCATATGAGATCAACGGTAGTGTAGGAAGAGATTCTTCTCTGTTCCCTTAGACAGGAATGGTGGAGGTACTGGCAAGGCTTCTGTATGGTGAAGGCCCTCCAGTGGTCAATAAGGTCTTGCATTCATCAGTGTGTTGGCAGGCCAGGATTCTTCTTTTGGTGTTGTTGGGACTGTTCCACCGTCATTGGGGCTGCATGGATTAATTGCCGACCCGCCAG
Organism: Conus canariensis; assembly: GCA_033310375.1. Taxonomy (NCBI): domain Eukaryota; kingdom Metazoa; phylum Mollusca; class Gastropoda; order Neogastropoda; family Conidae; genus Conus; species Conus canariensis. Next base: position 85,188,644 of record CM065721.1, read on the forward strand.
GGTGGAGCATTGCAGAGGTGTTATGTCATAGTCTGGAGTGCCCGGTTCTCAGTATCACAATGATGGTCTTCTTCTTCGTTTACTTAGGTCGGAATCCTGGAGGTACTGACGGAGGCTGCTGTATGGTGAAGACCCTCCAGTGGTCAGTATGGTTTTGCACTCATTGGTGAGTTGGCAGGCCAGGTTTCCACTTTGGGCCAAGCTGGGAATGCTCCGCTGTCTCTGGGGCTGCACTGCATTGATGGTTTGAAAGACTCACAGGTGTGGAGTATAGTGGACCTGTGATGTTGAGGTCAGGGGAGCCTTATCCTCAGTCCAACAATGTTCACTTGGTCTGATTTGGGCGTCCGGTAGTATGCATCCCTCTTGTTGAAGTCTGGGTGCTGCTCAAGTCATCTTCCTATTTGTCTCCTTGGAAATATTTTAGATTTATTCCAAGGAGACTACCTTTTACAGTTGGGGCTGCTGTCCTTCCTTTGTCAGTTGGTCAGCTTCTTCATTTCCATATAGTGCAGTGTGAAGGTATTCACTGGATGGGAGTATTTTCAGTGACTGATAATGGTAATAATTTTAAATCAGTAGTACCAAGGTGGTGACCATTGTTATACAAGTGGAAAAATGCAGTGGTGATGGTGCAATGGTGCAAGGTGGGGGGGCATAGGAAAATACCAATGACCTGTGGGTGAAGCTCACTGGCATGGGTGAGATCAATGGTACTGTAGGATGATAGTCACTGAGGTAAGTGGAATAATAAGGTGGCATTGGTATAATATTGCAGGTTGAGAAAGTGGGTGGAGGGGGGTTGGGGTAGATGACTGGTGGGTGATGGTCATGTTTCATTGGAGATACTGTAGGATGATGATAATTGTTGGTATAAGTGGGATGATGTTGTGGCATGGTGTAAAGTGCCGGTGGGGGAATGGGGCAGGTGTTTAAAGATGGGTGGATGATGATGATGGTAAAGGTGTAGGTATGGTCATAGTGGTGTAGGATGATGGTCATTTTTGTAAAAGGAGTAGGAGAGTGCATTAGTAAGTGTGATAATGCCAGTGGGGGAGTAAAGGAAATGATTATAAAGACTGATGGATGTTGATAGCTGTGATGAGATCTACAGTACTGTAGGGGGGTGGCAGTCGTTATAAGTGAAATAATGTCATGGCATTGATGTAGTAATGCCAGTTGGAAAAAAAAAAAAAAAAAAAAGGGATGAAGAATAATGGATAATTGGTCGGGAGACCAAAAGACAAACACACAGACGGACAGAAACAAATACAAATAACCTCAATTTAATCAAAACAAATCGGAAATGAAATGAGGCAGGGAACAGTAAACGATAAACAAGTTGGGTATTTTTTTGCTCCATAAGAAACCTAACACAGAGTAACCTCAGATCTCCCTTGCATCTTTGGGTGGATTCTCAAGCGTAGGCTCAAAGATTGTCCCCTACATTTTATACTATTTGCATAATGTCTTTAGTTTTTCAGCAACTTTTTTCCTCCCCACACATTTCGTTTGGTTTCATTTACTACTCTTCGCTGGCTGCTTTGGGGGTGCTATTGGATTCTTTTTTGCACCCTTGGTGGTGAGAATACCACAGTATTATGGACTGTGGTGTGTCTCTATTTGACGCCAGGAGCGCAGGCAAAACCAGCCGTGTCTCCCTGATGAGTCCGACCCAGCGGACAAAAGGCCTCGGAGCAGGCAATACAATATATCTGCCTTCAAAAGGATTGCGATGGTTCCCTTAATGCAGCTAGTGAAGAGCTTTCATATCTGTAATATAT
>CM065721.1:85192927-85225427 GCA_033310375.1 Conus canariensis
AACTACCACCACCTCTTTCATCACCCAGCGAAATCATTTATTTTATTCACCTAAACCTTTTTTCTTTTTTTTTTAAATTTTTTATTTTATTTTATTTTTTTTAGTTTCTTCTGTTCATGTACTTATTTACCCCTTCTATATATAATTTTTTTTTTCCAGTTTGCCTCCCCCCCCCTCCTTACCATTATTATCAATCCACCATTATCACAACCGTCACAAAGATATCACACCACCCCACTAAACTAGACACACAACCCTATCGTATCACACAACCCCCCCCCCCCCCCCCCCCCTCCTTTTCCTCTCCCATAATCCCCCTTGTCATTTCCGCCTAGCGGCTATTCTCCCCACCACATGGACTAACAACAGATGAGTCATTTTCGTTCTTTGTTTGTACTGTCTTAAATGTTAAATGTGATTTATTTTTACGCCTGAAGAAGACCCAAGTGGTTGAAATGCATCGTGTCTTGTCATGTGCTTTGTTTGTCAATGTCATTGGCGGTAACTAACACCCTCTCTTTCTAAATTTTGCTTCGTTCTCCGCCGTCAGTCACTCCATTTTGAAACCTTATTTATTCTATTTCAGAGTATGTCATTATTTATCATCTTATTTGCAATTACTTCAATCCACATATTCTTATTTCGTATTCTATTATTACATTCTTGTTCCTAACGATTCAGACCCCTTAACGTCACTTCAAATTATTTTTTCTCCTCCCCCCATTCTCCTCCCCCCCCCCCCCCCCCCCCCCCCCCCCAACCCCCCTGCTGTCCTCACTTATTCGCTCCGTCATCTCTTTGTTCTCTTTGCGAACCTTTCTTACCTGACTTTTTCCTTCTTCGTGTGCTTTCTTCTTCGTGTTCTTCCTCCATCGTGTTCTTCCTCCATCGTGTTCTTCCTTCTTCGTGTTCTTCCTTCTTCGTTTCCTTCCTTCTTCGTGTTCTTCCTTCTTCGTTTCCTTCCTTCTTCGTGTTCTTCCTTCTCCATGTTCTTTCTTCTTCGTGTTCTTCCTTCTTCGTGTTCTTCCTTCTTCGTTTCCTTTCTTCTTCGTGTTCTTCCTTCTTCGTTTCCTTCTTTCTTCTGTTCTTCCTTCTTCGTTTCCTTCCTTCTTCGTGTTCTTCCTTCTCCGTGTTCTTTCTTCTTCTGTGTTCTTTCTTCTCGTGTTCTTTCTGCTTCTTCTCGTGTTCTTCCTTCTTTGTGTTCTTCTTCTTCATTTCCTTTCTTCTTCGTGTTCTTCCTCCTTCGTGTTCTTCCTTCTTCGTGTTCTTTCTTCTTCGTGTTCTTCCTCCATCGTGTTCTTCCTCCATCGTGTTCTTCCTTCTTCGTGTTCTTTCTTCTTCGTGTTCTTCCTTCTTCGTGTTCTTCCTCCATCGTGTTCTTCTTTCTTCGTGTTCTTCCTTCTTCATGCTCTTCCTCCTGCGTGTTCTTTCTTCTTCAGTGTTCTTCCTTCTGCGTGTTCTTCCTTCTTCGTGATCTTCCATCTTCGTGTGTTTCCTTCTTCGTGTTCTTCCTCCATCGTGTTCTTTCTTCTTCGTGTTCGTTCTTCCTTCTTCATGTTCTTTCTTCTTCGTGTTCTTCCTCCATCGTGTTCTTCCTTCTTCGTGTTCTTTCTTCTTCGTGTTCTTCCTCCATCGTGTTCTTCCTCCATCGTGTTCTTTCTTCTTCGTGTTCTTTTTTCTTCGTGTTCTTCCTCCATCGTGTTCTTCCTTCTTCGTGTTCTTCCTTCTTCTTTTTCTTTCTTCTTCGTGTTCTTCCTTCTTCGTGTTCTTCCTTCTTAGCTTCCTTCTTTCTTCGTGTTCTTCTTCCATCGTGTTCTTCCTTCTTCGTGTTCTTCCTTCTTCGTGTGTTTCCTTCTTCGTGTTCTTCCTTCTTCATATGTTTCTTCTTCATGTTCTTCCTTCTTCGTGTGTTTCCTTCTTCGTGTTCTTTCTTCTTCGTGTTCTTCCTTCTTCATCGTGTTCTTTCTTCTTCGTGTTCTTCCTTCTTCGTGTTCTTCCTTTTTCGTGTTATTCCTTCTTCGCTTCCTTCTTTCTTCGTGTTCTTCCTCCATCGTGTTCTTCATTCTTCATGTTCTTCCTTCTTCGTGTTCTTCCTCCATGGTGTTCTTTCTTCTTCGTGTTCTTTCTTCTTCGTGTTCTTCCTCCATCGTGTTCTTTCTTCTTCGTGTTCTTTCTTCTTCGTGTTCTTCCTTCTTCGTGTTCTTCCTCCATCGTGTTCTTTCTTCTTCGTGTTCTTCCTTATTCGTGTTCTTCTTCTTAGCTTCCTTCTTTCTTCGTGTTCTTCCTCCATCGTGTTCTTCCTCTTCGTGTTCTTCCTTCTTCGTGTGTTTCCTTCTTCGTGTTCTTCCTTCTTCGTATGTTTCTTCTTCATGTTCTTCCTTCTTCGTGTGTTTCCTTCTTGGTGTTCTTCCTTTTTCGTGTTCTTCCTTCTTCGTGTTCTTTCTTCTTCGTGTGTTTCCTTCTTCGTGTTCTTCCTTCTTCGTTTCCTTCCTTCTTCATGTTCTTCCTTCTTCGTGTTCTTCCTTCTTCGTTTCCTTCCTTCTTCGTTTTCTTTTCCTTCTTTTTGTTCTTCCTTCTTCATGTTCTTCCTTCTTCGTGTTCTTCCTTCTTCGTGTTCTCCCTCGGAATGTCCGTTCCTTGCCTAGTCTCTTTTACCGAACTACCCACTCCTCCGGCGCCTTCCTACTCCCCACAGGGAGCAATCAACGTCGGGGCGCCCTAGGCAACCACCGGAGGAGACACTGCACTGCTGCCAAGTCACTCCGGTGTAGTTCAGCGCTGCCTGCTCTGATCTAACCTATACAGGACACCACCTACTAACACCACCTACTGACGACAGACATTGCTTAGTCCCTTTTCCCTTCGGAGAGCGTCACCACGTCCTGTCAGCCACCACGTCCTGTCAGTGACTCTGTTCTCGGTGACCTCCATAGAGCCGAACCAACGGCATGACGTAGAGAGGTCATTGAACCTCAGGTCACCATGACAGCAGGGCATAAAGGGCCACAGAACTGGAGACGTCTTCATGCTGATCGATGAGGGCGATGCTTCTTTCAGGCACGAGAGTGCATGACAGGGCTGTGCTCTACAGAGCATATCCCAGAGTCAACCAGGCCCGTGACATACAGGCAACCGCAGTTTTGTTTAGAAAATTTGAGCAACACTCTCAGAGACGCATCTGTTAAGTGGATAAAACGCGACTGTGTGGTCCCAGTCTTCCCAGCTGAGCCCATCTAACTCAACTCTGGTTAGGAGCCGGTCGAGGCAGACCTCTCACAAATATATGGCTATGCTGGGAGTCTACCCCACGACTTCCCAGGTGTGAGTCCGCGAGGCTGACCACTTGGCCACAACGACAGCTTAGGTTCTGTGAGGTGCGTACACTGCTGTCCTCTCATTCCTTCAAGGGCAGAACTCGCAGTTTGTGTCTTTACACTTTGAAAAAAAAAAAAAAAAGAATTCGACTAACCCTTGAAAAAGCAACGTTTACAAGACTTTTAATCCCACGGATGAACATTTTTACACACTATTTATCCTACAAACATTTCCAAGCATCTCGCAATAAAATATGACAGAGATGGTACTGCCGACTCTCATCTTCAGTAAGCATTCGTTACGACTTCCCAGTCGTTAACATCTGCCGGGAATACATTGGTTAGTTGGTATAGGGTATGGCATTAATTTTTTTTTCTTTTTTTTCTTCTTTTTTGTAGTTTAAGCAGAATCACAGTAGTGAAAGATAGCGTAAGTGTAAAGAAGATTAATTACATGATTTTAATAGCAGATATGGATGTAGTTTTTAAAAAAAGTAAAGAAACAAACAAACAAAATGAAATTAAGATCTTAACTCTTGATGGCATATAGTCAATGTCACACACACACACACACACACACACACACACACACACACACACACACACACACACACCCTCTCTCTCTCTCTCTCTCTCTCTCTCTCTCTCTCTTCTCTCTCTTTCACACACACACACACACACACGCACGCACGCACGCACGCACCCACGCACGCACGCACCACGCACGCACCACGCACGCACGCACGCACACACACACACACACACACACACACACACACACACACACACACACACTGGAAGAGATCTGTTGTAGTCCCAGTTCCAAAACAAGGTAAGCCCAGGTCAGACATTGGTAGCTACAGGCCAATAGCACTAACCTCTCACGTTGGAAAGTTGTTAGAAAAGATTATCCAAAGACGTCTTTTATATTTTTGTGAAAAAGAAAGTATAATCCCAGTGAATCAAGCAGGATTTCGCAAAGGTCGATGTGCAATAGATCATTTGGTGAAACTTACAAGTCAAATTAAAAAGCAGTTTGCTAGGCGGAAAAGTACACTTGCTACCTTTTTTTTTATATCAGAAAAGCGTATGATAGTATCTGGCACGCTAGACTACTTTTTTTTTTAAATTGAAAGAAATAGGAATTAATGGAACGATGTTTCAATACTTTAAAAGTTGTGTTTTTTTTTTTTTTTTTTTTTTTTTTTTTTTATCGCAGAGATCCATATGTACAAGAATAGGGAAAGTTTACTCGTCTTTTCAGAGCATTGAATCGGAATTCCACAGGGTTCTATTATAGCCCTCATGTTGTTAACATTCTTATTTATGATCTTCCAAAGATATCAAAAAGTGTGAGTTTAGTACAATATGCTGATGACATTGCTATGTGGATAAATACAAATATCCGAAAGCATACTGGCAAGAGAATTACGAATCATATATCAGTTAGAGATAGATAAATTAAACAACCTTTTGGAAAATAACGGGCTTATTCTCTCAGGTGCAAAAACACAGTTAATGTTTTTCAATAATGGAGACAATCCAATGTATTTGCCAAGCTTCAAATTGAATGGTTCTGAATTGCAGTACTCACAAAACATAAAATTTCTGGGTGTGAATTTAACCCCTAAACTTAACTGACGTTTTTACATTGAAAGCTTGATAGCTAAAACAAGGAAACGTTTAAACTTATTGAAACTTATTTGCTTTCAACCGTGGGCTCAAGATACAAAAAGCCTCCTGCACCTAGCTGTTTCTCTAATAAGATCAAAACTAGTGTACGCACAAGAAGTTTATTTGTCAGATCCTCAAAGTCTACTTAAAAAATTGCAAAGTATAGACAGCAAAGCTATCAAATTAGCGCTTGGTGTCCCAGTGCACACAAACACATTGAAGGTGTACAAAGAAATTAATATGCTATCACTGTCAGATCAACGTAGATTAGGTGTGGCCAAATATGTCGCAAGAAGTCTTTCAGTACCTAATTCAGTCGAAAACGAAGTGCTGATGGATTCAAATGTTGAATATCCCAAAAGAGCTCAACAGCTAGGTTATCTTTGTCCCGTTCGAAATTACACGAAAGATTCTTTTCAAAAATGCAATATTGATGTCACCTCACTCTCACCTGCTCCTGTGTCCCCCGGTGCCTCCATGGGAACATAGACAAGCTATCTTTGATGTAGATTACATTGATGTCCGGAAAAATGATAACATTAACATTTTAACTTCTAAAGTGAGAGAAAACAAATATTCAAATCATTTTTTAAAAACATTACGGATGGTTCCGTTTGCCAGTTAAGTGCAGGTTCAGGTTTTGTTATTCCGGCTTTAAAAGTTCAAAAAAACATACAGCCTTGGAAAAGGATTTTCTATTTTCACGGCAGAATTGTGTGCTATTCTTATGGCATTACACTTTATTTGTGATAGTAATCATTCTTTCATTAACATTTTATTTTGTGTTGATTCTAAGGCAGTGTTAGATAGTTTGAAAGTTTAGGATGTAAAACAAGGAAAGATGTAATCTTTGAAATAAAGCATCTAATTAATTACATTATTTCCACAGGAATAAATATAGTCTTCGGCTGGGTCCCTTCACACTGTGGTATTTATTGGAATGTAATAGCAGATAAACTAGCCAGACGCGGGGTAATGGGCAATGCTGCAAAAGGTAATTTGAAGTTAGATATATATGAAGTACATTCGTTATTGGAAAGCTGTTTCCGAATTGAGAAGTCTCAAGATAAATGTGTAATGGAAACATATCCTAGACATATTTCTAGTTTAATATACAAGATACGTTTGAACTCTTGGAAGACCAAATATTCCCAAAATATAGCGTGTGCATGTTCTAAGCCATTATCTGGTGAACATATACTTTTCCATTGCCCCATTTTAAATGCTCTTTATTCAAAAGCAAACATTGAAATTTCAAAATCCAAACCGGTTCACTCTATTTCTTTCAGTTCAGAAATTGTTGAGGTTGCAAAATTATCTCTCAATCTCAAATTAGCATATTGTTATAATTATGATAGTGTAGTTTACATTTAATTTGTACTGTTCTTGACATCATTTCTTACCTTTTCCTCCCCCCTGTCTTCCTCCTCCCCCCCTCCCCCCAACCCCCCCCCCCTCCCCCCCCCGTAAAGTCTAATATCACAAAGTGTGAACAGACTATAAATCAACAAAAACAACCACACACACACACACACGCACGCACGCACGCACGCACGCACGCACGCACGCACGCACGCGCGCGCGCGCGATGCCAGACGATTATGAATGTTTAGCGTTGAGATTTATAAATGAGTAATTTTGGAGACAAGAAAGAATTCACATAGCTCTCTCTCTCTCTCTCTCTCTCTCTCTCTCTCTCTCTCTCTCTCTCTCTCTCTCTCTCTCTCTCTCTGCGTATGTTCATGCCGTGTCAAAAATTGTCACATTTTGTGCTTTACGACTTCTTTCCATTTCTGATGTCTCTCTCTCTCTCTCTCTCTCTCTCTCTCTCTCTCTCTCTCTCTCTCTCTCTCTCTCTCTCTCTCTCTCTCTCTCTCCTCTCCTCCTCTCTCTCTCTCTCCTCTCTCTCTCTCACTCTCTCTCTCTCTAAATTGCATGTCACTATGTTACGTACCTTCTACGTATTTTCATGCTACACGAAAAATGTTTACATGTTGTGCCATGTCACTTTGTCCCATTTCTCATCAAAAAAGTTTATTCATTGTGCTTCACTTCTTCCCATTTTTCATGTCCCCCGCTCCCTTACTTGTCCTTCTCTCTGTCTGTCTGTCTGTCCATCGTCTGTCTGTCCATCTGTCCCCTCTGTCTCTCCATCTCTCTCTCTCTCCTCTCTCTCTCTCTCCCTCTCTCTCTCTCTCTCTTCTCTATTTGCCTGTTTTTACACATGCTAATTGTTGTACGTTACAGTACATCTCTATTATGCTCTCCCAGTGGTGGCCGGATCATCAGGGGTGCTCCATCGACTACAGACGATGTCAACGGATAGGTAAAAGAGGAAAAAAAATGGAGACAAGAAAGAAATCACATCCTCTCTTTTCTCTCTCTTCTCTCCTCTCTCTCTTCTCTCTCTCTCTCTCTCTCTTTCTTTTGTGGATGCTTGTTGAGTCCATAGTCGTTTTCTTTTTTCATAAACGAACTGGCTGTGGAATTGTCCCGCAAAGGCAGACATGGTATCCAGATAATACCTGGAGCAGTTGAATTAGTTTTACTATATGCTGATGATGTTGTTCTTCTGTTCGGAACAGTTGTAGGTTTGCAAAACCAACTAAATGTATTGAAAGAAGAAGCAGATGGCTTAGGTTTATCAGTTAACTTGGATAAGACGAATATAGTGGTCTTTAGAATGGGTGGCCACCTATCAGTGTGTGAAAAATGGTCTTATGGAAATGCAGACGTTCAAGTAGGTAATTCATATAATATCTTGGAATGATATTTTCAACAAAATTAACTTTCCGTTACGCATGGGAAGAATCTCTAAGAAAAGGGGAAAAAAGGTACTATTGAAATTCTGAAATCCCTGAGAAAACTGAATTGTACAGACTGTAGTATATTTTGGAAAATGTTTGATACACAGATAAAACCTCTTCTTACATATGCAGCTGAAATTTGGGGCTTACATGAAAATTCGATGATGGAAAAAGTACATACGTATGCTATGAAGCGTTTCCTTTAAGTACCTATTCATTCATCCAACACCGTTTTATATGGAGAGATGGGCAGATACCCTTTGTACGTAAGTACGTTTGTGAAATGTATTAAGTACTGGTTGAAGATCTTGAAGCTATCCCAGTCCCGTTTTAGCAGGCAAGCCTATGATATGATGCTCCCAGAAATGGAAAAAGGTAAAGAAAACTGGGTTCATAAAGTAAAGAAAGTCCTTTCAGAACAGGTTTTTGGAATAGTGTGGATGGCCCAGGAAGTAGGGAATGAGCAACAGTTTATTGCGGAATTTAAAGACAGGCTTATTTGTTCTTTTAAACAGAATTGGCACTCAGATATGGAAAGTAAAGAAAAATATCGCTGGTTTTTCTTATTTAAGAATGTGTTTCATTCCGAGAAGTTTCTCAATGTCATAACAGATAGATGGCACAGAATAAATTACGCAAGAGTTAGATTGAGAACTTTAGGTTTTAATGCGAACAAAAGATGGTTTGAATGTGAAACATCCACAGAATCTCCTTGTCCTGCATGTAGACACATTATTGATGACGAAGAACACTTTCTGTTCCACTGTACTGCTTATAATGAAGTGCGGACAAATTGTTCACTTTTCCAGTTAGATATAGCGAAAAGACAAAATGTTGCTGTCGTGCTATCATCAGATGATGAACTTGTAATTAAATCAGTTGCGAAATTCATCGCAGAAGCATTGAAAATTAGACAGATGAAGGATAGTGAAATTTAAGATAATGCATTATAAGAGATATCTGAATGAATATTATCATTCATCGCAAGTGGAAGAGATCAATAAGATACATTGTCATCATTTGATCGAGTGGATGGTCGAGTCAGTCTTAAGGTTTTTTGTTTGTTTGTTTGTTTTTTCTAATTGCATTACTCCTGTGCGTGAGGACATAAGGAAATGTTATGAATTTATTTGTTTTTAGCCTTTGATTTGGTGCACACTAGGAATGAATGTGTACTATTTGTTTGCAGGAAAGGAAGAGGGAAATTTTATTGTTCTGTTACCTCTCCCCCCTTGTCAAAAGACCTCTTTGGTAATGACAATAAAATATCAAAGTGTCAAAGTCTCTCTCTCTCTCTCTCTCTCTCTCTCTCTCTCTCTCTGTGTGTGTGTGTGTGTGTGTGTGTGTGTGTGTGTGCGTGTGCGTGTGCGTCTGTGTTTGTGTGTTCAGTTTTGTATGCAGAGCAGGAAGTGTTTTAGTTCTGTTGTACATTTACTCATGTTATATTGTAACGTTTAAGAACATCCATCGAACCCCTTTTCTCTCAGAAGCTTTTCCATTCCTCTAATAAAGCATTGCGATAAACACATGTCTGTATCTCATTATGCTTAACATCGTTAAAACGGAATGGACATGTGTGTGAACAAGAGAGAAAAACAAAGACGAGGTTTCAGCACTGTTGCCTTTGTTCGTACTTGGACAGTTGTGCTGTCACGTGTGTCCACTCTGGAATACTTACCTCCCTTCAGCATGCAGGAAGTTCTCTGAACTTGGCGGAGAATAGGAGGGTGGCCACTTTCAGTGCTGATGGTGGTACTATGGCTCAGTGCACCGGTGCCTGCTCGTACCCCTAGCTGCACACTAACACTGCGTCCCCCTCCGGTTTTTTTTTTCCTCCCTGCTCCTTGGATATAACAGTGTTCCTATCGTCTATAGCCGTGCCCCTAGCTGCACACTTACACTGCGTCCCCCTCCGGTTTTCTTGTTCTCCCTGCTCCTTGGATATAACAATATTCTTATCGTCTATAGCCGTGCCCCTCGGTTGATGTGATCTTGTTAGACTTTTGATTTTGGGTGAGCTGCTGCCTCTTCTGACGCTGGCCCCGATGTTATTGCTCAGTTTGACAGTCCGTTTCTCTCTGGCGTCTGGTACTTTCAGCCTGAAATTTCTGCTGGCAAGTGCGCGAAGGTGCCCAGTTTCGGAAGGCAAGGTCATTGTCTACGTGGATGGTTTTTAGTACTGCATAAAAGTGGAGAATGTCGTCACTGACCTATGATTCGATCTTCTGGCTATTGTGTTCATGATCTCTTTCTCTGCTTCCTCAAGTTGTCCTTTGATGCTGTCAGGGATGCTGTTGATATAATTCTCTGGCAGGTGAAGAGCTGCAAACCTGCTGCCTACACTTACTTCGTAGGTTGCCACCGTCACAGTAGATTTGATCCTTTTTCCAGTTCGATTCTTATCATTTGGACTACTTTGCATGTCGTTCTTTACTTCGAGTCTAATTGTCATTAGTGCCATAGCACGATCGTCTCTGTGTGTGTGTGTGTGTGTGTGTGTGTGTGTGTGTGTGTGTGTGTGTGTGTGTGTGCGTGCGTATGTGCGTGCGTGCGTGCGTGCGTGCGTGCGTGCGTGTGTGTGTGCGCGCGTGTGTGTGTGTGTGTGTGTGTGTGTGTGTGTGTGTGTGTGTGTGTGTAACAATAATAACAATAACAATAACAATGGTTTATTCAGTTTTTGCAGGCCCTCTGGCCCATATGAACAGGAGAACTGAATTGCACAATAATTAGCATGGTATAGGCGAGTTTGAAAGAGTATAATGACAAAGAAACAAGAAATACACGGGGTGTGTGTGTGTGTGTGTGTGTGTGTGTGTGTGTGGTGTGTGTGTGTGTGTGTGTGTGTGTGCGCGCGCGCATGACGGGCATTAATATGACGGGTAAAGCACAGTCTTCTCAGTGTTCACGACACAGTCAACCGAACGGGGACACAGCAGAGAACTTGCTCTTCGACGCATTTTCATTGATCTCTTTCTAACTCTTTCCATCAGGACAAAATTTAAGTGTTTCACCTCTTGAATCTTCTGTCCGCTTTTGAAACAAAATAAACACATGTTTTTCACGATAAGAATAAATTCGGAACATCATGCACTCATCTCAACTGATTTCGTTGTTATTTTGAGGACTATACTTCTTGAGACACAAATCTTCCGAGTCGTCTTTGGATTTGGGCATACTTCAGGGGTCTGTTCTCGAACACATGTTGTTTACCCTGTATACAGTTCCCCTGACATCCTATCAATGCACACACTATGCTCCATACTATCAATGCACACACTATGCTCCATCCTATCAATGCACACACTATGCTCCATACGATGCCGGCAGATGACACTCAGCTTTACCCTTAGGCTTTCAGACTAAGGCCATCTTGTTCAAAGCTGTATGCCTGAAATTAAATCCTGGAATAACTCTTCATTTGACCTCTTGATCTCCCAATGAACATATAATTAGACTGTGACAGCCAGCACAAATACAACGCAGACGCGCCAGCTTCATTCGCCAGTGAATCACACTAGACATTAGTGAATACTTTCTGCCTAGACTGGTTTACGTATTTCATGTCTCGCTGCTAGTCCATTAGACAAACATCCCACTGCCGACACCATAACGTGAAAGGAGAAACAGTGTGTTAATGTTTGTTGAGAACTGCCAACACCATACGTGAACGGAGAAACAGTGTGTTTATGTTTGCTGAGAACTGCCAACACCATACGTGAACGGAGAAACAGTGTGTTAATGTTTGCTGAGAACTGCCAACACCATACGTGAACGGAGAAACTGTGTGTTAATGTTTGTTGAGAACTGCCAACAGTATGCGTGAAAGGATAAACAGTGCGTTTATGTTTGTTGAGAACTGCAACCAGTGTGCTTATGTTTGTTGAGAACTGTCAACACATCTGTGAAATGATAAACAGTGTGTTTATGTTTGTTGAGAACTGTCAACACATCTGTGAAAGGACAAACAGTGTGTTTATGTTCGTTGAGAACTGCCAACACCGTACGTGAAAGGAGAAACAGTGTGTTTATGTTTGTTGAAAACTGCTTTGGGTTTGCACCAAACGGAGAATAAAACACACAGCTTCCTGTATCTGCTTCCACGTCTTTTCTGGAACGGCTCCTCAGCATCTTATCGAAGTTTTGAGCATGAGCGGTGCAGCACGGCCTCTCTGTTCTTGTACTGTCGGCAGGATGGTCCACAGCGCAGGCTTCACCAGGCAGAAACAGAACGTCGGGGCATGCACTGCAGCTGAGGACAGGAGTGTTACATCTCAAACATCACCAGGCAGAAACACACCATCAGGGCATGCACTACAGCTGAGGACAGGAGTGTTACATCTCAAACTTCACCAGGGAGAAACACACCATCAGGGCATGCACCGCAGCTGAGGACAGGAGTGTTACATCTCAAACTTCACCAGGGAGAAACACACCATCAGGGCATGCACCGCAGCTGAGGACAGGAGTGTTACATCTCAAGCTTCACCAGGGAGAAACACACCATCAGGGCATGCACTACAGCTGAGGACAGGAGTGTTACATCTCAAACTTCACCAGGGAGAAACACACCATCAGGGCATGCACTACAGCTGAGGACAGGAGTGTTACATCTCAAACTTCACCAGGGAGAAACACACCATCAGGGCATGCACTACAGCTGAGGACAGGAGTGTTACATCTCAAACTTCACCAGCGAGAAACACACCATCAGGGCATGCACCGCACTTGAGGACAGTTGCGTTACATCTCGAACTTCACTGGAGCGAAACATGGTGGAGAACATTCAGCTCTTCTGCTAACTACTGTTCAGGTCTCAAACTTCACTGGCGAGAAACCACAGTGAAAGAGCATTGGATTTCTCTGCTAGTCACACGATTTTTCACGTCTGAATTTGTTTTGTTTGTTTTTTCAGTGGGGGCAAACAAACTGGAAAGGCATTCAGTTCTTCTGCTGATGACATGACTTATCAGATCTCAAATTCCACGAAGAGAAACACGATGGAAAAGTATTTGCTTCAGCTGCTGTTGGACGATAGAACTCTGTGTGTCGTCACAAACCCATCACTGTCATCCATTAAAACAAGACTTAAGAACGCAGTCATGTCTACAAAACACTGCATTCTTCACTTTTGCATTTTTGCTTTTGAAAAGCTTCTGTCAGTAGCGCGAATCGTGCGTGCGTGCGTGCGTTGTATTGTATCTCATGAAACTGAAAATATATGATCACATTACAATAGAAAATGATTGAGAGTGTGATTTGAACTCCCAAATTTCAGAGATGAGAAGTGACAAAACACTCTGACAACACTCCAGCAAGGCGTGCGAAAAATGGGCAGGCAGCTTCCACTGTGCATTGCAATGTTGGTAAGAAAGGCCAGTGCAGGCCGTGCAGGTCTCAGACACCACAGGCACAGAAGACCTTCATCACACCCACTGTGTATTGCAATGTTGGTAAGAAAGGCCAGTGCAGGCCGTGCAGGTCTCAGACACCACAGGCACAGAAGACCATCACACCCACTGGGCCATTCACCAGCTGCCTCCGACACCCACCAAATACCGACCAATTAACGTACCAATCAAACTGTCCCTCAGAAGAAAGGGTGGTGCTGTTGTTTATGTCAAATGAAATACCAGACGACAGAGCCCATCTGTAAGTGGCACTGTTGTTAATGTCAAAGGACATGCTAGACGACAGAACTGGTATATGAATGGTACTGTTGTTTCTGTCAAATGAAACGCTAGATGACAAAACCGGTATGTCAATGGCGCTGTTGTATACGTCTAATGAAACGCTATATGACGGAACTGGTATGTAAATGGTACTGTTGCTATGTCAAATGAAACGCTAGATGACAAAACCGGTATGTGAATGGCAATGTTATGTCAAATGAAACGCCAGACGACAGAACCGTATATGAATGGCACTGTTGTTTATGTCAAATGAAATGCTAGACAACAGAACCGGTATGTGAATGGCACTGTTGTTTATGTCAAATGAAACGCTAGATGACAAAACCGGTATGTGAATGGCACTGTTGTTCATGTCAAATGAAACGCTAGACGACAGAACCGGTGTAACAGCCCGTTCTTATCCCCCTCTGGAACTTACCCCGGGCTAAGTCTGGGCTAGCCTGCTTTTACCCCCGGGGGTCATTCTAGCACTAGCTAGAAATTACCCCCCCCCCCCCCCTAGTTGGAACTTACCCCCCACACAAGCCTTTAAAAAAATTGTTATCCTGCATATTTACACCCCCTCTCCCATTTCCTATATACCATCAGTTGGGTTTAGACAAAGTGTAGTTCTAGACTCTTCGCAATAGATGGACCTCCTACTTCCCCACCCCCCCTCCCCCACACACACCCTGGTTCACTAACAGATACGCATTAACATTTCTCGCGCTAGCTTACATGCGTGGGTCAATGTTAGAGTGTGTGAGTACGCCCGTGCATGCGTGGGAAAGAAAGACGGCTACATGCCAATGTGACCAAGTGCCAGTGTGACCAAGCGTGGTTGTGACAAAATGTCGTTGTGACCACGTGTCTTTGTGACCAAGTACCGTTGTTGCTTCATCCCGGTTTGCCTCTTTTAACTATTTTACAGCTATTTAGTCTCTTGAGTACCTGAGTACCTTAGCTTATACAATACAGATGACTGGTGGTCAGTGTCACTGACCACTGGTCATTATGATGTTAATCGGAGATTTTAATTATTTAACAGCTAATTAGTGTTTCCCGAGTGCTTGTGTACCTTGTACAATGTAGATTACTTGTGGTCAGTGCTACCGACTACTGGTCATTATGACGTAAATCTGAGATTTTAACTATTTCACAGCTAATTATAGTCTCCCGAGTATTTGTGTACCTTGTATAGTGCAGACGACTGGTGGTCAGTGCCACTGACCACTGGTCACTATGACGTAAATCAGATATTTCGACTATTTTACAGTTAATCAGTGTCTCATGAGTGTTTGTATACCTTGTGCAATGCAGACAACCAGTGGTCAGTGTCACTGATCATTGGTCACTTTAATGTATATCAGAGATTTTAACTATTTTTACAGCTGATTAGTGTCTGAGTGCCTGTGTACCTTGTACAATATAGATGACGGGGGGTCAGTTCCAACTAGGGAGGGTAAGTTCCAGCTAGTCCTGGAATGACCCCGGTGGTATAAGCAGGCTAGTCCAGACTTACCCCGGGGTAAGTTCCAGAGTGGGGGGGGGGGGGGGGGGGGTAAGAATGGGCTGTTACACCGGTATTTGAATGGCACTGTTGTTTATGTCAAATGAAACGGCAGACGACAGAACCGGTATGTGAATCACACTGTTGTTTCTCTCAAATGAAGTGCCAGACAACAGAACCGGTATGCGGATTTGGGAAGCTGCAGAGAAATTGAAGATTAGGAAAGAAAAGATCACAATGATCTTTTGAACTCTGGGATTCTGACGTAGATTTCAACGCCCATCTTGCGCTGAATATGAGAAGATAAGTGGTTGCTCGTTTTTCGTTTTCATTTTCCTGATAGTTGTTTATCTTGCCTGAAGAAGACATAAGAGGTCGAAACGCGTCGTGTTTTGTCATGTAATGCGTTTGTTCCTGTTCTTTGATGGACTCACTAACAATTCTTCGCTAAAATGTGACGGTAGGGGTCATGACTTCGTGTGCAGGCATTTAACTCAATTGATTTCGGCCATATCATCGACAGTTAATAATGTAAATGTTAAATTCTTTTTTTTTCCACTCATACGACAAACAACTCGGTTAGTTAGTACATGCCATAATGGAAAAAACAAACAGAATCTGTTCTTTTTGTGCAGAATCTGTTTTGCCGGCAGGGACATTTTGTGCAGAATCTGTTTTACCGGCAGGGACATTTTGTGCAGAATCTGTTTTGCCGGCAGGTATATTTTGTGCAGAATCTGTTTTGCCGGCAGGGACATTTTGTGCAGAATCTGTTTTGCCGGCAGGGACATTTTGTGCAGAATCTGTTTTGCCGGCAGAGACATTTTGTGCAGCGTACGGGAGCTGCAAATCGTGATTGAAGTGCGCTGCACGTCTCACATCAGGGGGAGATAACGTCTGTCTTTCCGTTGCAAACTGGGTTATCGTTTCCTAGTTTATGGGTTCAACGAAGAGATCTAGAGAGTCAAATAGTTGATGGAAAGCGTACGTCAGAATATCGATCGAGAGATTGAACTGCACGTCGAATATCGTCGGAGATTGAACGCACGTAAATATCGATCGAGAGATTGAACCGCACGTCAGAATACCGATAGAGATTGAACCGCATTAATTGTGCCCGGGGTGCTCCAGTTCCTGCCCTTATTTGGGCATACTCCCTGTCTGGTTGACCTGTTGAACTGACTGATGGGGCATATTCCCTGTCTGGTTGACCTGTTCAACTGACAGATGGGGCATGTTCCCTGTCTGGTTGACCTGTTGAACTGACTGATGGGGCATATTCCCTTTCTGGTTGACCTGTTGAACTGACGGATGGGGCATATTCCCTGTCTGGTTGACCTGTTGAACTGACGGATGGGGCATATTCCCTGTCTGGTTGACCTGTTCAACTGACAGATGGGGCATGTTCCCTGTCTGGTTGACCTGTTGAACTGACTGATGGGGCATATTCCCTTTCTGGTCGACCTGTTGAACTGACGGATGGGGCATATTCCCTGTCTGGTTGACCTGTTGAACTGACTGATGGGGCATATTCCCTATCTGGTTGACCTGTTGAACTGACTGATGGGGCATATTCCCTGTCTGGTTGACCTATTGAACTGACGGATGGGGCATATTTCCTGTCTGGTTGACCTGTTGAACTGACTGATGGGGCATATTCCGTGTCTGGTTGACCTATTGAACTGACGGATGGGGCATATTTCCTGTCTGGTTGACCTGTTGAACTGACTGATGGGGCATATTCCCTGTCTGGTTGACCTGTTCAACTGACTGATGGGGCATATTCCCTATCTGGTTGACCTATTGAACTGACGGCTGGGGCATATTCCCTGTCTGGTTGACCCGTTGAACTGACTGATGGGGCATATTCCCTGTCTGGTTGACCTGTTGAACTGACTGATGGGGGCATATTCCCTGTCTGTTTGACCTGTTGAACTGACGGATGGGGCATATTCCCTGTCTGGTTGACCTGTTGAACTGACGGATGGGGCATATTCCCTGTCTGGTTGACCTGTTGACCTGACGGATGGGGCATATTCCCTGTCTGGTTGACCTGTTGAACTGACTGATGGGGCATATTCCCTATCTGGTTGACCTGTTGACCTGACGGATGGGGCATATTCCCTGTCTGGTTGACCTGTTCAACTGACGGGTTGGGCATATTTCCTGTCTGGTTGACCTATTGAACTGACTGATGGGGCATATTCCCTGTCTGGTTGACCTACTGAACTGACGGATGGGGCATATTCCCTGTCTGGGTGACCTATTGAACTGACGGATGGGGCAGAGCACTTAGGGCGTGCCTTCCAGCGGCTGCTGAATTCCTATGAACATGGCGGGGTCACTCTCGCTGAACGCGAGCTCTGACACAGATTACCTCCCAAACACATTCCTGAACATGGTCTATCTCGGCGTCAGTAATGATGTCAATAAACGGGGGCTTTTATAAAACATGTAGTCAATAAACTGGGACCTTTCATCAAACATTAAGTTAAGAAACTGGAGCGTTTTATAAACTTGTGTTAGTCAATAAACTGGGACCTTTCATTAAACATTAAGTTAGGTAACAGGGACGTTTTATAAACTTGCGTCAGTCAATAAACTGGGACCTTTAATAGAGCAATAAGTAAGTCAACACACTATGAAATTCTATGAAGCAGTAAGTCGGTCTCATTGTTCTTGTCAGTGCACAAGGTTTAAAATCAAACGGCGCTGCATGCAGAGAGATCCTACGTAGTCATGTCTCTATTTCAAGTGTACAGACAATTGCAATGTTGATTAGGGCGAAATAAATGTAAAAGAAATAAATGGCGTTAATACTGAACACAAGGTCTCTTAATGTGTAGATGACTGCAGCAATGAATAACAAAAATCAAATGACGAAGGAAATCAGATTGTTCTAGAGAAAAAAAAACAACCCTAGTTAACCAATAAGTATGCAGGTGTTTCTTACTATCCTGAACACCCAAACATCCACGAGCTGTGTGGTGAAACACTGCACTATCCAGAAGAGAAACACATGCACAAGTTAAGTTTGACATAAGATCATAATGTACACCTTCAGAAACTAGGCAATCTGAAAATGATGGAATCAAAATTTTACACCGATTTTCATTTTCTGAAATCAATTGTCACTTAAATCGGGTCCACGAGAAGACCGCAACTATTGAGACAATGTCTGCACTAAAATCTTTTATTTTTATTATAACTTACAAAATTCAGAATGTTGCTACCTATCCCCCCCCCCCCCCCCCCCCACACACACACACACACACAAAGGAAAGAAATAAAGAAAAGAAAAGAGTAAAGAGTTTGTTACATACGTTAAGGCAATGCATAAACAATTGTGTGCAATAGAAAAATGAGACAAGATTTAACGAAAAGAACGCACCTAAGAATGATTAAGGGGATTATTAACAGTACATCTCTGCTTTAAAACTCACCCGGATCAGCAAATTTGAAAGGCACATGCATCTCTATTAATCGGAATCCATTTGAAAATATGTAAGTCCTGTGGTAGTGAACATGAAAATAACAATTTACTTTGGATCTATTCTTAAATGCAATAGGCCAGTTTCTTATGAAACACTTAAACACTTGCCGAACCAAAACCATCGTGCAGTTATTTTCTTTTTATATATTAATATCGATGTAGGAATTAAAAAAAAAAAAAAAACGTTTAAAGCGTCGCGCATTTTCTGAATGTCAACGGAATAGTCTTAAAATACACATTGATTAAAGCAATGAATGATATGTTTGTTGATTTCCTTCCCTTCTGAATATTTTTTACCTATAATGAATTTGGGGATTTAATGTTAAGGTAACAGAAAAAGACTTTGCAATTAAAACTGCTATCGTTTTGAACCAGCTGTACGAGATAAGAAAAATGTGCCATTCATTATCAGGATAGCCTTATCACTAAACACTGCGAAGACTCCAACAGAACAGGGCGGACATGTACTGGGCATTTCTAATGGTTAATGCAAATTACTAAAATTTACGTCAATTGAAATCACAGAATTTGAATCTCTCAGGATCTGTTTTATTCACTGCAATAGTTGAGCTCTAGTTCTCAACTACCGTACGAAACTTGAAAAAAGAAGCTTTAATTGGAAACAATGAGGTTTTTTCCACCTTCATTAACGACAACAGGTAAGGTAAGGTAATGTTGCCTATAGCCCAGCCGACCGCAAAGGGCCATATCAGGGCTGTCCCCACGTTAAAATCAACTCAAGTCATTAACAAAAGAAAAAAAAAGAAAACCTTTCACACATCTCTGTAAATTACATCTTCTAAAAACGCACCAGAAACTTCGTTAAAAAATCTTTCTTCCGTAAAATCTTAAATCAAATGAAATATATTAATCTCTTTCAGAAACTCAAAGATCACGTCAGGTGGGACATCTCTGAACAGGGTAAAGTGTTTATGTCTCACATCGTGCAAGTCCCAACAATCTAAAAGAATATGTTTCACTGTGAATTAACAGAATATGAAATAGTCCTGACTCAAACTAGACAGGCATATCTTTTGAACTAATAATGCAGTCAGTATAGTAAGACTGAAGAGTTTTGCTCTTCGTTTCCCGTTTTCAACACAGCTAAAGTATAACAATATGTAGGTGAATCAGCCTGACTGACGGCCACAGTGACTAATTAAAGGAATATGAAATAGTCCTGACTCAAATTAGACAGACGTATCTTTTGGACTGATAATGCAGTCAGTATACACTACCACTTTTTATTTATATTTTTCTTTAATAGAAGACAGAACTTTGGCAACGACAATGACCGCACCACCATCAGTGATAAGGATGATGTTATTTATCCTTTTAGCCGTCTTCTGAAGACATTCATGTCATCGGCACACTAATATGGTCCTTGCGTAGCTGGTAAGATTGAAGTGGTTATGACGCAGTTCCGGTCAACAAGGACCAATCAGAATGAGAACACATTATGACGCTGTTCCGGTCAACAAGGACCAATCAGAATGAGAACACATTATGGCGCTGTTCCGGTCAACAAGGACCAATCAGAATGAGAACACATTATGACGCTGTTCCGGTCAACAAGGACCAATCAGAATGAGAACACAATTATGACGCAGTTCCGGTCAACAAGGCCCAATCAGAATGAGAACACATTATGACGCAGTTCCGGTCAACAAGGACCAATCAGAATGAGAACATTATGACGCAGTTCCGGTCAACAAGGACCAATCAGAATGAGAACACATTATGACGCAGTTCCGGTCAACAAAGACTAATCAGAATGAGAACACATCCCTCTTCCCGCCAGTCAACAGTCAAACAACCCAAGGGTGGAGAGGAGATGGAGGAGTGGAGGGGAGGGGAGGGGAGGTCAAAGTGATTTTCCAGATCTACCGGCGTCGTCTGGCTGTCGTCTGCCGCCCCAATCTGAGGAAGCAAGACGTCTTCAATCAGGCAGATCAAAAGACAGCCTGGGATTCATGGGATGCCTGACAGACAACGCAATAAAACGATGTAGAAGCTTCACTTGTTCCTCCCCCACCTCCCTCTCAGCCCTCTCCCTCTACCTTCACTCCCCCTCATCCCCTCTATCCCCACCTCCCCACCTCCCCCCCCCCCCCCCCCTCCCTTTCGTCCTTCACCGCCATTCTCTGCCTCAAACAATTCACCTCGCTCAAAGCCACTTCCTTCAACGTCAGGCCAAGTCAAGACACACAGACACACACCAGTACCAGACACACCAGTTCCAGACACACCAGTTCCAGACACCAACCACCACACACACACACCACACACACAAACACACACTTGTTTCAGACACACAGACACGCATCAGTTTCACATACACAAACGCACACCAGCACCAGACACACACCAGTTTCAGACACACAGGCACACATCAGTTCCAGACACTCAAACACACACCAGCACCAGACACACAGACACACAACAGTTTCAGACACACAGACACACATCAGTTTCAGATACACAAACACACACAAGTTCCAGTAGAAAATATAAAAAGATAACCTCTTAAGACACAAGTGCTGAGGGCCAGTTCTTAGAATGAATCCGCAAGGGACTAAATTACAATAAACTAATAAATTCCAAGGATAAGTACCAATCACCATTCCAGCAACTTACAGAGCAGCTTGGGGTTGCAATGACTGCAAGAAATATGCAATTATAAACAAAGCTTGCTCTTATGTCTTAGATGTCTACTTTTCACAAGAAAATGTAGCTTGTTTTGCTCTTTCATGATTTTCTTTTCGGGGTCATGAGGTGGATAGGGGTCATGAGGTGGATAGGGGCATGAGGTGGATAGGGGTCATGAGGTGGATAGGGGGATGAGGTGGTTAGGGGCATGAGGTGGATAGGGGCATGAGGTGGATAGTGGTCATAGGTACATAGGGTCATGAGGTGGATAGGGGGCATGAGGTGGATAGGGGTCATGAGGTACATAGGGTCATGAGGTGGATAGGGGTCATTAGGTACATAGGGTCATGAGGTGGATAGGGGTCATTAGGTACATAGGGTCATGAGGTGGATAGGGGTCATTAGGTACATAGGGTCATGAGGTGGATAGGGGTCATTAGGTACATAGGGTCATGAGGTGGATAGGGGGCATGAGGTGGATAGGGGTCATGAAGTAGATAGGGTCATGAGGTGGATAGGGGGCATGAGGTGGATAGGGGCATGAGGTGGATAGGGGGCATGAGGTGGATAGGGTCATGATTTGGAGACGGGTCATGAGGTGGATAGGGGGCATGAGGTGGATAGGGTCACGGGGTGGATAGGGTCATGATTTGGAGACGGGTCATGAGATGGATAGGGGGCATGAGGTGGATAGGGGTCATGAGGTGGATACGGGTCATGAGGTGGATACGGGTCATGAGGTGGATAGGGTCATAGGGGTCACGAGGTGGATAGGGTCATAGGGGTCATGAGGTGGATAGGGGTCATGAGGTGGATGGGTCATAGGGGTCATGAGGTGGATAGGGGTCATGAGGTGGATAGGGGCCATGAGGTGGATAGGGGTCATGAGGTGGATAGGGTCATAGGGGTCATGAGGTGGATAGGGTCATAGGGGTCATGAGGTGGATAGGGGTCATGAGGTGGATAGGGTCATAGGGGTCATGAGGTGGATAGGGGTCATGAAGTAGATAGGGTCATGAGGTGGATAGGGGTCATGAGGTGGATAGGGTCATGAGTGGATAGGGTCATGAGGTGGATAGGGGTCATGAGGTGGATAGGGTCATGAGGTGGATAGGGTCATAGGGGTCATGAGGTGGATTGGGGCATGAGGTGGATAGAGTCATGAGGTGGATTGGGTCATGAGGTGGATAGAGTCATGAGGTGGATACAGTCATGAGGTGGATAGGGGTCATGAGGTGGATAGGGGTCATGAGGTGGATAGGGGTCATGAGGTGGATAGGGGTCATGAGGTGGATTGGGTCATGAGGTGGATTGGGGTCATGAGGTGGATACGGGTCATGAGGTGGATAGGGTCATAGGGGTCATGAGGTGGATAGGGTCATAGGGGTCATGAGGTGGATAGGGTCATAGGGGTCATGAGGTGGATAGGGTCATAGGGGTCATGAGGTGGATAGGGTCATAGGGTCATGAGGTGGATAAGGGTCATGAGGTGGATAGGGTCATGAGGTGGATAGGGTCATGATTTGGAGACGGGTCATGAGGTGGATAGGGGTCATGAGGGGGATATGGATCATGAGGTGGATAGGGTCATGATTTGGAGACGGGCCATGAGGTGGATAGGGGTCATGAGGTAGATAGGGGTCATGAGGGGGATAGGGGTCATGAGGTGGATAGGGGTCACCACCATCAGTGTAGGTAGATCAGGGCCAACAGACCTGTCTGACACTTTTTCTCCTGTCCAGCTGTTCTAAGTGTTGCCTCCAAGTAAATCTCCCTATCTATCTAGACTGTGTCTATCGAAATCATTTACATACATACCTGTCAATCTGTCTACCTGTCTGTCTGTCTTCTATTCACCTATCACTATTTGTCTATTTGTCTATCTCTCTACCTATCTATCTATCAATCTATCCATCCATTCATACATGTATACAAATCTATCTATCTATCTCTATGTATCTATCTCTATCTCTATCAAGTGAGAGTACACCTGACAGGGGGGTTTCTTATACAGGTAATGTGCCGTGGCAGAAACGGAGCGATCCCTCAATCCCTCACACCACCAGGCCACAAGAGGAAGAAGTTTCGACAATACTTTTATTCACATTACAATCATTCACTCACACTAGCACTCCAGATGGGGTGTGGATCCCAACAAAGAAGAGAAAAGATAGTCGAGAGAGGAAAAACAAAAAAAAGGGGCATAGAAGAGAAAGGCACTATTCAGAACTAGCTGACCTAGGGGACAAAGTAAATTGAATAGACCAAAAAAAACCCCAAATATCCCAGGATCCCGCTACAGTCCCAACCTAACCCGCTAGCCCGCTACAAGGACATTCAGCAGAATGACAGAAGAAAGACAGTTCTAGAAACAATGCTACATCCAACAGGACCTACACAGCTAGAGTTAAATAAAAACACCAAAAAAAAACAAACAAACCAAAACGAATCAGTGACAGGCTTTAAACCCACACACACGCACGCCAGACCCACGTCCACACCACACGAGATGAAAAACTCAACTCGAGTCCATGAACCGAGGAGGTTCGCAGAGGGAGGTGGATACTGTAGAGGGGTGACGTTCGTAGTGGGCTGGTCTTCCAGTCCGAGGTGAAGCAGATGTCTCAGTGAAGGAGACAAGGTTCACCACCACCAGTCCACACCACCAGTCCGCAGGTCTGAGTAACGACTGGTGCCTGGGCGAAGGATGACTGCAGGGTCCGTAGATGCTGGTCGCCCAGCCAGCCCAAGACCGGAGCTGCAGCTGAAGAAAAAGGGCGAAAAATCCCGCCCTACGGCGGAGATCAGTCTCTAGACAAGAAGTCACCACCCTATAGTCGTCGTAGTCATTGTGTTGCAACATAGTGGGTCCGGCAGTGCATCACAGTATGAAGGGTCACAATACCGTAAATAAGGTCAACAATGTCTGTCACTGCAAAAGGGCAAATGAATTAGAATAATTTCTTTCCTATTTTTCCTGCCTTTTACTTGACCTGTACTAAGGATAAATTCTTTAGTCAACAAAAGCTCCAATGAAAAAAACAATTAGAATTCATCCACACGTCTGTCACACAAACATATAAGACAAGGACACAACGAGAACGGAACCACATGTGGGGCGATACGGCAGGAATTCCACACTCTGGTCTAAATGTTTAGCCGTTCGCACGCTCATGCGTTCCACGATCCGTCTCGTGTCTGTGAAGCAACAAGGAAAAATGAAACTAACATTTCTGATACCCTTCCGGCCAAAATCACATTGAGCGAAAGACAATATTTATCACATAATTCCAGTCTGACACCTTTGGAAAAGAGGGGAGATAAGCATTGACTCAACCTGTGTAAGCAGAAAAAAAAAACACAGCTTCCATTGACCGAAATGAAGGGATATTATATAGTAAGAGATTTTCAACTTAGTCCAAAGTGACAGAGCCCTAGCCGCTAAGGACCGAAAACGCAATCAAAGATAATGCGTTTCTACAATTCTACAACAAGATGCATATCTCGATACAAGTTCCACATCTGCTCCCCCTCTTTGGAGCAGTTACACACCGAAAAGGTGTGCCCCAGCCAACAGCACATGAAGGGAAAAGAAAAACTTCTCAACCGCTGAAAGGTTAGAAAATCCAAATAGAACAAAACACTGTCCACAACAGAACATATAGTTACCAAAATGGTGGGTGGGCGAGGTGAGAAACGGTTCGCTCCCCAGTCCAACGGAGGGTGGAAGCCGAAACCGTGCCGGTCCACACCGAAGGGGACTCCAGGTCAGGGACGACCCAAGGTGGTTCTTCCAGCTGGCAGGGACAGGGATCCCAGAGGTGTCCAGTGGAATACGTTCCGACTCGCTGAAGGGTGAAAGACTTCCACAAAACCCACACCGAAGTGGATAAAGAAAAGTGGGCCCAGCTAGCAGAGATCGAGATCTCCCCGACTCAACGGTCGGTAAACGAGTGCCACACCACTAGCCTAAACAAGATGGCAACAGGTAAAAACAGCTCACCCGTGGCACCTGCCATCAGCTGATGAACCACGTGGAAAGCAATAAAAGAACAGAAAAAGGCGTTAAAAGAAAAAAAAAATGAAGAGAAGTATTGGAGGATGGGAGCGAAATGCACGGACGTAGCGCACCCGGGATAACAAAAATAGCACACTGGTCAACACCCGGCCAATGTAGTAAAGAATTCACTGGTAACACTCCAATTTATACTGGGTTTGAAAAGAAATGACATCTTATCAACTAAAAGTAGGTACGTCCGTGACATCACCCCCCAACCAAAGAGGCTTGTGCCACTGAGGCACAGCCTATCACAGCCTCCAATACGTTCTGTATACCCTTACATTCATGTAGACTTCCTCACTCTGGTACCTTGACTCATTATTCCATACGGCTGAGGTAATCAGCCGTCATCTTCATCGTCAGTGTCATCCATCCAGTGCCTCTCTGGGGGTACCATTGCTAACCAGGGCACTGGAGATGGGTAGACAAGGTGGTGGCGCTGAGGGTGATGAGCAGGACTGCTGCTGCTGTTGCTGTTCAGGGACTGCTGGAAAGCCATGCACGCTATGTCCTGATGCAATGCGTCAGCTGGCTTCATCTGCAGCTTGAATTCCTCCAGGTCACCACCTGGGTCGATGACGTTCAGTGTTTGGAAGCACTGTGTGTAGAACTCCAGGGCCCTGTTATGGAAGACCAGCTCAATGCTGACAAACTCTGTCAGCACCTTCTTCATGTCAGTGATCTTGGCCTGAAAGCTGTGAACCTGTTGCTCCAAGGTGTGCTGACTGTGAGAACTTCCACACCGGTCTTCTGTAGATCCGACCCAACCAGCACAATTTGCTGTCTGTCCTGTGGCGTCTTCAACTTGATGTGTTCCAGCTTCCTCTTCTGCACCGCTTCCTTGGACTGGGCATTGAAGGTTCCTTTCAAGCCATTCTTGGTCTGTTCGCACAACAGTCCATAGCCACTGAGATTACACACCACTTTTTTTTAGTCGATTCACCTGAGCTTCCTTGCAGTCCTGAACAGCTGAGGGACTCTCAGCAAAATGGGTCATGCCTTTGCGTAGAGAAGGGTTCCATTTCTCATGTTCTGCGTTCTCTGCTATCTCCCTACATACGTGGTCACTTTTGTCACAGAGACGTGCTGTTTTACCTGTGTAGGAGACAGAGCTGTCACATAACTGGCCCAGGTGTCGCTCTATGGCAGTGAAGCAGTCCCGATTGGTCTTTGATTCCCTCTCTCTCGCTCTCATTTCAGCGCATGTTCGACTCATTTTACGTCTGCTCCTTTGCTAGCAATGTTTTTCTAATCCTCAAGGGTGCAGAACCTGCTGATGTCAACAACGCCACAGGCATCCTGGTGTTCCGGCCCTTCGGAGTAGTTCGTTGGCAAACATCGTAGCTGCGACCGTACCTTTTGATGTTCTTCGCCACTCCTGGCCAATGAAAGTCTTGCTGGATTCTCTCCAGGGTCGGACGTGTCCCCAAATGTCTTGCCATAGGGGTATCATAGCCTAGGCGCATGACCGAACCGCGGGGTGCTTCTGGTGCGATTAGCTGAGTGGCAGATGAAATAGGTGACGAGTGACGTCTGTGTACCAGTCCCTTGCGTCTCACGAACTCTACCGCGCTGCTGCGGGACGTCCTTGCTGGTTCCCCAACCAAACTCCGGATCTTGTTGAGGAATGGATCCTTTGTTTGCAAGCTGCTTACAGTTGAGGGATCCATGGTCAAGATGTCATGCTGAGTCAGGGGCTTCAGGAGGGGTTTCATTGCCTCTTTCTCTGTGCTTGGAAACGCGTGGTGGCAGCCACAAACACCTCAGGTGGCAACTCGGACGATATCTCCCGACGTTGACCATTCCCAAAGCACACTGAATTGCCAATCAGTAGGGAGTACGCTGGTCACTGAAGAGCGACTGCCCATACCTTCCCTTTAAAATATAGCGTAGAGACATCTACCAATACTGTAGATCGGGTTGCCCTGAAGGATGACTTGATTCCTGACACTTGGCACTCTTCCCCTCGAGGTGCCTCACTAGGGACTAACTGCTCATTGATGAAGACCGCTGTAGCTCCTGTGTCCCTGATAGCCTCCACTATCTTGCCGCACACCACCGACGGGAAGGTAGGATATGGGGACGTGACCTCGTTCTCTCCAAATGCCACCTTAACGTGCGAATCGCCGGGTCTTGTTTTGTCCTGTTGGGACAATCCCGGACGAAATGTCCCTTTTCCCCACAGAGGAAGCAAAGCTTGAGCTTGGCTCCGACGTTCCTGGAATTGCTGGGGACATCGCTTTTGGAGGGTGACGGTGGTTTGAAGTCACGTGACTCCCGATCGGCGGGTTTCCTACTAGTTCCTGGTGCAGGCATCCGATAGTGACGACGCGCATCTGCGAAGGCTTCAGCAATCTCGATTGCCCTGGCGAATGTCCTTGGTTTCTCTTCACCCAACTTAAACTGCAGTTCCTGAGATACCGAATTCATAAGTTGCTCCAAGAGGAAACAATCCATTTCCATTTCTGAGGCTTCAATCCAATATTCCATTGTGCGCCGGAGGCGTTCCCCGAACTGGTGGAAAGTTTCCTCTGAAGGTTTCCTCATTGTGCAAAACTGCTTTCTATAGGACTCGGCAGTCATGTGCAGTCTCCGGCGAAGAGCCGCTTTTAACTCGATATAGGAAGCTCCGGGTGGAATGTCAACAAACGCCTCCTTAGCCTTCCCCGTCAGGCTACTGATGAGGCAAAGGGCTTTCCTCTGGTCGGTCAGCTGGTACGCAGCGGCTACCGACTCAAAGTGCTCGATATAGGTGTCTATGTTATCGCTAGCACTATACACTGGCATATGTAGCATGGGTGGAGCCACCGGAATATCCACGCCCTGATGAAAATCCGCTATTTCCCAATGGGCAGAGCCATGCTCGGAAGCAACCACAGACTGTGCCTCCTCTCGTTCGGCTGCATCCAACTGCTGAACTAGCTCGGCCCGGAGTCTTTCTCTTTCCTCCTCCAAACGAGCCTCAAAGTCCAACTCTTTCTGTTTCTGGGCCTCTCTTTCTAACTGTTCTCTCTTCTCTTTCGACTCTCGCTCCAGTCTCCTTTCCTCCATCTCCTCTCTATCGCCGTTCCTTCTCCTCCCTCTCCTCCCTCCATCGCCGTTCCTTCTCCTCCCTCTCCTCCCTCCATCGCCGTTCCTTCTCCTCCCTCTCCTCCCTCCATCGCCGTTCCTTCTCCTCCCTCCATCGCCGTTCCTTCTCCTCCCTCTCCTCCCTCCATCGCCGTTCCTCCTCCTCCCTCTCCTCCCTC
The DNA here is from genome assembly GCA_033310375.1 of Conus canariensis. NCBI lineage: Eukaryota > Metazoa > Mollusca > Gastropoda > Neogastropoda > Conidae > Conus > Conus canariensis. Next base: position 85,221,352 of record CM065721.1, read on the forward strand.
CATCGCCGTTCCTCCTCCCTCTCCTCCCTCCATCGCCGTTCCTTCTCTCTCTCCTCCCTCCATCGCCGTTCCTTCTCCTCCCTCTCCTCCCTCCATCGCCGTTCCTTCTCTCTCTCCTCCCTCCATCGCCGTTCCTTCTCCTCCCTCTCCTCCCTCCATCGCCGTTCCTTCTCCTCCCTTTCCAATCTCCTCTCCTCCATTTCCAGCTGCCACCTTTCTTTCTCTTCTTTCTCCCTTTTCTCCTTGGCTTCTCTCTCCTCCCGCTCTCTTCTCTTTCTTGCCTCTCTTTCTTCTCTTTCCCTCTTCTCCTTGGCCTCTCTTCTCTCTCAATCCTCATCAGTATAAGGGGATCCATGGGCGCTGGTCCAGGAGGATGAGGCATAGGCGAAGGCCGAAAGCGGAAGTCATCTCGCAGATACGGCGGAGGGCGAAGTCCCGAGACTGGAGTGGGCAGAGGTCGTCTCGGAGAGAGTGACTCAGGAGGGGTCATCTCCTGTATCGTGGACATTGCAGTGACTGGAGGACGAGTCCCACCGGAAGAAAACACGACCTGGGTAGTAGGGCCAGTCGTCGACTGAGTCATGGGACTCCCCATCCCTGGTAGGATTCCTGCACCACGAGTCTGAGAACGTGTGATCCGGCGCCCGTCGTCTACGTGTTCCATAACTCACAGTACACCTCACCACACACGAAGTCACCGAATCACCAAGTGATACACAAGATTTGCACAACCACGCAGAACCCTGTCGAACGAAATCCCACGAAGGTTCCCGCATGTGTGTCCACTTCGCACTTAGTACCACAGTCGACTACTTCGAAGGTCACAAAGTATTTGAACCCACAAGCCAGTAGTACAGGACGACACTAAATGGATATAAATCCAAGATTCTGTGAATAGTCACTAGGTTTGAAGAGAACTAGTCCCAATTCCCAAAGGGAAAAACGCACTATCTTAAATCAGCGAGTCATATAGGGTAACGCCAACACGATGGTTAACCTACCCTCACCGAGAATGACAACACTCACTGAAAGATAATGAATGAGAAATGACGTAAGGGTTTGATGTAAATCAAACACGCATGGGCAACCCTAACAAACACCATGAGGAAGTACTTCTATCCAACGAACCAAGAGTGGCCCATCAACAATATTTCCTCCAAAGTCCGAGTTCCTCCAAGGTAGAACCACAAAAGTCAAAGTCCAAGAATGGGAACTGAAATTGGGTAAGCTCACAACGTATCAGCAACTCCAATCCGCTGAATTGCAGCTGTATTCCCACGAGAAGGAAATACGGAGTAGTAACGTTCCACAAATGTAACTATGACTAAGGGTAGTCAACTGGAACAATATTCCCAAAACAGGGAAGGAGAAATGACAAAGTCCTACGTATGACTTTTTGACTAAGTGTAGTCAAAACCAACAAATCTCCAACTGTAGGTTACAGTCTAAGGTATGTCTCACAAGGCAAAAGAGTTGTTTGAACAACAAAGTCAACACTTATGACTTTATGACTAAGTGTAGTCAATCCACAAAACCGTTCAAACTCGTAGAGAAAGAATGCTTCCACGAACCAAATTGCAGTCAAGTGTACTGCCACACTAAGCTAGCCCCACCGAACTGAATCGCTTAACCCTGGCTAAGCTCAATAAGTAAAGCAAACTAACCTCTTCTCACCAAATGAACACCGGGTATCCAAATCCGATAACTAGCTACGAGCTTGAGTTATTTCCCCTGACGTCCAACGACGGAGATACCCAGTTATGTTTTTAACACTTCAAAGCGTTGAGAACAACAATCTTAAAAAAAAAAAAACCGCTGGCCAGAAAACGTGGTCCGAGCTCAGCAGTTTTTTTTCCTCTATGGAAAACAATGTCCAAACATGAACCAATTCCGACACGACGTGGAATCAACAAATCGACAAAGCAACAGCTTATCACTGTATAACAACGACTGCCCTTGTGCACCGGCGTGCCAAGAACCCAAAGTAAGTTACCACACCTGGGTAACAAACCTATATCCGGATCAAATGTTGATTTCTCAAAATAAGACTTCAAAGACGTTTACTCAGCAAAGAGGCCAAAGAAATCACAAACCTATACAACTGGAATTTATAATTCAACGCGTTGCTCCAACCAGCAACCAGCTTATCCAAAGAGAAAAGCATCAAGACATCAACAAACACGCATAAGGCAGGGACGGACAATAGAATTTAAACGACCCGTACCGCAAGGTCAAACAGCTAACCTAAATTCTGCTGGCGACTGACGTAAACCCGGAAGCACACGTGCACCAACACGGTCACTGGGGCACCGGGACCGAATCGGCTCGTTCAAAACAGTGGCCCGACGAGCGCGCCGAAATCCCCGTGCAACACGATCTAGTCCAAAGACGGGAACCACGTGCTAAGATCACTGCTCTGTAACTGAATGGGGAACGGATGAGAGGGGGAGGGGGCGACAGAAAAAAGGCGCAAGTGGTTCTTTGGAAAGACGCTTATGTGTATCCACAGACGCTACACTCAAATTCTCAACACACGACTGATAAATTTATTATTCCAATCACCACAGTCACACAAATTAGTGTTGAACAATTAAGGAAGCCCTAACATCAACAGCTAGATAGGAAAGCAAATAAACTGCTTGTATGTACGCTAGACAGAAGAGGAAAGCCTATCAACTTAGGGCTAATCCCCTTAGACTAAACAACACAGATCCTACAACCTAGTGTGTAATAATGAAATAACACACACCACCAAGAATAGTCTTTCCTTGTTTTGTGAACTGAAGTGGATAGACTTATGTAAGACCGAGTTTTGCGCAAACACGGTGTCGGAACTATGTCTAAGTTTGCCTTGTAAACAAAGCACCAAATGCTTGGCAAGCCTGCCTACACTTACCTTACTAACACAGTCGACGTCTTGGGTACAGGCAAATGCAGACCAAAATCCTAAATCAGTACAAGCACTGATATCGACGACTCTGCACAAGCAAGACCTATTAATCTAAAATTCAAAACCCCTTCTATCTCCACCCAAGTACCTATTCTAAGTAAGGTAATGAGAAAAGGGCGAACGGAATTCTAGAAACAATAGCCGGCGGTACTAGACAAAATAAAACAAACACGGAGACGAACGCGGAACGGAAGCGCCGAAGGTCCGACCACGGAGCACGGAACTCTACTGCCGACAGCACCCCCAAAACCGGTCCGCTCCAATGGGTTCCCTACTAACTCTAGAACCCACCCAACCAACCACCCGTCAAATACACGTAAAGAAAGATAGACAGGTCTCTCAAGGGTCGGGCGGTAGTGAGTTCAGAGTGTCGCTTTTACACTACCACATACACATTCCTGTACCCCGCATCTCCACCATAATTGTCAAGTGAGTACACCTGACAGGGGGGGGGGGGGGGGGTTCTTATACAGGTAATGTGCAGTGGCAGAAACGGAGCGATCACTCAATCCCTCACACCACCAGGCCACAAGAGGAAGTTTCGACAATACTTTTATTCACATTACAATCATTCACTCACACTAGTACTCCAGATGGGGTATGGATCCTAACAAATCAGAGAAAAGATAGTCGAGAGGAAAAACAAACAAAAAAAGGGGCATAGAAGAGAAAGGCACTATTCAGAACTAGCTGACCTAGGGGACAAAGTAAATTGAATAGACCACAAAAAAAAAACTCCCAACTATCCCAGGATCCCGCTACAGTCCCAACCTAACCCGCTAGCCCGCTACAAGGACATTCAGCAGAATGACAGAAGAAAGACAGTTCTAGAAACAATGCTACATCCAACAGGACCTACACAGCTAGAGTTAAATAAAAACACCAAAAAAAAAAAAAAAACCCAAAACGAATCAGTGACAGGCTTTAAACCCACACACACGCACGCCAGACCCACGTCCACACACGAGATGAAAAACTCAACTCGAGTCCATGAACCGAGGAGGTTCGCAGAGGGAGGTGGATACTGTAGAGGGGTGACGTTCGTAGTGGGCTGGTCTTCCAGTCCGAGGTGAAGCAGATGTCTCAGTGAAGGAGACAAGGTTTACCACCACCAGTCCGCACCACC
>CM065721.1:85230427-85245861 GCA_033310375.1 Conus canariensis
GAATCATAACATTGCACAGGAAAGGATTTCCCTACAAACCTTTCAGACTCTAGTTTTCCAAATTGGGGAAAGGATTTCCACATAAACCTTTCATAATCTAGTCTTCCAAATTAGGGAAAAGGATTTCCATCTGGATCCTCTTCAATAAACCATGAATACAATTCATTACACACCATAATTTCATTACACAATTGATGATTATTTTTTTCAAACTATAAATGTCTTTCGTTAATTCAGGAAATGTTCATTTCTTTTGTTGTAACACAAGAACGCTCACTTCACTTCAGTTCATCAGCTTCACTATATGCGAGGGAAAGATTTCCACCACACTTTTGTTTAACAACACATATATTGATACCCATGTAAACACATCACACATCAGAATGAAAAACAAAAGTCTATGTCGCTCACTCTGGGAGCTTATTATCCATAGCATCAAAACTCTCCATCTTCTTGCAAACCATATTAGAATAGACGCTTTTTCTTCATCAAGAAGTTCATAGCCAGTTAAGTTACAAAACAAAATCTTTTTTCTTTTTTCTGAAGACCACTTCTTATAACACTCACTTCATCTATTCACATTTTCCGAAACAATTTCGTTTTGTTACCCTATCAAGTCATAGGATAACTGAACAACAATAATTTCTTTTTCTAAATAAAACCTTCACAAGAGTGCTGAGGAAGTTTCAGTCGCTCCTAAATGGGAATACAGTTTTAGTTTGTTAATAAATAAACATTCGATGATAAATACCTGACTGCTACCAGAAAACGGCTGAGTCCCTCTTCGGCCTTCTGTGACTTGTATTGCCGGAATCACTGCAGAGACTCCCTAACCGGTGCAACTCACCCGGCTTATAGCAATGCGCCGGTGAGTAGCAGTCAGCTAACTTTTGCAACCGGCTTCCGGACAACTACCTTCCGGTAAGCACGGTCGCACATGAAACTTTGTGACCGGATGAAAAACGGTCCGTCACACTGGTGCTTTCTTTTCAGTTCTTTATGTAAGTAATAGTTCGTTCTTCGTCTTCAATGGTGTTAGTCTTGCCTGAAGACGACCAAAGAGGTCGAAACGCGTCGTTTCGTTGTCTTGCCATTTGCTCGTCTCTGTCCTTCGGCGGTACAGTAATGTTTCTGTTCAGTTTCCTTCTTTTCAGTGTTTGGCTGACACTTCCAGTCGTTGTTCACTTTCTTTCTTTTCAGTGTTTGGCTGACACTTCCAGTCGTTGTTCAGTTTCCTTCTTTTCAGTGTTTGGCTGACACTTCCAGTCGTTGTTCACTTTCTTTCTTTTCAGTGTTTGGCTGACACTTCCAGTCGTTGTTCACTTTCTTTCTTTTCAGTGTTTGGCTGACACTTCCAGTCGTTGTTCACTTTCTTTCTTTTCAGTGTTTGGCTGACACTTCCAGTCGTTGTTCACTTTCTTTCTTTTCAGTGCTTGGGTAACACTTCCAGTCGTTGTTTTGCCTTTGCTCATGCACTGGGAGTCCCCTTTCCCCCCTCCTACCCTTCCTCCACCCCTACCCCTCGCCTTCTTCACCCCACCTCTTCCCATCCCTCACTCCCTGCCTCGCCCCCCCCCCCTCCCCCCCTCCCCTCTCTCTGTCTCTCTCTCTGCTTGGCATCCAGCAAACAAGACTCAGCAGCAGCAGCAGCAGCAGCATTAAAACGGAGCTGCTTTCTGCAGACTCTCTATCCATAAAAAAGCCATTGGAGCAATCTCATCAAGTTTAGAAAGCATGCTGAAGGTAGCACTTCCAGAACTGAGTGTTGTTGGAAATGGAAGGCCGGAGCAGTCGACCTGTCGTCGTTTTCAGGTTAACAGGCACCACTTACTGCCAGCCAGCCCTCTGCCGTTGAGGTTCCAGGTAACTGTGCCGTGTATCGTGCCCAGTGTCCGTTCACAGTTGACAGGTGTCACACCGAGCCAAAGCGCACACAGAGGAGACAAAGGCACGTGAAACTCGTGGCCTTTGGGGCTGTCTGTTGTTCACCCCTCCCCGGTACGTCAGAGCTGCTGATCAGTCTGACTGCATGCATTGTTTGTGCAGAACGTGTCTGACAACCTACTGTGACGGACGTGAATATGCCATCTCTATCTTTTTTGAACCCTTATCTCCCCTGCCTGCCCCCCCTCTCTCTCTCTCTCTCTGTCTGTCTGTCTGCCTCTCTCTCTCTCTGTCTGTCTGTCTGTCTGTCTGTCTGTCTGTCTGTCTGTCTCTCTGTCTGTCTGTCTGTCTGTCTCTGTCTCTCTGTCGTCCTCCCTCCCCCCCCCCCCTCTCTCTCCTCTTCTCACTGTTCTATCAGCAGAACCATTACGTCAGTGGGACATAGTATTCACCCTTCCCCTCCTCCCCTACATGACAGCAGTCTCTCTAGTGCGCACAAGGTGTCCGAGGTTCACGTGCGCTATAGGGGCCACGAGGCTGCAGCACAAGGCCTCGGATCATGACGCGCTGCAACAAGTACCCATGACCCCGTGTGACCCCACAAGACACTCTGCAACAAATACCCGTGACCTCGCGTGACCCCACAGTACACGCTGCAAGTACCCATGACCCCGTGTGACCTCACAGGACGCGCTGCAACAAGTACCCATGACCCCGTGTGACCCACAGGACATGCTGCAACAAGTGCCCATGACCCCGTGTCACCCCACAGGACGCGCTGCAACAAGTACCCATGACCCCGTGTGACCCCACAGGACACGCTGCAACAAATACCCATGACCCACGTGACGCCACAGGACACGCTGCAAGTACCCATGACCCGCGTGACCCCACAGGACACGCTGCAACAAGTACCCACGACCCCGTGTGACCCCACAAGACACGCTGCAACAAGTACCCATGACTCCGTGTGAACCCACAGGACACGCTGCAACAAGTACCCATGACCCCGCGTGACCCCACAGGACACGCTGCAACAAGTACCCATGACCCCGCGTGACCCCACAGGACACGCTGCAACAAGTACCCATGACCCCGCGTGACGCCACAGGACACGCTGCAACAAGTACCCATGACCCCACAGGACATGCTGCAACAAGTACCCATGACCCCGTGTGACCCTACAGGACACGCTGCAACAAGTACCCATGACCCCGTGTGACCCCACAGGACACGCTGCAATATGTACCCATGACCTCGTGTGACCCCACAGGACACGCTGCAACAAGTACCCATGACCCCGTGTGACCCCACAGGACACGCTGCAACAAGTACCCATGACCCTGCGTGACCCCACAGGACACGCTGCAACAAGTACCCATGACCCCGTGTGACCCCACAGGAAACGCTGCAACAAGTAACCATGACCCCGTGTGACCCCACAGGGCACGCTGCAACAAGTACCCATGACCCTGTGTGACCCCCACAGGACACGCTGCAACAAGTACCCATGACCCCGTGTGACCCCACAGGACACGCTGCAATAAGTACCCATGAATCCCCCCCCCTCCTCCCCCCCTCCCCCGTGATTGTGACACAGACGGAAACAGGAAGATTGTGACACAGACGGAAACACGAAGATTGTGACAGAGAAAGAAACATGATGATTGTGACAGAGAAAGAAACAAGATGATTGTGACAGCGACAGAAACATGATGATTGTGACAGAGAAAGAAACAAGATGATTGTGACAGCGACAGAAACATGATGATTGTGACAGCAATAGAAACATGATGATTGTGACAGCAATAGAAACATGATGATTGTGACAGCGACAGAAGCATGATGATTGTGACAGCAATAGAAACATGATGATTGTGACAGCAATAGAAACATGATGATTGTGGCTGCGACAGAAACATGATATTGTGACAGCAATAGAAACATGATGATTGTGACAGCAATAGAAACATGATGATTGTGGCTGCGACAGAAACATGATGATTGTGACAGCAATAGAAACATGATGATTGTGACAGCGACAGAAACATGATGATTGTGACAGCAATAGAAACATGATGATTTGGTGACAGTACAGCAATAGAAACATGATGATTGTGACAGCAATAGAAACACGATGATTGTGGCTGCGACAGAAACATGATGATTGTGACAGCAATAGAAACACGATGATTGTGGCTGCGACAGAAACAAGATGATTGTGGCACAGACAGACACATCATGATTGTGACCCAGAAAGAAACACGATGATTATAAAGCAGACAGAACCACAACATTCATCTTTAACCACAGAGAATAAATGGACACAACGAATGTTGTGATGCAACATAAACTGACGTGGCGGTCCAATCCCAAACGACAAACAAAACGCAGAGAGAGAGAGAGAGAAGAGAGAGAGAGAGAGAGAGAGAGAGAGAGAGAGAGAGAGAGAGAGAGACAAGAGAGAGAGAGAGAGACAGAGAGAGACAGAGAGAGACAGAGACAGAGACAGAGACAGAGAGACAGAAGAGACAGAGACAGAGACAAGACAGAGACAGACAGACAGACAGAGACAGAGACAGAGAGAGACAGGCACAGACAGAGAGAGAGAGAAGAGAGAGAGAGGAGAGAGAGAGAGAGAGTAGTGATGTAAAACATAGTGAGTCACAGCAACAAACAGTGCTGTCAAAAACAAAAAACAAAACAAAACAAAAAAAAAACCCTGCAGTGATGTCGTAGCCCCCATTCACTTGGCAGCAGTGGAGTCCCTTATATGTCAGAGTTGGTTTATTGAAGTGTCAGCAGTGGAGTCCCTTATATGTCAGAGTTGGTTTATTGAAGTGTCAGCAGTGGAGTGTCTCACATGTCAGAGTTGGTTTATTGAAGTGTCAGCAGTGGAGTGTCTCACATGTCAGAGTTGGTTTATTGAAGTGTCAGCAGTGGAGTCCCTCACATGTCAGAGTTGGTTTATTGAAGTGTCAGCAGGGAGTCCCTCACATTCAGAGTTGTTTATTGAAGTGTCAGCAGTGGAGTCCCTACATGTCAGAGTTGGTTTATTGAAGTGTCAGCAGTGGAGTCCTCACATGTCAGAGTTGGTTTATTGAAGTGTCAGCAGTGGAGTGCTCACATGTCAGAGTTTGGTTTATTGAAGTGTCAGCAGGGAGTGTCTCACATGTCAGAGTTGGTTTATTGAAGTGTCAGCAGTGGATGTCTCACATGTCAGAGTTGGTTTATTGAAGTGTCAGCAGTGGAGTGTCTCACATGTCAGAGTTGGTTTATTGAAGTGTCAGCAGTGGAGTGTCTCACATGTCAGAGTTGGTTTATTGAAGTGTCAGCAGTGGATGTCCTCACATGTCAAGTTGGTTTATTGAAGTGTCAGCAGTGGAGTCCCTATATGTCAGAGTTGGTTTATTGAAGTGTCAGCAGTGGAGTGTCTCACAGTCAGAGTTGGTTTTATTGAAGTGTCAGCATGGAGTGTCTCACATGTCAGAGTTGTTTATTGAAGTGTCAGCAGTGGAGTGTCTCACATGTCAGAGTTGGTTTATTGAAGTGTCAGCAGTGGAGTTCTCACATGTCAGAGTTGGTTTATTGAAGTGTCAGCAGTGGAGTCCCTTATATGTCAGAGTTGGTTTATTGAAGTTCAGCAGTGGAGTGTCTCACATGTCAGAGTTGGTTTATTGAAGTGTCAGCAGTGGAGTGTCTCACATGTCAGAGTTGGTTTATTGAAGTGTCAGCGTGGAGTGTCCTCACATGTCAGAGTTGGTTTATTGAAGTGTCAGCAGTGGAGTGTCTCACATGTCAGAGTTGGTTTATTGAAGTGTCAGCAGTGGAGTTCCCTCACATGTCAGAGTTGGTTTATTGAAGTGTCAGCAGTGGAGTCCCTCACATGTCAGAGTTGGTTTATTGAAGTGTCAGCAGTGGAGTCCCTCACATGTCAGAGTTGGTTTATTGAAGTGTCAGCAGGGAGTGTCTCACATGTCAGAGTTGGTTTATTGAATGTCAGCAGGTGGAGTGTCTCACATGTCAGAGTTGGTTTATTGAAGTGTCAGCAGTGGAGTGTCTCACATGTCAGAGTTGGTTTATTGAAGTGTCAGCAGTGGAGTCCCTCACATGTCAGAGTTGGTTTATTGAAGTGTCAGCAGTGGAGTGTCTCACATGTCAGAGTTGGTTTATTGAGTGTCAGCAGTGGAGTCCCTCACATGTCAGAGTTGGTTTATTGAAGTGTCAGCAGTGGAGTCCTCACATGTCAGAGTTGTTTATTGAAGTGTCAGCAGTGGAGTGTCTCACATGTCAGAGTTGGTTTATTGAAGTGTCAGCAGTGGAGTGTCTCACATGTCAGAGTTGGTTTATTGAAGTGTCAGCAGTGGAGTCCCTACATGTCAGAGTTGGTTTATTGAAGTGTCAGCAGTGGTCCTAATGTCAGAGTTGGTTTATTGAAGTGTCAGCAGTGGAGTCCTTAATGTCAGAGTTGGTTTATTGAAGTGTCAGCAGTGAGTGTCCTCACATGTCAGAGTTGGTTTATTGAAGTGTCAGCAGTGGAGTCCCTCACATGTCAAGTTGGTTTATTGAAGTGTCAGCAGTGGAGTCCCTAATGTCAGAGTTGGTTTATTGAAGTGTCAGCAGTGGAGTCCTACATGTCAAGTTGGTTTATTGAAGTGTCAGCAGTGGAGTCCCTACAGTCAGAGTTGTTTATTGAAGTGTCAGCAGTGGAGTCTCACATGTCAAGTTGTTTATTGAAGTGTCAGCAGGAGTGTCTCACATGTCAGAGTTGTGTTTATTGAAGTGTCAGCAGTGGAGTCCCTCACATGTCAGTTGGTTTATTGAAGTGTCAGCAGTGGAGTCCCTCACATGTCAGAGTTGGTTTATTGAAGTGTCAGCAGTGGAGTCTCACATGTCAGAGTTGTTTATTGAAGTGTCAGCAGTGGAGTCCTACATGTCAGAGTTGGTTTATTGAAGTGTCAGCAGTGGAGTCCCTCACATGTCAGAGTTGGTTTATTGAAGTGTCAGCAGGGAGTGTCTCACATTCAAGTTGTTTATTGAAGTGTCAGCAGATCTAAGAGAGTGTTATTGAAGTGTCAGCAGGGAGTGTCTCACATTCAGAGTTGTTATTGAAGTGTCAGAGGAGTCTCACATTCAGATTTGTTTATTGGTGTACAGTGGATCTCACATGTCAATTGGTTTATTGAGTGTCACAGGAGTCTCAAGTCAAGTTGTTTATGAAGTTCAGCAGTGAGTCCCTTAATTCAAGTTGGTTTATTGAAGTGTCAGCAGTGGAGTCTCACATGTCAAGTTGGTTATGAATGTCACAGTGAGTCTCACATGTCAGAGTTGGTTTATTGAAGTGTCACATGGAGTCCCTCACATGTCAAGTTGGTTTATTGAAGTGTCACAGTGGAGTGTCTCACATTAAGTTGGTTTTGATGTCAGCAGGAGTCTACATTCAATTGTTTATTGAAGTGTCAGCAGGGAGTCTCCATTAAGTTGGTTTATTGAATGTCACAGTGAGTTCTCAATGTCAAGTTGGTTTATTGAGTTCAGCAGGGAGTCTCATGTAGAGTTGGTTATTGAAGTGCAGCAGTGGAGTTCTCACATGTCAAGTTGTTTATGAATGTCACAGGAGTGCTCCATTCAGATGTTATGAAGTGTCACAGTGAGTCTCACATCAAGTTGGTTTATTGAATGTCAGCAGGAGTCCAATGTCAGAGTTGGTTATTGAGTGTCAGCATGAGTCTAATGTCAGAGTTGGTTTATTGAAGTGTCACATGAGTCTCCATTCAGAGTTGTTTATGAATGTCACAGTGGATGTCCAATGCAGTTGGTTTATTGAGTGTCAGCGTGAGTTCTCACATGTCAAGAATTAGGTTTATTAAGTGTACAGTGAGCCCATTCAGAGTTGGTTTTTGAAGTGTCACAGTGGAGTCCTAATGTCAAGTTGTTTATTGAAGTGTCAGCAGGAGTTCTCACAGTCAAGTTGGTTTATGAAGTGTCACAGGGAGTCCCATTCAAGTTGTTTATTGAAGTGTCAGCGTGAGTCCCATTCAAGTTGTTTATTGAAGTGTCAGCAGGAGTCCCTCACAGTCAAGTTGTTATTGAAGTGTCACAGTGGAGTTCTCAAGTCAGAGTTGGTTTATTGAAGTGTCAGCAGTGGAGTCCCTCACATGTCAGAGTTGGTTTATTGAAGTGTCAGCAGGAGTCCTCACATGTCAGAGTTGGTTTATTGAAGTGTCAGCATGGGAGTGTCCACAGTCAGAGTTGGTTTATTGAAGTGTCAGCAGTGGAGTGTCTCACATGTCAGAGTTGGTTTATTGAAGTGTCAGCAGGAGTTCCCTCACATGTCAGAGTTGGTTTATTAAGTGTCAGCAGTGAGTCCCTAATGTCAGAGTTGGTTTATTGAAGTGTCAGCAGGAGTCCCTCACATGTCAGAGTTGGTTTATTGAAGTGTCAGCAGTGGAGTGTCTCACATGTAGAGTTGGTTTATTGAAGTGTCAGCAGTGGAGTCCCTCACATGTCAAGTTGGTTTATTGAAGTGTCAGCAGGTGAGTCCCAATGTCAGAGTTGGTTATTGAAGTGTCAGCAGGAGTGTCTCACATTCAGAGTTGGTTTATTGAAGTGTCAGCAGTGGATCCCTCACATGTCAGAGTTGGTTTATTGAAGTGTCAGCAGTGGATGCCCTCACATGTCAGAGTTGGTTTATTGAGTGTCACAGTGATTGTCTCACATGTCAGAGTTGGTTTATGAAGTTCAGCAGTGGAGTTCTTATGTCAGAGTGTGTTTATTGAAGTGTCAGCAGAGTCTCACATGTCAGAGTGGTTTATGAAGTGTCAGCAGTGGAGTGTCTCACATGTCAGAGTTGTTTATGAAGTGTCAGCAGGGATGTCCACATGTCAGTTGGTTTATTGAGTGTCAGCAGGGAGTTCTCACATGTCAGAGTTGTTTATTGAAGTGTCACGGTCCCTGCAATGTTTTTGATGTCAGAGTGTTCATGTAAGTGTTTATTGAATGTCAAGTGGATGCCAATTCAAGTTGGTTTATGAAGTGTCAGAGGGTGTCCCTTCAGAGTTGGTTTATTAAGTGTCAGCAGGAGTCTCAATGTCAGATTGTTTATTGAAGTGTCACATGGAGTCCTATATGTCAAGTTGGTTTTGAAGTGTCAGCGGGAGTCTCACAGTCAGAGTGGTTATTAAGTGTCAGCAGTGGAGTCCACATGTCAGAGTTGGTTTATTGAAGTGTCAGCGTGGTCTCAATGTGATTGGTTATTAAGTGTCACCGGAGTTCCTTAATTCAGAGTGGTTATTGAATGTCAGCGGTTTATATGTCAGAGGTGTTTATTGATGTAGAGGTTATTGCTACAGTAGGTTTGAGTTTAAGTGTCACAGTGGTCTCAATGTCAGAGTTGGTTTATGAAGTAGCAGGGAGTGCTCACATGTCAGAGTTGGTTTATTGAAGTGTCAGCAGGGAGTCTCACATGTCAAGTTGGTTGGTTTTTTATTGAAGTGTCAGCAGTGAGTCCCTCACATGTCAGAGTTGTTTATTAGTGTCAGCATGAGTCTCACATGTCAGATTTGGTTTATTGAAGTGTCAGCAGGGAGTGTCTCAATGTCAGATTGTTTATTGAATGTCAGCAGGAGTTCTCACATTCAGAGTTGGTTATTGAAGTGTCAGCAGTGGAGTCCTCACATGTCAGAGTTGGTTATTAAGTGTCAGCAGGGAGTTCACATGTCAACTCTGACATTGAAGGGACTCCACTGCTGACACTTCAATAAACCAACTCTGACATGGGACTCCACTGCTGACACTTCAATAAACCAACTCTGACATGTGAGACACTCCACTGCTGACACTCCAATAACCAACTCTGACATGTGAGACACTCCACTGCTGACACTTCAATAAACCAACTCTGACATGTGAGACACTCCACTGCTGACACTTCAATAAACCAACTCTGACATGTGAGACACTCCACTGCTGACACTTCAATAAACCAACTCTGACATGTGAGGAACTCCACTGCTGACACTTCAATAAACCAACTCTGACATGTGAGCACTCCACTGCTGACACTTCAATAAACCAACTCTGACATGTGAGGACTCCACTGCTGACACTTCAATAAACCAACTCTGACATGTGAGGGACTCCACTGCTGACACTTCAATAAACCAACTCTGACATGTGAGACACTCCACTGCTGACACTTCAATAAACCAACTCTGACATGTGAGGGACTCCATGCTGACACTTCAATAAACCAACTCTGACATGTGAGACTCCACTGCTGACACTTCAATAAACCAACTCTGACATTGGAACACTCCACTGCTGACACTTCAATAAACCAACTCTGACATGTGAGACACTCCACTGCTGACACTTCAATAAACCAACTCTGACATGTGAGGACTCCACTGCTGACACTTCAATAAACCAACTCTGACATGGACTCATGCTGACACTCAATAACACTCTGACTTGAGACACCCACTGCTGACACTTCAATAAACAACTCTGACATGTGAGACTCCACTCGACATTCAATAAACAACTCTGACATTGATGACTCCCTGTGACACCTTCAATAAACCAACTCTGACATGGACTCCACTGCTGACACTTCATAACCAACTCTGACATTGAGAACCCACTGCTGACACTTCAATAACCAACTCTGACATTGAGGACTCCACTGCTGACACTTCAATAAACAACTGACATGTAGACTCCACTGCTGACACTTCAATAAACCAACTCTGACATGTAACACTCCCTGCTGACACTTCATAAACCAACTCTGACATGTGAGACACTCCCTGCTGACACTTCAATAAACCAACTCTGACATTAACACTCCATGCTGACACTTCAATAACCAACTCTGACAATAGCACTCCACTGCTGACACTTCAATAAACCAACTCTGACATTAGGACTCCACTGCTGAACTTCAATAAACCAACTCTGACATGTAGACCCTGCTGACACTTCAATAAACCAACTCTGACATGTGAGACATCACTGCTGACACTTCAATAAACCAACTCTGACATTGAGACACTCCACTGCTGACCTTCAATAAACCAACTCTGACATGTGGACTCACTGCTGACACTCAATAAACCAACTCTGACATTGGGACTCCCTGCTGACACTTCAATAAACCAACTCTGACATTAGACTCACTGCTGACACTTCAATAAACCAACTCTGACATTAGACACTCCACTGCTGACACTTCAATAAACCAACTCTGACATTAGGACTCCACTGCTGACACTTCAAAACCAACTCTGACATGTGAGACACTCCCTGCTGACACTTCAATAAACCAACTCTGACATGTGGACACTCCACTGCTGACACTTCATAAACCAACTCTGACATGTAGCACTCCCTGTGACACTTCAATAAACCAACTCTGACATGTGAGACATCCACTGCTGACACTTCAATAAACCAACTTGACATGTGAGACACTCCACTGCTGACATTCAATAAACCAACTCTGACATTAGGACTCCACTGCTGACACTTCAATAAACCAACTCTGACATTAGGGACTCACTGCTGACACTTCAATAAACCAACTCTGACATGTGAGGACTCCCTGCTGACACTTCAATAAACCAACTCTGACATGTGAGACACTCCACTGCTACACTTCAATAAACCAACTCTGACATGGAGACATCCACTGCTGCACTTCAATAACCAACTCTGACATGTGAGACATCCACTGCTGACACTTCAATAAACAACTCTGACATGTAGGGACTCCACTGCACTTCAATAAACCAACTCTGACATGTGAGACTCCACTGCTGACACTTCAATAAACCAACTTGACATTAAGGGACCCATGCTGACACTTCAATAAACCAACTTGACATGTGAGACATTGACATTAATAAACAACTTGCTGGGAACTCCTGTGACACTTCATAAACACTTGACAGTGAGACACTCCCTGCTGAACTAATAACAACTCGACATTAGACTCACTGGACACTTCAATAACCACTCTGACATTAGGGACTCCCTGCGACACTCAATAAACCACCTGCATGTAGACTCCCTGCTGACACTTCAATAAACAACTCTGACATGTGGCACCACTGCGACACTTCAATAAACCATCTGACATGTGAGAACTCCACTGCTGACACTCATAACCAATCTGACATGTGAGACTCCATGCTGACACTCAATAACCAACTCTGACAGTGGACTCCTGTGACACTTCAATAAACCACCTGATGTAGCTCCTGCGACACTTCATAACCACTCTGACATGGAGAACTCACTGCTGACACTTCAAAACCAACTCTGACTGGGACACTCCCTGCTGACACTCAATAAACCAACTCTACATGAGACACTCCCTGCTGACCTCAATAACCAACCACATGGCTCTGATCAAAACACTAGACTCCGCGACCTAAAACAATTGACTGAACTCCTTGATCAATAACAACCTGAATTGAACCCTGCAACAAAACATCTACTGAGACACTGCGACACTCATAAACAACTGATTGACTCTGCGCACTAATACATCTACTTGACCATTGACTCAAACAACCTATGTGAGCCCGCAACTGACTGGACCTGCTGACACTCATAAACCACTTGACATTGGCCATGCTCATTAAAACCACCGAATTAGATCACGCTGACTACAACTACATGGATCCGTGCCTCAAACCAATTGACTGTGACCCATGTGATCATAACACTTACATAGACTCACTGACACTCAAACAACTGACATTAACTCCATGTGACACTCATAACAATGCTGACCCCTGAACTCATAACCACTTGACATTAGACCCTGCTGACACTCATAACACTCGACATAGACTCCTGCTGACACTTCAATAACCAACCTGACATGGGACCCTCGAACAATAAACCACTCTCAGGACTCCTGTGACTCAAACATTGAATAGACTCCTGCACCTTCATACACTCTGCAGACCCATGCTGACATCAATAAACACTACATGTAGACACCCCTGCTGCCTCATACCAACTCTGCATTATCCTGTGACACTCAATAAACCACTGATGTGAGATCCACTGACTCAATAAACACTCTGACATGTGACCCCGGCCTTCAAACCAACTCTGAATAGCCCACTGTGATCATAACCCTGAATGAGCCCGCGACACTCAAACCAACTCGACTAACTCCTGCTGACACTCATAAACCAACTCTCAGTGACCTCCTGCTGAACTCATAACCACTCGACAGTGAGACCCGTGACACCATAAACCACCTAAGGGACTCCTGCTACATCAATAAACAACTCTGACATTAGACACCACTGCTGACACTTCAATAAACCACTCTGACATGTGAGGACTCCACTGCTGACACTATAAACCACTCTGACATTGAAACCCACTGCTGACACTTCAAAAACACTCTGACATGTGGAGACTCCACGCTGACACTTCAATAAACCAACTCTGACATGTAGGACTCCACTGCGACACTTCAATAACCAACTCTGACATGTGGACCCACTGCTGACACTTCAATAAACCAACTCTGACATGTGAGGACTCCACTGCTGACACTTCAATAAAAAACCTCTGACATTAACACTCCACTGGACACTTCAATAAACCAACTCTGACATATAGGGACTCCCTGCTGACACTTCAATAAACCAACTCTGACATATAGGGACCCCTGCTGACACTTCAATAAACAACTCTGACATGGCACTCCCGCTGACACTTAAACCACCGACTAATCTGACAACCACTCTGACTTAAACCTCTGACTTAACCACTGTGACACTTAAACACTACGACATTAACCATCTGATAAACCCATGACATTCATAACAATCGACATTAGATCACTGTGACCTTCAATAAACAACTTGAATGGAGTCCCTGCTCAATAACACTGACATGAGACTCTGCTGAACTAAACACCTAATTGAGACTCACTCTGACACTTAATAACAACTCTGACATTAGGGACTCATGGACATTCATAAACAACTCATTAGACCCTGCTGACACCAATAAATGACAAAATTAAAACACTCTGACATTGAACCGCTGAATCAATAAACACTCTACATTAGACTCACTCTGACACTTCAATAAACACTTGACATAGACCACTGCTAACTTCAATAAACCAACTCTGACAGTGGACTCCCTCGCACTCAATAAACACTCTGATTCACTGCTACACTTCAATAAACCACCTGATTGAACACTCCCTGTAACACTCATGACCACCTGACATTAAGAACCCACTCTCAATAAACCACTGTGACATCAACAACCCCCTGTGACACTCATACACTCTAAGACCACTCTGACACTTCAAAAACAACTCTAATGTAGACACCACTGCGCACTTCAAAAACCAACTCTGACATGTGAACCCACTGCTGACACTTAATAAACCAACTCTGACATTAAACCACTCTGACACTCAATAAACCAACTCTGACATTGGACACTCCACTGCTGACACTTCAATAACCAACTCTGACATGTGAGACTCCATGCGACACTTCAATAAACCAACTCGACATTGAGACCTCACTGGACACTCAATAAACCAACTCTGACATTGGGACTCCATGCTGACACTTCAATAAACAACTCTGACTTAGGGACTCCACTGCTGACTTCAATAAACCAACTCTGACATGGAACACCACTGCTGACACTCAATATCCAAACTCTGCATGTGAACACTCCACTCGACACTTCAATAAACAACTCGACATTAGACTCCACTGCTGACACTTCAATAAACCAACTCGACATATGGTACTCCACTGCTGACACTTCAATAAACCAACTCTGACACTGAACTCCTGCTGACACTTTCAAAAACCAACTCTGACATTGAGACACTCCCTGCTGACACTTCAATAAACCAATCTGACATGGACACTCCACTGCTGACCTTCAATAACCAACTCTGACATTAGACTCCACTGCTGACACTTCAATAAACCAACTCTGACATGTGAGGACTCCCCTGACATCAATAAACAACTCTGACAGTAACCACTCTGACATAAAACCTGACCTTAACACTCCAGCACCTACAATAACCAATTGACATGTGAGACACCACGACACTTCAATAAACACTGACATAGACCCCCTACATCAATAAACCAATGATCGAATTAAAACACTCATAGACTCCGTAACCACTAATCCTACAAACACTCACTATACCACTAAAAACCCTGAACTCCAACATCAACATTGACCCTGACATTCAATAAACCAACTGAATGTGGCTCACTTCACTTCAAACCAATTGACATTACCCTGCGACATTCAATAAACAACTCTGACATAAGGGACTCCATGCTGACACTCAAAACTCACACTGGAACTCCATTGACCAAAACCACAAGACTCTACTAATAACCCCCTGTGAGACAACCACCTGACTTAAAAACCACGCTGACACCCATGCACATAAATAAAGAACTACGACACGAAAACCAATAAAAACTCTGCTGCCTCATAATAACAACCTATGGACTCTGCTG
>CM065721.1:85245961-85255961 GCA_033310375.1 Conus canariensis
CCTCCAAAATTTTTTTCTTATTTGGGTCAAAATGCTGATAAGGTTTAACCCCACTACTGTAATTTGGTTAGGACTGCCCTCAATTGAACATTGTACTTTCGTTATTTTAGGATTAATAAACTTTTCAGTTTGTCTTTCGTATGGTTTTTCATCTTCACACAGCAATAAAATACCTTTAAGCGATCTTGCTGAGGCGCTAAAACTAATATTCCATATTGTGTCTGCCTTGTTTTTAGTATATTTAGAATGATGAATTACTCTTTCGTAATATATTGCTAATTTTGACTGATACTGTTGTTCGATCAACCTTGCTAAGTTAGGATCGTTAATAGTATCAAACTCCAACAAGATGTCAGAAATGCTGTACTTTGCATCTTTGACTGTAGATTTAATAACGCGATTGTATTCATTAAAAGTTAGTTCATATGTCAATCTGTCTTTTAATGCTCCTTGAAAGTATGGCGCATGCGCTTTTAACAACTCAAAATCTAAGGGTATAGAAAAGCGATTTCCATAAGCAAAATTTACAGCTTCGGGCTTGTTGCCAGATGCAGCATCTTCAGCATCTATTCTGTGTTTTAGTGCTTCATCACTTTCGATTCCTTGAAACGCGAGGTCAGCCCTTTCATTCGCGGTTAGCCACAGATCACAATAGATTAAAAATATGTCTGCATTGTGTAAAGAAAATATTTCTTGCCCCTCAAGTTTTATAGAAATTTTCTTAACGATTGCCCGTCCCAGATTCTGTACAACTGTCCTGTTAGGATCTGTTGCTGATTCGAGTTCTATTTTGAAAGTAAGACGTGCAGAGCCTGGTACAATCATTTCATCTGCTCCTAGGTCTGGAAATTTGACAGTAAGAATCTGATCTGAATCAATAGTAGATGGATTATTTGGAACAATAATATTTTGCTTATTTCCCTTCACGCCAAAGGGCTCTTTCAGTCTTCTATGCGGGTCAAGAATTGAGCCATATGCTTGTGACATTTTTTTATAAAACAAAATAAAAAGTTAATTATTTAAAAACATGGCAGGCATTGAAGATTATGATGTTTTTGATCCTGGAGACGACATGAGTGAAATGACTCCTTTGACACATCCATTACAATCATTGCGGCATGAATTAACAGAAAGTAAGGTCAAATCATTTTATCAAAGTTTAGGTCAAGAACCTCCCGAATTTATAGACCCTAATGATTTTGAAACAAAAGATGACCATTTGTTTGTGAGAAACGATGAAGGACAACTTGTTCAGCTTACAACTAAACCAGACTCATCAAAGTTTTTAAAAAAGAGTACAATTAGACAAAGGCTCAGTGTGAGCGAACAAAATCGCCTTGGCATTACTAAACCAAAATTAGATAGGGAAGCAGTTGCTAAACTTCAAAACACACTACAAGAACTCCCAACAGAAATGCAAAACATGGAACTTAAAGATTTAAGCCCAACAGCAGACGAAATAATACAAGCAGAAACCAGTTTTTCAGAAGCATTAAAAACTATGCACGATCCGCCGCTACCTATGAGAGAAATAACGGCCCTTGATCATGCTTTGAGAAGGCATCAGAGGCGAATTAACAAACAATTTAGCAAAACTGGGTGAACTAGATGAGCATATAAAAAGAGAAAAAGAAAAACTAGTTGAGGCTGATGACTACAACTTAGGACCTGGTGTTAAAGAAAGAATAACACAAAGACTAAAAGATCTTGAACAAGAGAGATCAGCAAGACTAGAAGTGTTGTCTAATAACCGAGAACAATTACGAACTCAAGCGAACAGAATAAGAGAAACTATCCAAAGAATTTTGTATGAAGACACAACGTTAGCAGAACGAATAAGAACACTGTTTAGAGAGCAAGGTGTCACATTAGCAAGTGTTATAACAGCCTTAGGATTTGCAATAAGTACACTGGTGTTGGCTATTACAGGCGGTGGTGGGCAAGGGTTAGTGCCTCCGCCACCATCTCCTCCACCCGATAAATCATGGGTAAAAAAACAACTTGATCATCTTGCAAGTTTATTAAAAAAATTAGCCAGTAAGGCAATAGATTCTTTGCCTGGTATAATAGGAGGGATCGTTAGCTGGCTTTTGTCTGCCGCAAGTAAAGTAGTTGGCTTTATGGCTGAGCACTTATGGACATTAGTTGTCTTAATAGTTGGGTTACTTTATAGTAAGATAAAGACCAAGTAATCCTAGGGCAGTTAATCCAATAACAAGTGCCGTCTTTTCATATTCATGGGGGTCGCTTTTATTCACCATGGGGATTGGATGGGGTTTTGAGGGGGGGATTGGATGGGGTTTAGAGGGGGCCACGGGGATTGGGACTTCTTTTTTATTGCTATTGCTGGCTTAGAATTTATGTCGTTTTTTCCAACCTTCTCTTCATTGCCAGCCACAAGGATTTCATTATTATAGTTTATTATTGTTCCTATCTGAAGTCTGAGGTCGGAAGGCAGCATGTATAAACCAGTGCCGACAGCAAAGTCTACTTTCGATCTTGCGTATTGCAAAACATTTTGGTACCTTTTAATACTTGAAGGCAAATCAATTGCAGAATTAATAGAATCCTCTAAATTTGCTAAATACTGTTTTGGGGCGTCAAAGCCAGTAGAAGGATCAATTATGTTTGATCTCGTTTGTGCTTGCGAACCTAGCAAACACCAAACATAAGTACGAATAGAGTCGTTTATTCGTTCTATTCCCGCTTTTGTTAGGCCCTTAGAGGTATCCAAAATAAATGTTGTCCATGCTGTTTTATGCTCTTGCTCTATGGACCCGAGGTGAACAGTTGTGCCTGAAGAGAAAGATGTGTAAGGAGGATTCCAATCATAGTTATACTTTCTGTGCACGCCCCAATAATAAAGAGTGCCTAAACCATAATTAAGATCCAACTTTTGTCTAAAGTATGTCTTTGGGTCAATATCAAATTCGTTACAGATCCTTTCAAAAGCCTTGTAATCTATTCTGTTGCTGAATGGATTAAACGTTTTGTCATTTGGTAATGGCCTTGCTGTTCAGATAAAATACGTCTGAAGGTGTAATAAAAATGAAATCTATACACTGACCTCACCAAAGGATCAGGATGATTTAAATGATCAGCATACGACACTCCACACCCAGTTGATGCACAAAACACAGCAAAGTTTAACTGGTTCTGATAAAACTGCATCGGATGACTGAACCACACTTTCGGGATGTAGTCGTTTTTAATAGGAGGGTTAAGATATCTGTCCAATGGAGTACTAACCTTTACTTGAAAGGCGTCAGACTGAGTCACAGAAATGTCAAGGGTGTCAGTTGTTATATTTTTAAGATTGTAGTGCGGCCCGACAGAATATTTTGCATTAGTATATTTGAATGCACTCATTTTTAAATTTGTATTAAAAATGTTTGTAACAATAACAACTCAAGACAGTCCTTCGTTTTTAGAATATGCTATTGATAATAACTGCGGAACCCAAAGGGTCGCACTCCATGAAATTTTTTACAAAGTCGTATGGTTTAATATAAGCAAATCCAAGAAAAATAATAAGGTTCAAAAAGTTGACCATAGTGGAAACTTGGTTAGCCAGTTAACCATACCTGATGGTTATTACGGGTTTTGCTCGCTAAAAGAAGCAATGAGTAACTTCGACATTACTCTCAAACTTAACAATGCAAATTTGAAAATAATGTTAACATTCGAACCTGAAGAAAACGCAATTTACGTGTTTGATGCAGAGCTAGTTACAATGTTAGGCTTTGCAACTGACAATCATGGTTTTAGAGTTACATCAGACGAAACTACTTATGAGGGAGAATATCCGCTCGATCTTGCATTACATTCATTACTCTATGTTCATTTGGATGAGCTGAGCACTGATGAAAACTTATATGATGGAAGGCCCTCAACTGTTTTAAGAGCTCTTCCATCAGGGAAAGCTGCATATTGCGATTATGAATTTATACGATTCCCCAACTTACAGTTTAAAAAATTAGCTTGTGGGAGGTTTGGATCATTTAATATAAAAATCAAAGACCAAACAGGGAAAGTCGTGAAATGTAATAACCTGCACATTGTTTTAGAAATAAAATAATAAGGTGTACTAAAAAATAATGTCTCGTGGGCCAGAAGAATCAGGAGTTACATTAGCGCCTGAGAGGTGTGTAACTTTAGAATTAAAAGACCTTGCAGACGTTGAGGACTTTGAACAAAACGGTGAGATAGGCACTTTGTATGGTTTTGAGTACACTAAAGATGGTTATTATAAGCGCAAAGAGGTTAGCGACAGCAAAAGTTTTCCTAAACTAGAACAACTACGCAATGTAGAAGCAAATAATGCGGGTCAGTATGAATATAAAATAGTTCGAAAAACTGACAACAAATGGCACTTAGAACCATATTTAGAATGGGACATAAAATTTGAATTCTTAAGCCCATTTACATTTTTTGACCGTCAAAAAAGTTTCAGAAAAGCATTGAACTCTGGCCCTTTACATGTAAGTCTTATGCCAGAGGACAACAGTCGGAGAGAGATCGAAATAAAGCCGTTTGGGGACAAACAGTACATCCTCCACAGAAGAGAATCGGTTTTAAAGAAAGCTTCTACAAAATTACAGTTCATTCCACGCACAAAATTAGGAGACACGTTCACAATGATATTTAAAATTTCTGTCTTAAAAGATGAGGCGAGAAATGGAGCTCTGGGCGTCAGTGACAATCTTATAAAAGGAATTCTTATTAGCTGGCAAAACTTAGACGTTGACAAACTTAAAGTTACTGTTGTTGTTCTTTACAATGGCGAGGATATTAAGGTCATGACAACAAGCAACAAAATTGATATTAGTCTAAATAGAAACGATCTTACAGAACTGAACTGGATTAATCTTACACATTTGGGCCTTATAGGGTTTTATTATACTGAACAAGTTTTGACAGAGAGTATGATAAAAACAATAACTGGATTAGATTAAATTCTGTTTTAAAACTATGGAGCAGACGACTTTGGTGTCAATGCCGATGTTAAACTTTATGACAAAAACCCCTCATTGTTCATTGATTTGTGGACAGACTGGTTGTGGAAAAACAATATTTGTCCTCGACCTATTACAAACAGTTTATAGTTATAATTTTGATCATATTGTAATTTTCTGTCCAACATTAAAGTGGAACAAAGCATATCACGACAGAAGGTTTATATGGACAGATGATGAAATCTATTTAGTTGATCCTAGCAATAAACTGAGTGAGTGTTTAGAACACTTTTATAGACAGTTTGAGGGAACGCAGACACTATTTATTATAGATGACTGTTCGGCAGAAAAGGATATAGTCAAAAAAAGAAACACTTTGTCAAAACTGGCTTTCAGTGGAAGACATGCTGGGATAAGTGTGTGGATTTTATGTCAGAAATATAACTCAGTTTTAAAAGACTTTAGAGAACAATTAAAGACCGTGGTTTTATTTCACATGAAAGACAGAGACGCATTTGATGAATGTATGCGTGAAAATGATGTTATTGAAAACGATCAGGAAAAACGAAGGATTAAGCAAAAACTTAAGTCTCAAAAGTTTTCTAAATTAGTGTTAAAAACAGATAATCCTACACATTATGTTTGTTTGTAAATCTATTTAAGTACTTGTTAAGAACTTGATGATGACTTGTATAAGAATTTATTTAAGAATTTATTTTACTTATAGAGAGAACTATAAAATACCTATTCTGGATCGCCCGCCGGAGCAGCAGCTCCAACCGGCTTTAGCCGGTTGGAGCTGGCGGAGGTGGGTGAGCCAGAATTGGTATTTTATAGTTCTCTCAAACCAATCAAAATTCAGAGCAAGGGCCAAACTAGACGAAAATAGCAACAGGTAAACTGCCTTACAGCTTTTCTGTCGACTGCTGAAAAGGGCGATAACTGGAATATTATTGAACTAAAGCGCAAAGATCTTCGGAGGTGTCTTGCATGTTCTTAAAACAGAGTTAGGAACGTTGGAGTTGAAAACTGAAGCTGTAAGGAACCTTCAGCCACACCAGCTGGACACAATGACGGCAAACGGGAGGTAGACATCAAATCTGTAGCTGTGTTCATTACACAGTTGTCACGCCATACTGTGTAGCTGTGTTCAATGTACAGTTGTCACGCTGTAATGCACAGTTGTCACGCCATACTGTGTAGCTGTGTTCAATGTACAGTTGTCACGCTATAATGCACAGTTGTCACGCCATACTGTGTAGCTGTGTTCAATGTACAGTTGTCACGCTATAATGCACAGTTGTCACGCCATACTGTGTAGCTGTGTTCAATACACAGTTGTCACGTCATACTGTGTAGCTGTGTTCAATGTACAGTTGTCACGCCATACTGTGTAGCTGTGTTCAATCCACAGTTGTCACGCCATAATGTGTAGCTGTGTTCAATGCACAGTTGTCATGCCATAATGCACAGTTGTCATGCCATCATGCACAGTTGTCACGCCATACTGTGTACCTGTGTTCAATGCACAGTTTTCACGCCATGATGTGTAGCTGTGTTCAATGCACAGTTGTCACGCCATACTGTGCAGCTGTGTTCAATGCACAGTTGTCACGCCATACTGTGTAGCTGTGTTCAAGGCACGGTTGTCACGCCATACTGTGTAGCTGTGTTCAATGCACAGTTGTTACGCCATAATGCACAGTTGTCACGCCATACTGTGTGGCTGTGTTCAATGCACAGTTGTCACGCCATAATGCACAGTTGTCCCGCCATACTGTGTAGCTGTGTTCAATGTACAGTTGTCACGCCATACTGTGTAGCTGTGTTCAATGTACAGTTGTCACGCCATACTGTGTAGCTGTGTTCAATGCACAGTTGTCACTCCATAATGCACAGTTGTCACGCTATACTGTGTAGCTGTGTTCAATGCACAGTTGTCACGCCATAATCCACACTTGTCACGCCATACTGTGTAGCTGTGTTCAATGTACAGTTGTCACGTCATACTGTGTAGCTGTGTTCAATGCACATTTGTCACGCCATAATGCACAGTTGTCACGCCATAATGCACAGTTGTCACGCCATAATCCACACTTGTCAAGCCATACTGTGTAGCTGCATTCAGTGCACAGTTGTTACGCCATAATGCACAGTTGTTACGCCATAATGCACAGTTATCACGCCATACTGTGTCGCTGTGTTCAAGGCACAGTTGTTACGCCATAATGCACAGTTGTTACGCCATAATGCACAGTTGTCACGCCATACTGTGTCGCTGTGTTCAAGGCACAGTTGTTACGCCATAATGCACAGTTGTCACGCCATACTGTGTAGCTGTGTTCAATGCACAGTTGTCACGCCATACTGTGTCGCTGTGTTCAAGGCACAGTTGTTACGCCATAATGCACAGTTGTCACGCCATACTGGGTGTCAGATTATCAGCAGAAAAGCCGTACAAGAGTTTACGACTGATTTCACATAACAGTCGATTTTTAAAACATTAAAATGCAATTACTGGAAAAAGAAATGGAAAATAGGCAACTAGCACGGAAGAAATCGGTCGGTCTCATTCTCAAAACATTTGAAGTTCACAAAGTTTCGAACAGCTGCATTAAAGGGTAGCTGAAGAAACGGGCCCAAAAGTGTCATTTACACCCGTGCGCACACACACGCACACACACAAACACGCAAACACAAAACACACACACACACACACACACACACACACACACACACACACACACACACACACACACAGAGAGAGAGAGAGAGAGAGAGAGAGAGAGAGAGAGAGAGAGAGAGAGAGAGAGAGAGAGACTGATTGAGTGGTTGATCTTTTATATGCAAGGATGAAGATTTTAGGCCAAAGCCTAGTCTTACAATCTGTCCTTCACATGCATACATTATTTCAACACATATCATTCATACTGACAATTCAACATGGCAACACGGTAATCTAATTCTACAATGATAAGCAGACTATTCATAAACGTAATAATGACATGGTGGGTAATGAAGCAGAAGGAATCAAACAAACATACAAGCAAACAACAACAACAACAACTACAGAGACAGAAGTCGGGGGGGGGGGGGGGGGGGGGGGGGTAGTAGGTAGGGGGAGGAAAAGAGGGATGGCAGACAGAGTGGGAGCGGAGATGAGAGATTTAATGGAGTAGGTTGTATGTTTAGACGGTGTATTCAAAGCATGGATTACAAAATACTGTGCGAACGGACGCTAATGATTCTAATCGAATAATCAAATAATTGAGACATAGCATATTCATGTATATGTTTTTTGAAAAAGTTGTAACGTATTCGTATTTTGTAGACTAAGTGGGAGTGAGTTCCGGACATATGGTCCAGAGTAAGCTAGGCTTGCTTTGTACTGATCAATGCGTGGGTAGGGAAGAAGGAATTTCTTCGAGCCAGAAGAGCTCTTCAATTTTGTAAAAAGGGCATTGATATAACATGGCATAGCATCTGTCGATATTGTAAACATAAATGATGCCTTGATGAATTCCGATTGCCTATTCAGAGAAGTATATTTAGCGCTTTTAGATTTTCATCTGTTGTTAGAGGTACGGCTGGATGGAGTTACTTTGCTTCACGTCTATGGAGAGAATTTAGCCCTTTTTTGTGGATATCACTACTCCCGTCCCACACAGTTGAAGCATAATTGATACGTGACATTATGTGTGCATTGAAAAAAAACAACGTTTAAGCACAGTACTGTTGACGCAGCGCTTTAATTGAGATAAAAGGGTAAGGTATTTTGAGACAACCTTGCATACATTCTTGAGATGAGATTCCCATTTCAATGTTTTATCTATCGTTTCTCCTAAAACACGATGCTCATCTACCTGTTTGATAGGAGTGCCATTCAACTGAAGTTTTATACAAAGAGGACTCAGTGGATGCTTTTGGCGGGTAGCTATGATCATAGATTTGGTTTTGGCTGAGTGTATGACCATTGAGTTAGAATGACACAAGTCTGATATGTCATCTATACTTTCCTGGAGCGAAGTTTCTATTGTCTGTAGATCACTACCATTTGTTTGGGGTGACGAGTCATCAGCAAATACATCTATCGTGACTTTTTCATTTGATATAGACAATAGTAAATCATTGATGAAGATGCAGAATAGAAGGGGGCCTAGTACAGAGCCTTGTGGGACTCCGTGTCTGACAAAGTCTGAAGAGGAGGTTGTACCATTAAGCACCACATACTGAGTCCTATCGTTCAAATATGATTGGAATAATGAGACTGTCGAGGAATGGTTCAAGTGGATAGATAGTTTCCTTAAAAGAATAGAATGATCAACAAGATCTAACGCCTTTTTGAATCAAGAAAGACAACCCCTATCACTTGTGATTGGTTTATATTTGAAAGCCATGAGTCACACACTCGTGATAATGCTGTGTGGCAGGAGTAACTGCATTGGAATCTAGATTGGAATGGGTGAAATAGTTTGTTTTCCTCCATGAACTTTGACACGTGTGTGTATGTGTCTTTCGAGGGGTTTGGATAGAATTCATAGTAAGGATACAGGTATGAAATTATTTGGATCTGACGAAACTTTTGCTTTTTGAAGGGGGAATCACTTCGGCATTTTTGAACGCTTGAGGGAAAACACTAGTGTACATAAGACTCTCAACAATGTAAGGTAGAGCGAGTTTGAGAAGAAATGCGGGTGTATTATCAGGATCCATGGATTTTATTTCTTTAACTGCACTATGTGCATTCCTACTTCATGTGCAATAAGAGGAGGAATCTTGAGTGAGTCACTGGATCCAAGCCTTTAATGCAAAATGATATTAGGGAAGTCGGACATGTATAGTTATTAGATGCCCATAAGGTCTGTGCAGCTTGAGGAGGGATATCTGGTGATGACAGAAAGGGTGCGTTAACTTTGTCTGGGGTGATGCTTGTGTTGAATTTTGCGAATCTGTACGCGAATCCGTATGAGAAACAGACAGACAGACAGACAGACAGACAGACAGACACACACACACACACACACACACACACACACACACACACA
>CM065721.1:85260961-85275961 GCA_033310375.1 Conus canariensis
AATCAGCAGTAATGTTGTGATGACAGCCATGACTGATAATCGACAACCAACAGCCAAGTAGTGTTCAGATAATAATTGATGTATCCCGCTGTTGAAACCCTTATTCTTAAAAATCCTAATTTGCACAAATTGGGTTTCCTTTGGCCACCCGACTAGTAAAAACAACCGCGCTGCTAAAAAAAACAAACAAACGAACAAACCGTCAAAAACAAACAAACGAACAAACAAAACAAAACAAAACAAAACAAAACAAAACAAAACATAACGAACTTCTACCCAACCCGACCCGGCCAAACTAAACCAAACCAAACCAAACTCACAACCAAGCCAAACCAAACCGAAACCCAAACTCACAACCAAGCCAAACCAAACCGAAACCCAAACTCAACCCCAACCCAAATCCAAACCCAAGCCAAACCAAACCACGCCAAACCCAAACCAAACCAAATCAAGCCCAACCCCACCCAACCCAACCCAACCCAAACCAAACCAAACCAACCCAAACCAACCCAAACCAAACCAAACCAAACCAAACCAAACAAAACCGAACCAAACCATACTCAAACCAACCCAACCCAATCCAACCCAACCCAACCCAACCCAACCACCAACCCAACCCAACCCAACCAAACCCAACCCAACCCAACCCAAATCCAAATCCAAACTCAACCAAACGAAACCAAGCCAAACCCATACCATACCCAACCCAACCCAAACCCAGCCCAACCCATACCATACCATACCATACCATACTATACCATACCATACCATACCATACCCAAACAAAACCCAAACCAAACAAAACCCCACCCAAACATAAAGCCAAGCCAACCCAAACCCAACCAAACCAAACCCAAACTCAACCGACCCAAACCAAGCCAAACCCATACCATACCAAACCAAACCAAACCAACAAACCAAACCAAACCAAACCAAACCAAACCAAACCAAACCAAACCAAACCCAACCCAACCCAACCCAAACCAAACCAAACCAAACCCAAAACTCAACCAAACCAAACCAAACCAAACCAAAACCCAACCAAACCAACCCCAAACTCAACCAAACCAAACCAAACCAAACCAACCCCAATCTCAACCAAACCAAACCAAGCCAAACCCATACCATACTAAACCAAGTGAAATCCAAACCAAACCAAACCAAACCCTAACCCAACCAAACCAAACCAAACCAAACCGAACCAAACTGACAACCAAACCAAACTAAGCTAAACCAACCCCAACCCCAATCCAAACCCAAACCAAACCAAACCAAGCCAAGCCAAGCCACACCCAACCCAAACCAAGCCCTACCCAACCCAAACGTAGCCAAGCCAAGCCAAACAAAACCCAAACCAACCCCAATCCAGCCCAAACCTTACCAAACCCAAACTCAACCAAACCAAACCAGGCCAAACCCATACCAAACCAAACCAAACCCAAGTCAAACCCAAAACAAACTCACAACCAAACTATACCTAAACCAAACCAAACCAAACCAAACCCAAACCAAAGCCAAGCCAAGCCAAGCCAAACCATACCCAAACCAAACCATACCCAAAGCAAACCAAAGCAAACCATACCCAAACCAAATCAAACAAAACAAAAACAAAACCAAAGCATACCCAAACCAAGCCACGCCAAACCATACCAAAACGAAACCATACCCAAACCAAACCAAACCAACCCAACCCAGCCAAGCCAAGCCAAGCCAATCCAAACCAAACTAAGCCAAACCAAATGCGAACCCAACCCAACCAAACCAAACCTAACCAAAGCAAGCCAAACCCAACCCATACGAAACCAAACCCAAACCCAACCCAATCCAACCAATCCAAACCCAAACTATACCAAACCAAACCAAACCCAAACTCAACCCAAACCAAACCAAACCGAAACCAATCCCAAACCAACTCAAACCCAAACAAAACCAAACCAAACCAAGCCAAACCAAACCACACCAAATCAAACCAAACCCAAACCCAAACCAAACGAAACCAATCCACTCCAAATCAATCCAAACCCAAACCAAACCAAATCAAACTAAACCAAGCCAATCCCAAACCGAACCAAGTCAAGCCCAATCCAAACCAAACGCAACCAAACCAAGCCAAATCCAAACCAAACCAAGCCAAGCCAAACCCACACCAAATCAGACCAAACCCAACCAAACAAGAAAAAAACAAAACACAAATCTTGGACGTACCTGTACGGTGGCACATACTCGTTTTGTGCACACTGGACATCGGACGTTGGAAGTGCCGTTATACTCGATTTGTGCACACTGGACATCGGACGTTGGAAGTGCCGTTATACTCGATTTGTGCACACTGGACATCGGACGTTGGAAGTGCCGTTATACTCGATTTGTGCACACTGGACATCGGACGTTGGAAGTGCCGTTATACTCGATTTGTGCACACTGGACATCGGACGTTGGAAGTGCCGTGTGATGGCTCTCCTCCTCTGTCCCTATCCTCTGTGTCACTGCCCCCCCATCCCCCCCCCTCCGTCCCTGTCTCTCTGAATGCATTACCATATCTGTATATCATTCGTTTGATATCAAAGGAAACCTCTGTCTCTGTCTGTCTGTCTGACTGTCTGTCTGTCTGTCTCTGTCTGTCTCTGCTGTCTCTGTCTGTCTGTCTGTCTGTCTGTGTGTGTGTGTGTGTGTGTGTGTGTGTGTGTGTGTGTGTGTGTGTGTGTGTGTGTGTGTGTCTGTCTGTCTGTCTGTCTGTCTGCTGTCTCTGTCTCTGTGTCTGTGTGTAAATCGGCGATCGCCGTCAAGGCATGTTAAAACATCATTTCCCACCCGAGTCTATTTTTTTACCCGGAAAATTGCGACGCTTGCGACATATGTTTTCACCTAGCATGACTGCTGAAGCAGGGGACAGAAATCGTCCACAGCATGACTACTGAAGCAGGGACAGAAATCGTCCACGCATGATGCTGAAGCAGGGAAAAACCGTTCACAAGCATGACTGCTGAAGCAGGGACAGAAATCGTTCACAGCATGTCTGCTGAAGCAGGGGAGAAACCGTTCACAGCATGACTGCTGAAGCAGGGAGAAATCGTTCACAGCATGACTGCTGAAGCAGGGAGAAACCGTTCACAGCATGACTGCTGAAGCAGGGAGAAACCGTTCACAGCATGACTGCTGAAGCAGGGAGAAACGTTCACAGCATGACTGCTGAAGCAGGGGAGAAACCGTTCACAGCGGACGGCATGAAGTACGCATGCTGTAAGCAGGGGACAGAAATCGTTCACAGCATGACTGCTGAAGCAGGGAAAAACCGTTCACAGCATGACTGCTGAAGCAGGGGACAGAAATCGTTCACAGCATGACTGCTGAAGCAGGGAAAAACCGTTCACAGCATGACTGCTGAAGCAGGGGACAGAAATCGTTCACAGCATGACTGCTGAAGCAGGGAAAAACCGTTCCACAGCATGACTGCTGAAGCAGGGGACAGAAATCGTTCACAGCATGACTGCTGAAGCAGGGGACAGAAATCGTCCACAGCATGACTGCTGAAGCAGGGAAAAAACCGTTCACAGCATGACTGCTGAAGCAGGGGACAGAAATCGTCCACAGCATGACTGCTGAAGCAGGGAAAAACCGTTCACAGCATGACTGCTGAAGCAGGGGACAGAAATCGTTCACAGCAGATAGACATCGGTAACATGTTTCCTCATCAGCGCGATTTTCCATTCAGCTCTTTGTTTACGTTTGCTATCAAAAACAAACAACAACAACCAAAAACAAAATGTTGAGCCCTTCTCTCTCTCTCTCTCCCCTCTCTCTCTCTCTCTCTCTCTCTCTCTCTTTCTCTCTCTCTCTCTCTCCCTCTCCCCTTCCCTCCCTCTCTCCTTCTCTCTGTCTCTCTCTGTCTCTGTCTCTGTTTGTCTCTCTCTCTCTCTCTCTTTCTTTCTCTCTCTCTCTCCCTCTCCCCTTCCTCCCTCTCTCCTTCTCTCTGTCTCTCTCTGTCTCTGTCTCTGTTTCTCTCTCTCCTCTCTCTCTCTCTCTCTCTCTCTCTCTCTCTCCCTCTCCCTCTCTCCCCCTCTCTCTCTCCATCCTCACCTCTCTCTCTCTCTCTCTCTCTCTCTCTCTCTCTCTCTCTCTCTCTCTCTCTCTCATTCTCTCTCTGGGGATATTAAGTTAATCAAGCAAATAACATCCTTGTTCATTGACACGAAATGCGAGCACACTCGGGGGATTTATTCACTAGTGGCCTTTTCAGCTGGCTTTCGTCCGCGGTATTTTGTCTGTACCCGGTCTCCTTTTATTCTCCCCCCCCCCCCCTCTCTTCCTACCCCCTCCCCCCCCTCTCCTCTCGCTCGTCTGTGGTGTCACTTGAGTGGCATGTCACCCACGTCATTCCCCCTGACTCCCTGTCCTCGGTCGCAGTCCCGGCACCACACATCTACATGGAGCAGTCAAGTCGGCTTGTCGACTTCAGTATACTGATATGCCAAAATGCCCACTCCTAGCAGTGCCGACATGCCGAAAAGCCCACTCCGAAAAGAGCTTGCATGCCGAAATGCTCACTCCGAACAGTGCAGATATGCCGAAAAGCCCACTCCGAACAGAACCTGCATGCCGACATGTCCACTCCGAACAGTGCCGACATGCCAAAATGCCCACTCTGAATAGTACTGACATACGGAAATGCCCACTTCGAACAGTGCCGACATCCTGATATGCCCACTCCCAACAGAGCCTGCATGCCGAAATGCCCACTTCCAGCAGCGCTGACATACCGAAATGCCCATTGCTAACAGTGCTTACATGTAGAAATGCCCACTCCGAACAGTGCTTACATGACGAAATGCCCACTCAGAACAGAACCCACATACCGAATTGCCCATTCCAAACAGTGCTGACATGCCGAAATGCCCACTCCGAACAGTTCTGATATGCCGAAATGCCCACTCCGAACAGTGCTGACATGCCGAAATGCCCACTCCGGACAGTCCTGACATGCCAAAATGCCCACTCTGAACAGTAATGACATGCCGAGATCCCCACTCCGAATAGTACTGACATACCAAAATGCCTACTCCGAACAATGCTGACATGCCGAAATGCCCACTCTGAACAATGCTGACATGCCAAGATGCCCACTCCGAACAAAGCTGACATGCCGAAATGCCCACTCCGAACAGTGCTGACATGTCGAAATACCCACTTCAAGCAGTGCTGACATGCCGAATACCCACTCCGAACATTGCTGGTATGCCAAGATGCCCTCTCCGAACATTGCTGACATGCCGAAATGCCCACACCAAACAGTGTTGACATGTTGAAATGGCCACTTCCAATAAAGCTAATATGTAGAAATGCCCACTCTGAACAGAACTGACATGCCGAAATGCCCCCTCCGAACAGTACTGACATGCCGAAATGCCCACTCTGAAGAGAACTGACATGCCGAAATGCCCACTCTGAATGGAACTGACATGCCGAAATGCCCCCTCCGAACAGTACTGACATGCCGAAATGCCCACTCTGAAGAGAACTGACATGCCGAAATACCCACTCCGAACAGTACTGACATGCCGAAATGCCCACTCTGAAGAGAACTGACATGCCGAAATGCCCACTCCGAACAGAACTGACATGCTAAAATGCCCAATCCGAGCAGTAATGACATGCAGAGATGCCCACTCCGAACAATAGCTTCAAGCCAAAATGCCCACTCCGAACAGTGCTGACATGCCGAAATGCCCACTCCGAACAGTGCTTACATGTAGATATGCCCACTCCGAACAGTGCTTACATATAGATATGCCCACTCCCAACAGTGCTTACACGTAGAATTGCCCACTCCGAACAGTGCTTACATGTAGAAATTTCCCTCCGAACAGTGTTTACATGTAGAAATGCCCCTCCGAACAGTGTTTGCGTGTAGAAATGCCCCTCCGAACAATGCTTACATGTAGAAATGCCCCTCCGAACAGTGTTTACGTGTAGAAATGCCCCTCCGAACAATGCTTACATGTAGAAATGCCCCTCCGAACAGTGCTTACATGTAGAATTGTCCACTCCGAACAGTGCTGACGTGCCAAAATAATACCCACTCCCAACAGTACTGACGTGCCGACATGCCCACTTCGAACAGTGCTGACATGCTGAGGTGCCCCTTCCGAAAGGTGCTTATATGCCGAAATGCCCATTCCGAACAGTGCTGGCATGCCGAAATGCCCACTCCGAACAGTGCTGACATGCCGAAATGTCCACTCCGAACAGTGCTTACATGTAAAAATTGCCAACTTTGAACAGTGATGACATGCCGTAATGCCCCCTCGGAATAGTGCTGACATGCCGTAATGCCCCCCCGAGCAGTGCTTATATGTAGAAATGGCCCTGCGAACAGTACTGATATGTTGACATGCCCACCCGGAAGGAGCTGACATGCCAAAATGCCTACTCCGAACAGTGCTGACCTGTCGAAATGTCTAGTCCGAACAGTGCTCACAAGTAGAAACGCCCACTGCGAACAGTGCTTACATGTAGATGTGCCCACTTCCAACAGAGCTGACATGACGAAATGCCCACTCCGAACAGTGCTTACAAGTAAAAATGCCCACTCCGAAAAGTGCTTAGATGTAGAAATGCCCACTCCGAACAGTGCCTAACATGCCGAAATGCCCACTCCGAACAGTGCCTGACATGCCGAAATACCAACTCCGAACAGTGCTGATATGCCAAAATGCCCACTCCGAACAGTGCCTGACATGCCGAAATGCCCACTCCGAACAGTGCCTGACATGCCGAAATGCCCACCCCGAACAGTGCTGACATGCCGAAATGCCCACTCCGAACAGTGCTGACATGCCAAAATGCCCACTCCGAACAGTGCCTGACATGCCGAAATGCCCACTCCGAACAGTGCCTGACATGCCGAAATGCCCACTCCGAACAGTGCCTGACATGCCGAAATGCCCACTCCGAACAGTGCCTGACATGTCGAAATGCCCACTCCGAACAGTGCCTGACATGCCAAAACGCCCACTCCGAACAGTGCCTGACATGCCAAAATGCCCACTCCGAACAGTGCCTGACATGCCAAAATGCTCCATCGGAACAGTGCCTGACATTCCGAAATGCCCAATCCAAATAGAGCTGACATGCCGATTTGGCTCCTCTGAACAGTGTTTAAATGTACAAATGCCCTTCCGAACAGTGCTTAAATGTAGAAATGTCCACACCAAACAGTGCTTACATGTAGAAAGGCCCACACCAAACAATGCTCACATGCCGAAATACCCACTCCGAACAGTGCTGACATGCCGAAATGCCTACTCCGAACAGTGCATATACATGCCGAAGTGCCCACTCCGATTAGTGCTTATACATGCCAAAATGCCCACTTGGAACAGTGCTTACATGTAGAAATGCCCACTCTGGACAATGACCACAACCCGAAATGCCCACCCCGAGCAGTACTGACATGCCAAAATGCCCACTCCAAATAGTACTGACATGCCGAAATGCCCACTCCGAACAGTGCTTACATGTGGAATTGCCCACTCCGAACAATGCCTACATTCCGAAATGCCCACTCCCAACAGTGCTGACATGCCAAAATGTCCACTCCGAACAATGCTGACATGCCAAAATGCCCACTCCGAAAAGTGCTGACATGCCAAAATGCCCACTCCGAACACGATCTCTCAGCCACGTGCTGGTTGAAAAATTTTGTCGCGAGTCGCAGACATGCTGAAAAATTGAAAAGTGCTCGACAGCAAAACTGCCCACTCAGGTGAGAAATATTGATAAAGATGACAAATCGTGAGGCAGCAGTTTTGAAACGATGCCCCACTCAGGTGAGAAATATTGATAAAGATGACAAATCGTGAGGCAGCAGTTTTGAAACGATGCCCCACTCAGGTGAGAAATATTGATAAAGATGACAAATCGTGTGGCAGCAGTTTTGAACGATGCCTCACTCAGTGAGAAATATTGATAAGTGACAAATCGTGTGGCAGCAGTTTTGAAACGATGCCCCACTCAGGTGAGAAATATTGATAAAGATGACCAATCGTGTAGCAGCAGTTTTGAAACGATGCCCCACGCAGGTGAGAAATCTTGATAAAGGTGACAAATCGTGTGGCAGCAGTTTTGAAACGATGCCTCACTCAGGTGAGAAATATTGATAAAGATGACAAATCGTGTGGCAGCATGTCGTCTTCGGGGCAAAGAAGCATAAACGGGGGAGAGGGGGGATGCAGAGTCAGTTGGGGAAACATAAAGAGAGAGAGGAAAAAGATGGGGAGCGGCGGAGAGAGTGAGTGAGAGAGAGAGAGAGAGAGAGAGAGAGAGAGAGAGAGAGAGAGAGAGAGAGAGATTGAGAGTATCAATGTGGCTGAGAGAGATAAAGAAACAGGGAGACATACACAGTGATGTATATACAGGAAGAGACAGATATAAGTATCAACAGATTCAAGAGATTCAGAGAAAGTTAGATACTTTCGGAGACAGAGAGGGAGAGAAATACAAAGAGACAAATACAGAGGCAGAGAGACAGAAATATGAATCAGGCTTACTTTCATGCGGTTATTTTTTTTCCCTCTCTGTCCCATCTTGTGTGCCACCTCAGTGGCAGTGCACCCACACCGCTCATTTCAATTACTCGTCAGCAGCCATAGCTCAGCCCGGCCTGCCGCAGCCCCGGCACCGGCAATCCACAGGGAGCAGTCAACGTCAAGTCGTCATGAGGAAACCCACCAGAGGAGACACTGCACTGCTGCCGAGTCACTTCGGTGGTGTTCAGTGGCGGCTGTTCTGATCTGACATACGCAGGACACCACCTACTAAGCTCCCTTCTGACGACAATGATTGCTTAGTCGCGGAGCCGGATTGAATGAACCTTGCCTTGGAGGGCGCCACCACATAGTGAATGTGCCAGTACCGGTGACTCCGATAGAATCAAACCAAGGCCACAGACGATCAAAGGCAATCGAAACTGAGGTCATCATGAGAGCAGAGCATGAAGGGCCACAGAATATAAGACTTCTTTTATTATGCTTATCGATGAAGATGAAGATGGTGCTACGGATTTCCATTCAGGTCTGAGACTGCGCTTAATTTCCTAACAACCCCCAGGGTGAACCAACTTACTTTCAAAACCAATTCCGGGGTCAAGCAGCTTACTTTCATAACATATCCCGTTGTCAACCAGCTTACTGTCATAACATATCCCTGGGTCAACCAGCTTACTTTCATAACAAACCCCAGGGTGAACCAGCTTACTGTCATAACATATCCCGTTGTCAACCAGCTTACTGTCATAACATATCCCGGGGTCAACCAGCTTACTGTCATAACATATCCCGGGGTCAACCAGCTTACTGTCATAACATATCCCGTTGTCAACCAGCTTACTGTCATAACATATCCCGGGGTCAACCAGCTTACTGTCATAACATATCCCGGGGTCAACCAGCTTACTGTC
Organism: Conus canariensis; assembly: GCA_033310375.1. Classification (NCBI taxonomy): domain Eukaryota; kingdom Metazoa; phylum Mollusca; class Gastropoda; order Neogastropoda; family Conidae; genus Conus; species Conus canariensis. The sequence continues at coordinate 85,270,416 of CM065721.1, forward strand.
ATAACATATCCCGTTGTCAACCAGCTTACTGTCATAACATATCCCGGGGTCAACCAGCTTACTGTCATAACATATCCCGGGGTCAACCAGCTTACTGTCATAACATATCCCGGGGTCAACCAGCTTACTGTCATAACATATCCCGGGGTCAACCAGCTTACTGTCATAACATATCCCGGGGTCAACCAGCTTACTTTCATAACAAACCCCAGGGTGAACCAGCTTACTGTCATAACATATCCCGTTGTCAACCAGCTTACTGTCATAACATATCCCGGGGTCAACCAGCTTACTGTCATAACATATCCCGGGGTCAACCAGCTTACTGTCATAACATATCCCGGGGTCAACCAGCTTACTGTCATAACATATCCCGGGGTCAACCAGCTTACTGTCATAACATATCCCGGGTCAACCAGCTTACTGTCATAACATATCCCGGGGTCAACCAGCTTACTGTCATAACATATCCCGGGGTCAACCAGCTTACTGTCATAACATATCCCGGGTCAACCAGCTTACTTTCATAACAAACCCCAGGGTGAACCAGCTTACTGTCATAACATATCCCGTTGTCAACCAGCTTACTGTCATAACATATCCCGGGGTCAACCAGCTTACTGTCATAACATATCCCGGGGTCAACCAGCTTACTGTCATAACATATCCCGTTGTCAACCAGCTTACTGTCATAACATATCCCGGGGTCAACCAGCTTACTGTCATAACATATCCCGGGTCAACCAGCTTACTGTCATAACATATCCCGGGGTCAACCAGCTTACTGTCATAACATATCCCGGGGTCAACCAGCTTACTGTCATAACATATCCCGGGGTCAACCAGCTTACTTTCATAACAAACCCCAGGGTGAACCAGCTTACTGTCATAACATATCCCGTTGTCAACCAGCTTACTGTCATAACATATCCCGGGGTCAACCAGCTTACTGTCATAACATACCGGTCACCAGCTACTGTCATAACTATCCGGATCAACCAGCTTACTGTCATAACATATCCGGGTCAACCATTACTGTCATAACATATCCCGGGGTCAACCAGCTTACTTTCATAACAAACCCCAGGGTGAACCAGCTACTTTCAAACATATCCGTGTCAACCAGCTTACTGTCATAACATATCCCGGGGTCAACCAGCTTACTGTCATAACATATCCCGGGTCAACCATTACTTTCATAACAAACCCAGGGAACCAGCTTACTTCATAACAATCCCGGGTCACCAGCTCACTGTCATAACATATCCCGGGGTCAACCAGCTTACTTTCATAACATATCCCGGGTCAAGCAGCTTACTTTCATAACATATCCCGGGGTCAACCAGCTTACTTCATAACATATCCCGGTCACCAGTACTTTCATAACATATCCGGGGTCAACCAGCTTACTGTCATAACATATCCCGGGGTCAAGCAGCTTACTTTCATAACATATCCCGGGGTCAGCCAGGCCTCAGAGATACAGACACCTGCAGTGTTGGTCAGCAAATTTGAGCAGCATTCCCAGAGACGCATCCACTAAGTGGATGAAGCTCGACTGTATGGTCCCAGTCTTCCTAAGTGACTCCTAGCAAACTCGGCACTGGGTAGGAGCTGGTCGGGGCAGACACATCCTCCAAACTCAGCTGTGGGTAGGAGCTGGTCGGGGCAGACACATCCTCCAAACTCAGCTGAGGGTAGGAGCTGGTCGGAGCAGAAACATCCTCCAAACTCAGCTGTGGGTAGGAGGTGGTCGGGGCAGAAACATATTCCAAATTCAGCCCTGGGTAGGAGCTGGTCGGAGCAGAAACATCCTCCAAGTGGATGGCTTTGAACCCACAACCTCCCAACCGAAAATCCGCGACGCTAACCACTTCGCCACGGCGGCTGGTAACTTTCATGCATTTCATTTCCCATGAAAGATAAAAGCGAATTCATCAAAACCAGCTAGAGTAACAAACTGTTGTCGTCATCATAAAAAAAGAAAAAAAACAAAAAAAAAACAAAAAACCCCAAACTAATCAAACAAAGAAAAAGAACAGAAGAAAAAGGAAAATCAAAACATCTTGACCAAGGCCCACTGTGATCCTGATGAGTTTAAACGACGGACACGTCGAGCTTTTCAGACAACTTGGACCTGGGTGATTGAGTCAGTTTGTCCCTTGGGATACATCACGACTTTGAACGAATTGGGTTGCAACACATACACTGCCATCAGCGGCAGCTCAAACACTCATTGCAAAGCAAGACCTTGAGGTGAAAACATTGAACAACTCATCATCATCATCATCATCATCATCATCATCATCATCATCAAAGTCATCATCACCATCATCATCACCATCATCATCACCATCATCATCACCATCATCGTCGTCGTCGTCATCATCATCATCATCATCATTGTTACCATCATCATTATCATCATCCACATCAACTTCAACGTCATACAGAAGAAAAGATGATGATGAACCCGCTCCCCGTGATAAAGTAGTTAGTGTCGTGGATTCCCGGCTGTGAAGTCGTGGGTTCGATTCCTATCAGGGCCATTTATTTGTAGGATTTTCTGCCCCTACCGGCTCCAACCCAGAACTGTGTTTATTCTGGGCTCGCTTGGGAAGACTGGGACCACGCGGGTGAGTTTCATGCAATTAATTCATGCGTTTTCGAGAATGTTGATCAAATTCCTGACCAACACTGCAGATGTCTGTATCTCTCGGGCCTGGCTGACGCCGGATTAGTATGAATGAGAGCATAGAGTACAACCCTGTCATGTAGTCTCAGACCAGAATGGTGGCATCATCTTCATTATCCTCATCTTCATCGATCGTGGATACAAATGATGATGATTAAAAAAGGGAAAAGAAGGAGATGATGATGATGATGATGATGATGATATGATGATGATGGTGATGGTGATGGTGATGGTAATATTTGTGAAGCTGTCGAATTGGAATCCTACTCACCGCGCTTCTCACCATTGCATAATAACTAGGTCTCTCCTTCATGCATTCTTCACGTATGCGGAGGACATAAACTTACTATACAAAGAGTCTAGTATGCTGGTGTGCAAACTGCATAGATATCTCCCATAGTCACCTTATGTTGGTGTGCAAACTGCATAGATATCTCCCATAGTCACCTTACGTTGGTGTGCAAACTGCATAGATATCTCCCATAGTCACCTTATGTTGGTGTGCAAACTGCATAGATATCTCCCATAGTCACCTTATGTTGGTGTGCAAACTGCATAGATATCTCCCATAGTCACCTTATGTTGGTGTGCAAACTGCATAGATATCTCCCATAGTCACCTTACGTTGGTGTGCAGACTGCATAGATATCTCCCATAGTCACCTTACGTTGGTGTGCAGACTGCATAGATATCTCCCATAGTCACCTTACGTTGGTGTGCAGACTGCATAGATATCTCCCATAGTCACCTTATTTTGGTGTGCAAACTGCATAGATGTCTCCCATAGTTTCCTGATGATGGTGTGCAAACTGCATAGATATCTCCCATATTCACCTTATTGTGGTGTGCAAACTGCATAGACATCTCCCATGGTCACCTTATGTTGCTAAGAAAACTGAATTTTTTTCTTTTTTTTTCTTTGTTTTTTTTTTGCTGCCCCAACCTCTGCGCCACCTCAGAGGCAGTGCATCCACGCCGCTCATTCCGACACCCCGTCCACAGCCACAGCCCGGTGTAACAGCCCGTTCTTACCCCTCTCTGGAACTTACCCCGGGGTAAGTCTGGGCTAGCCTGCTTTTACCCCCGGGGTCATTCTAGGACTAGCTAGAACTTACCCCCCCTAGTTCGGACTTACCCCCGCGGGGGTAAGTTTGGGCTAGCCTGGATTTAGCCCCCCCCTCCCCCGCCCCCGAAAGGGTCAATCTAGAACTATTTGGAATCTTCCTCCACCCTTCAAACAAGAGAGGGTTATTCAGGGTTTTCTTCGGCCTTTTCCCAACACGCACATCCTCCTTTAAAAGAAATTGTGTTAGCCTGCATATTTAACCCCCTCCCCCCTCCCATTTCCTATATCCAGTCAGTTGGGTTTAAACAAAGTGTAGTTCTAGACTCTTCTCAATAGATGGACCTCCTACTTCCCCAACCCCCCTAGCCCTCCCCCCTCCCTCCCCCCCCTCCCCACCACACACACACACACACACACACCCTGGTTCACTAACAGATACGTATTAACATTTCGCGCGCTAGCTTACACGCGTGGGTCAATATTCGGGCGTGTGAGTACGCCCGTGCATGCGTGGAAAGAAAGATGGCTACATGCCAATGTGACCAAGTGCCAGTGTGACCAAGCGTAGTTGTGACAAAATGTGGTTGTGACCACGTGTCGTTGTGACCAAGTACCATTGTTGCTTCATCCCGGTTTGCCTCTTTTTAACTATTTTACAGCTATTTAGTCTCTTGAGTACCTGTGTACCTTAGCTTGTACAAGGCAGATGACTAGTAGTCAGTGCCACTGACCACTGGTCATTATGACGTCAATCGGAGATTTAAATATTTAACAGCTAATCAGTATTTCCCGAGTGCTTGTGTACGTTGTACAATGTAGATTACTTGTGGTCAGTGCCACTCACTACTGGTCATTATGACGTAAATCGGAGATTTTAATTATTTCACAGCTAATTATAGTTTCCCGAGTACCTGTGTACCTTGTACAATGCAGACGAGTGGTGGTCAGTGCCACTGACCACTGGTCACTATGACGTAAATCAGATATTTCGACTATTTTACAGTTAGTCAGTGTCTCATGAGTGTTTGTATACCCTGTGCAATGCAGACAACCAGTGGTCAGTGTCACTGACCATTGTATATCAGAGATTTTAACTATTTTTACAGCTAATTAGTGTCTCCTGAGTGCCTGTGTACCTTGTACAATGTAGATGACTGGGGGGGGGGGGGGGGGGGGTCAGTTCCAACTAGGGGGGGGGGTAAGTTCCAGCTAGTCCTGGAATGACCCCGGGGGTAAAAGCAGGCTAGCCCAGACTTACCCCGGGGTAAGTTCCAGAGGGGAGGTAAGAATGGGCTGTTACCGGTCGGCCCCGCCGCAGCCCCGGCACCGGCAATCCACAGGCAGCAGTCAATGTCAAGTCGTCAAGAGGCAACCCACCGGAGGAGACACTGCACTGCTGCCGAGTCTCTTCTGTGGTGTTCAGTGGCGCCTGTTCTGATCTAACATACGCAGGACACCACCTACTAAGCTCCCTACTGACGACAATGATTGCTTAGTCGCAGAGCCGGCGTGAGTGAGCTCTCCCTCCGGAGGGCGCCACCACGTCCGTCCAACGACAGCCCCCATGGACCCGCCGATACCGGTGACCCCGACAGAACCAAACCAAGGCCACAGACGTGGAGACGACATCGAAACTGAGGTCACCATGAGAGCAGGTTATGAAGGGCCACAGCTACAAAATTTGAGACATTTTTATGCTGATCGATGAGAATGAGGATGATTAAGATGATGCTACGGATTTCCATTTCGGTCTGAGACTACATGACAGGGCTGTACTCTACGCTT
>CM065721.1:85285961-85305961 GCA_033310375.1 Conus canariensis
AGAGACAGAGACAGAGGCAGAGAAACTGTGTCTAATTCAATGTGCAAGGGGCATGAAAAGATGGGGGAAAAAGGGCGGTAACTCCGGCAACAGAGGCTTACACGAGAAACAAATCCTGTCAGTTATTTTGTTTACACGTCAATTCGTTTACTTCTTCGGGCTCCCTTCTATCATTCATTTGTTTAGTGAACGGAGCTGGATGCGTCTTTTAATTTTGGAGTTTGGTCCTGTGTTTTGCTTTGCATTGCTTAAAGAACTGAAACGTTGTTTGTGACAACCCTAATATAGCTGTTGTTGTAGCTGGCTGGCCGAAAAATAGCAGGACTTCATTCATTTGTGCTCCTGATTGCTTTGTTTATCAAACCGTCCCATGGTCTTTCTCTTGAATAACCCAGCATATTAGAGCATTTTTCTTGTTTTGTTCCGAGCGGAAAAAAAAAATGGCAGGCAATTGTTTTCTGTTTGCAATTACATACCAACTAAAAACAGTCTGTTCTGACGACACAGTTTTGAATAAAATCGTTTGCCAGCAACTGTTTTCTGTACTTCAGCTTAAACACACACACACACACACACACACACACACACACACACACACACACACACACACACACACACACACACTACAAACAGTTTGATCCGACAATACAAATGAAATCGTGATGCATACGATGCACATAAAGAGCAATCGAACAACATGATTTCAGTTTTCAGATACATGATATCTCTTCTGCTACTGGTACTGCTACTGCTACTACTGCTACTACTATACTACTACTACTACTACTACTACTACTACTACTACTAACGATAGTATGATTAAATAAAACGGCTGCAAAGCAAGCTATTTGATTGAACAAAAGACTGATCCTTGAGATGCATTCCGTTTGAGTGCGCATGTGTGTGTGTGTGTGGTCACTTCCTGATATCATAATGTAGTCTAATTTTGGTTTCACTCTGTCTGATTCTAGTCTTTAAAGCATGGTCATGCTGAAACCTTCAACCTGTGCTCGTTTGACACCAGCGTTGTTAGCGAGGCCACCAAACAAATGACTATTGTTTACGTTTGATCGACCCAAACAAGCGAGCACCTGTCCCAGTAATAGCAAGCTTAACTGCTGCCGATTGAACCAAACGTTCATATTGAGTTACGGAACAAAGGATTTGACTGAAATACGTAAAGGGAACGTTCATATTGACTAATGGAACAAAGGATTTAACCCGGATACATGAAGGGAACGTTCATATTGAATAATGGAACAAAGGGTTTAACCTGGGTTCGTGAAGGGAACGTTGAAATAGAAAACGGAACAAAGGAACGCAGGCGCCGCTTCACTTCCTGCACTACCCCTGGAAACCTGCGCTGCATTCACATAGGGTGCCCTGCGCTGTGTTCACATAGGGTGCCCTGCGCTGTATTCATATAGGGTGCCCTGCGTTGTATTCATATGGGGTGACCTGCGTTGTGTTCACATAGGGTGCCCTGCGCTGTATTCACATAGGATGCCCTGGGCTGTATTCACATAGGATGCCCTGCGTTGTGTTCACATAGGGTGCCCTGCGTTGTGTTCACATAGGGTGCCCTGCGCTGTATTCATATAGGGTGCCCTGCGTTGTGTTCACATAGGGTGCCCTGCGCTGTATTCACATAGGGTGCCATGGGCTGTATTCACATAGGGTGCCCTGGGCTGTATTCACATAGGGTGCCCTGGGCTGTATTCACATAGGGTGCCCTGCGCTGTGTTCACATAGGGTGCCCTGCGTTCTGTTTACATAGGGTGCCCTGCGCTGTATTCATATAGGGTGCCCTGCGTTGTGTTCACATAGGGTGCCCTGCGCTGTATTCATATAGAGTGCCCTGCGTTGTGTTCACAGAGGGTGCCCTGCGCTGTGTTCACATAGGGTGCCCTGCGTTGTCTTCACATAGGGTGCCCTGCGCTGTGTTCACAGAGGGTGACCTGGGCTGTATTCACATAGGGTGCCCTGCGCTGTGTTCACATAGGGTGCCCTGCGCTGTGTTCACATAGGGTGCCCTGCGCTGTGTTCACATAGGGTGACCTGGGCTGTATTCACATAGGGTGCCCTGGGCTGTATTCACATAGGGTGCCCTGCGCTGTGTTCACATAGGGTGCCCTGCGCTGTGTTCACATAGGGTGCCCTGGGCTGTATTCACATAGGGTGCCCTGCGCTGTGTTCACATAGGGTGCCCTGCGCTGTGTTCACATAGGGTGCCCTGCGTTGTGTTCACATAGGGTGCCCTGCGCTGTATTCACATAGGGTGCCCTGTGCTGTGTTCACATAGGGTGCCCTGCGCTGTGTTCACATAGTGTACCCTGCGCTGAGTTCATATAGGGTGAAGGCACGCACAGAGCATTCCATTAAGACGTCAAGGGACACCATTGCTCTCTGGCAGATGCCGTTGTGTAATGGCCACTGGATGCGACGCGACAGAGCCTCTACTGGAGTGTCCCCACGGATGCAGCAGCCCAAGTGTCATGACTGCAGAGCCCACCGGCGAATGACGCCACTGTCAAGCAGCTGCATCTCGCAGTGTGACGCGCTGCTGTTCCGAAGTGAGTGTATGCGGGATGTTTTCATCGTCTCCATTAGGATTTCATAGTATCATTGTTTCTACTTGACAGGTGTCTTAGATTTCTGGATGGTCACAGAAACATCGCTGGCCTGTGATGAACAGAAGTGCTTTGCTTTCTGTTGGTTTTGTTGTCTGTTTCTTTTTCAGTGTGGTTCTCCCACTGTCTGACACGATCACTGAGGTTCCAGTCATTTCATTTCGTGTGACTAATTTAGAGGCGTCAGACGTGAACTGGCGAACTGGAATCAGGAGAGTCCATTTTCTCCGTCATTCTACCACACTAGAACGCAATGACCAAACGTCATTCTACCACACTAGAACGCAATGACCAAACGTCATTCTACCACACTAGAACGCAATGACCAAACGTCATTCTACCACACTAGAACGCAATGACCAAACGTCATTCTACCACACTAGAACGCAATGACCAAACGTCATTCTACCACACTAGAACGCAATGACCAAACGTCATTCTACCACACTAGAACGCAATGACCAAACGTCATTCTACCACACTAGAACACAATGAACAAACCTTCAGTCAGACAAGAACATGCTAAATAATTGGGTAATAAGTATATGCAGGTCTTCCTTTCTTGCCTTCGCAATCTGACAGAGAAAGGATAACATTCACGCGCAATAAACAAAACATGTAAATGTGATAAACCTCAAAATGTCGAACATTCTCTGTAAGAGCCTGTTTGAAACATTCAGTTGCATTTCAGCATTCAGGTCCATGTTTCTGAACTCTTTGAGCAGAAACAACCTGTTCCCCCTGATATCAAACGTGACTCAATTCATTAAGGACACATACACATTACAAATAACACATACACATTACAAAAGACACATACAAATTACAAATGACACATACAAATCGACGTTTATCACAAGTGAATTACACCCAGGAATTAAGTGTTCTCTGTGTGACACTTTCATTTCAATGTTGATGTTGATGTAGTCAACCATGCGCGATTCAGTGTTCTCTGTGTGACATAATTACATTTCAGTGTTCATGTTGATGTGGTCAACTATGCGGAAAACCTGTCTTCAATAACAGAGTTTTGTTGTTGTTGTTGTTATATTTGTTTGGTCTTCCCGTGTATCAATGCTCATTTAGCTGTCCTGAGTGGACCACCGGAGGATCGACGTCTTGTGAGTGTGGCCTCACAGTCACTGATTCAGGTGGATCACAAGGGGCCTGCAAAGAGGACCTTAGTGAGTGTGGCCTCACAGTCACTAATTCAGGTGGAGCACATGGGGCTTGCAAAGAGGACCTTCAGACAAACCCCGCTCTTTTCCACCGCAGCGCTTCTTGTTTCATTGTGGCTTCAAACAGCAGTTTCATAATCACTTCCAGTTTTCCAAGTGCTGAATTTTCCCTGTCAATCTTTACGATGTACTTGTCTTACTGACGAGGGAATTGTTGGTCTGCACCTGTCATCCCCACTCCCCACCCACCCCCCACCCCCCGCGCCCTCTCTCTCCCTCCCCGCACCTCCTCTACCTTCCCCTATTATCTATTCAGAGAGAGAGAGAGAGACAGAGAGAGAGAGAGAGAGAGAGAGAGAGGGGAGAGAGAGAGAGAGAGAGAGAGAGTCTGTCTGTCTGTGTGTCTGTCTGTCTGTCTGTGTGTCTGTGTGTCTCTGTCTGTCTCTGTCTCTGTCTCTGTCTCTCTCTGTCTCTCTGTCTCTCTGTCTCTCTCTCTCTCTTCAAACTGTTTCTTCACTCCCCAACACCACCTACACTGTCTCTGTTTCTGTCTCTGCCTCTCGGTTATTCTCCATCCTTCCCTCCCTCCCTCCCACTCCCACACTCTCTTCCTCTAATTATGTATTGCAATATCCACTCTGAATTGTTATGGATTCATTGTTCAATATACGTTGATAGACAGTGCTGTGCGATATTTTCTTTCATACATTTAGACATCGTTGCTTTGTTCGAGGGCTGGATGACACACCACACACACACACACACACACACACACACACACACACACACACACACACACACACACACACACACATTGACTTTGTGCTTATTCTTTCCTCCCAATAAACAGCATCTCTCTCTCTCTCTCTCTCTCTCTCTCTCTCTCTCTCTCTCTGTGTCTCTGTCTCTCAATTTTCTATCTATCTATCTAGCTAGCTCTAGCTCTAGCTACTAGCTCTGTCTCTGTCTCTGTCTCTTCTTCGGCTGCCTCTTTGCTTGAAAGGTAATAAGGTTGATTTTTTGTTGGATGCCGTCCCACACTCATTTTTTTCCCCACATCAAACAAACAGTGCAGCCAGAGAGGAAAGCAAAGAATATTTCAGGTAACAGCGACTCAACTGTCGTCGTCACACAGGGAAATGAGTATTTCAGGTAACAGACAGTCAGCTGTCGTTGTCACACAGGGAAATGAGTATTTCAGGTAACAGACAGTCAGCTGTCCGTCGTCACACAGGGAAATGAGTATTTCAGGTAACAGTGAGTCAACTGTCGTCACACAGGGAAATGAGTATTTCAGGTAACAGTGAGTCAGCTGTCGTTGTCACACAGGGAAATGAGTACTTCAGGTAACTAGGAGTCAACTGTCCATTGTCACGCTAGAAAGTGAGTAATATACTTGAAAGAAGCGTTTTAAGAAGCTTGAATTCATCGTCAACGCCTGGTCAAAGGACTCTATCACTTTGTCTCCATCTGCCGACATAGTTCAGGTGTGACTTTAACACCTTAATGAAATTCAGTACGGACCAGCTATTGCCAAATTTATAACATGGGTAATGTCACTGTTCAGCCTATCATTAGAAACTGTGAGTTAGTTGCATGACATGTGTGTGAAACTGACATGGAATTGTGCCATCTGCACACGCTAGGAGCGTTGATGTTTTTGATTTTTTTTTTGATTCCGGATCAGCTATCTTGTGAAATTAACGACTTACTTTTTTTTGTCAGTGTGCATCGAGTAACATTCTTTACTTGATCTTCAGATCACATCAACTATTGAGCTTTGGTCCACCCCTCTATCATTGTTCCTCATACATGCTCTTCTCCCGCTGTTCCACTCCACTCCCGTCTACCCCCCACGCCACCCCTTCCTCTGCTGTTGTTCTTTCTTTAAATAATATTATTCTAGCGTTGTGAATAATATGTTAATTAGATGTCTACAATCACTTTCATGTGTGACAAGACATTAAGCAGAACTCTCTCTCTCTCTCTCTCTCTCTCGTTTCCGTTCCCGCGAACGCCCCGCCATCTTGTTGGAACGCAGCCAGGTAATTGGTCCACAGCAGTCACATGACAGTCTGCAGACGCCAATTAGCATCATGCTGACGTCATGTGGGGAGCCTCACACGTCACTGAGGAGCGGTCCAGCACGTGCGTCAACTGCGGCGCATTACACCTCGTGCATGAAGCAGACAGGGATGGGAGTGAGGGGGGTGGAGAAAGGAGGACTGGGAGGAGGGAAGGGGGGGGGGGGTGCGCGCTCGGCTAGAGGATTGGTCTACAGGAAGACCTGCTCTGACACTCAACAGGTTAAATGGCTGTGATGAACGGGGAGGGAAGAGGAGGAGGAAGAAGGGGGGAGGGGGAAGGGGGAAAGGATGTGTGCGTAATTCTGTGTTCTGTTCGTCATCACAGGTCAGGGCGGGGGCACTCCATGTTGTCCATGGCTTGGGAGTCTGCTCTGTTGGCACATGATGTCAACAGGAGCTGCCGCGGTGCTGGAACCGGGCTGAAGACTATGCAGATAGCGTGAGCATAGTTTACATAGTGTAGGTCACACTGCTGTCTGTAGAGGGCTGAAGACTATGCAGAGATAGCGTGACCATCGTTTACATAGTGTAGGTCACACTTCTGTCTGTAGAGGGCTGAAGACTATGCAGAGATAGCGTGACCATCGTTTACATAGTGTAGGTCACACTTCTGTCTGTAGAGGGCTGAAGACTATGAAGAGATAGCGTGACCATCGTTTACATAGTGTAGGTCACACTTCTGTCTGTAGAGGGCTGAAGACTATGCAGAGATAGCGTGACCATCGTTTACATAGTGTAGGTCACACTTCTGTCTGTAGAGGGCTGAAGACTATCCAGATAGCGTGACCATTGTTTACACAGTGTAGGTCACACTTGTCTGTACAGGGCTGTAGACTATGCAGAGAGCGTGACCATTGTTTACACAGTGTAGGTCACACTTGTCTGTACAGGGCTGAAGACTGCAGAGAGCGTGACCATTGTTTACACAGTGTAGGTCACACTTCGGTCTGTACGGGAGGCTCAGTCCAAGGGACACCCTTCACTGAAACACGAACTGTATTGTCGGGAGCAGGGGAGGGAGGGGGGGGGGGGGCAGCATCTTTGTCAAAAATTGACTAAATGCTTTTTTGAACATTTGAATTAATTTCAAACGATGTTTTTCTTCTCCCTTGGCTTCTTGTGGAGGAACAGTTGGGCACCACACTGATGAACATTGGGCACCACACTGAGGAATATTGGGGCACCAAACTGAGGAACATTGGGGCACTACACTGAGGAACAGTTGGGCACCACACTGAGGAACATTGGGCACCACACTGAGGAACATTGGGGCACCACACTGAGGAACATTGGGGAAGCACACTGAGGAACATTGGGGCACCGCACTGATGAACATTGGGGCACCACACTGAGGAACATTGGGGAAGTACACTGACGAACATTGGGGCACCACACTGAGGAACATTGGGGCACCACATTGAGGAACATTGGGGCACCACACTGAGGAACATTGGGGCACCACACTGAGGAACATTGGGGAAGCACACTGACGAACATTGGGGCACCACACTGAGGAACATTGGGGCACCACACTGAGGAACATTGGGGCACCACACTGAGGAACATTGGGGCAACACACTGAGGAACATTGAGGCACCACACTGAGGAACATTGGGGCACCACACTGATGAACATTGGGGCACCACACTGAGGAACATGGCTTCTTCTTCAAATGATTTTAACGAGTTTTTAAAAACAAGAAAAGAAAGTCGAAGCTGCAAATCATGTATGAGGGCACAGCATTGGACCTGCGACCAGCTGCCTTGGTGGGGTGGTCAGCACTACGGACTTAGGGGCCGTGAGGTCGTGGGTTCGGTTCCCGTCACAGTCGTCTCTTTGTGGGATGTTTCGCTCCCAGTGTGTCTTCTATTCAGCGTTGAGTATGCCACGTTGACTGGGACCACACAGTCAAGTTTCACCACCATTTTACGCGTCTCTTGAGAGCGTTGCTCGAAATTTCTCACTGACACTGCAGGTACCCGTATCTCTCGAGCCTGGTTGATGCCGGAATGTATTACGAAAAGAAGTCTACAGTTCAATTCTGTCATGTGGTCTGTGCATCTGCTTCAGTATCCTCATTTTCTTTGATGGTTAAAAAAAAGTCTCACATTCTGTGGTCCTCCAGACTCTGCTGTCGTGGTGACGTCAGTTTCGTTTCCCTCTCCACTTGTTAATGCTATGTTCAGTTCAACCAAGTTGCTGGTGTTTGCAAGGTCACGAGGACTGTCGTGGAATGACATGGTGGCGCCCTCTAGGGGGAGACGCTCACTGACACTGGCCAATAAGCAGTTATCATGGTCAGTAAGAGGCTCAGTAAGTGGTGTCCTGCGTAAGCTGGATGTTAGTTGCCGACTGAATATCTCCTCAGTGACTGGGCAGCTGTGCAGTGTCTCCTATGGTGGGTGACCTCAGTGACTGGGCAGCTGTGCAGTGTCTCCTATGGTGGGTGACCTCAGTGACTGGGCAGCTGTGCAGTGTCTCCTGTGGTGGGTGACCTCAGTGACTGGGCAGCTGTGCAGTGTCTCCTATGGTGGGTGACCTCAGTGACTGGGCAGCTGTGCAGTGTCTCCTATGGTGGGTGACCTCAGTGATTGGGCAGCTGTGCAGTATCTCCTATGGTGGGTTGCCTCCTAACCAGTACATGCCGGTGCTGGGCTTCCACGGAGGAAAACAAGGTGTGACTGTGTTAAGGGAAGCCATGAGTTATGGCACAAACCAAGGTGTGACTGTGTTAAGGGAAGCCATAAGTTATGGCACAAAACCATGGTGTGACTGTGTTAATGGAAGCCATGAGTTATGGCACAAACCATGGTGCGACTGTGTTAATGGAAGCCATGAGTTATGGCACAAACCAAGGCGTGACTGTGCTCAGAAAAGCAATGAGTTGTGGCACAAACCAAGGTGTGACTGTGTTAAGGGAAGCCATAAGTTATGACACAAACCAAGGTGTGACTGTGTTAAGGGGAGCCATGAGTAATGGCACAAACCAAGGGGCGACTGTGTTCAGGGAAGCAATGAGTTTTGGCACAAACCAAGATGTGACTGTGTTAAAGGGAGCCATGAGTAATGGCACAAACCAAAGTGTGACTGTGTTCAGGGGAGCCATGAGTTATGGCACAAACCAAAGTGTGACTGTGTTAATGGAAGCCATGAGTTATGGCACAAACCAAGGTGTGACTGTGTTAATTGAAGCCATGCGTTATGGCACAAACCAAAGTGTGACTGTGTTAAGGGGAGCCATGAGTTATGGCACAAACTAAGGTGTGACCGTGTTAAGGGAAGCCATGAGTTATGGCACAAACCAAGGCGTGACTGTGTTCAGAGAAGCAATGAGTTATGGCACAAACCAAGGCGTGACTGTGTTAAGGGAAGCCATGAGTTATGGCACAAACCAAGGTGTGACTGTGTTAAGGGGAGCCATGAGTAATGGCACAAACCAAGGCGTGACTGTGTTAAGGGGGAATGGCATAAGTTATGGTAAAAACCAAGGTGTGACTGTGTTAAGGGGAGCCATGAGTTATGGCACAAGCCAAGGTGTGACTGTGTTAAGTCTAAAATTCTGATTGAAAAGAAGGATTGTAATTGAAAGCAAGGATTCAGATTCAAAGCACAAGCCAAGGTGTGACTGCGTTACGTCTAAAATTCTGATTGAAAAGAAGGATTATAATTGAAAGCAAGGATTCAGATTGAAAGCAAAAATTCTGACAGAAGGCAAGGATTCAGATTGAAAACAAGTATCCTGATTGAAAGCAAGGATTCTGATTGAAAGCAAGGATTTTGACTGTAGGCAAGGATCCTGTTTAAAAGCAAGTATTCTGATTGAAACCAAGAATTCTGATTGAAGACAATGATTTGGACTGAAAGCAAGATTCTGATCGGAAGCAAGTATCCTGATTCTAATTGAAAATAGGAATTCTGATTGAAAGCAAGAATTCTGATTGAAAGCAGGGATTCTGACTGAAAGCAAGGAATCTGATTGAAAGCAAGGTTTCTGATTCTAATCGAAAGCAAGGATTATGATTGAAAGCAAGGATTTTGATTCTAATTGAAAGCAAGGATTCTGATTGATAGCAAGGATTCTGATGTTGATTGAAGGTAACGACTGTGATTGAAAGCAAGGACTCTGATTGAAAGCAAGGATTCTGACTGAAAACAAGGATTCTGATTCTGATTGAAAGCAAAGATCTTGATTGAAAGCAAGGATCCTGATTGAAAGCGAGGATTCTGACTGAAAGAAAGTGTTTTGATTGAAAACAAGGATACTGATTGAAAGCAAGGATTCTGACTGAAAGCAAGAATTCTGATTGAAAGCATAGATTCTGATTCTGATTGAAAGCAAGGATTCTGATTTTGATTGAAGGCAAGGGTTCCGAATAAATGCAAGGATAATTGAAGGCAAGGACTGTGACTGAAGGCAGCAATTGTGATTGAAATCAAGGATTGCGATTGAAAGCAAGGACTGTGATTGAAATGGAGGTGCGATACAGAAGCAGAATAGAGCAAGGTGGCGTCTACTTACCCGGGGAGGATGCTAGCTTAGCCAGCCATTTGATGCTGGCTTCGAAACCAGAGTCAGCGCCGAGCAGGATGGAACTGCAATTTCATGAATTCCGGAACCAAGATGTGTTGGTGATGTGTCTGCCAACTCATGAAACAGCTCCCCATCTCTGGGCACAGGAGGACCAGAGCCCTCCAGGCAGTAGGTACAGGAGGACCAGAGCTCTCCAGGCAGTAGGTACAGGAGGACCAGAGCCCTCCAGGCAGTAGGCACAGGAGGACCAGAGCCCTCCAGGCAATAGGTACAGAAGGACCAGAGCCCTCCAGGCAGTAGGTACAGGAGGACCACAGTCCTCCAGGCAGTCGGCACAGGAGGACCAGAGCCCTCCAGGCAGTAGGCATGGGAGGACCACAGTCCTCCAGGCAATAGGCACAGGAGGACCAGAGCCCTCCAGGCAGTAGGCAAGGGAGGACCAGAGCCCTCCAGGCAGTGGGCACAGGAAGACCAGAGCCCTCCAGGCGGTAGGCACAGGAGGACCAGAGCCCTCCAGGCAGTAGGTATAGGAGGACCAGAGCCCTCCAGGCAGTAGGCATAGGACGGCCAGAGCCCTCCAGGCAGTAGATATAGGAGGACCAGATCCCTCCAGGCAGTAGGCACAGGAGGACCAGAGATCTCCAGGCAGAATGCACAGGAGGACCAGAGCCCTCCAGGCAGTAGGCACAGGAGGACCAGAAATCTCAAGGCAGTAGGCACAGGAGGACCAGAGCCCTCCAGACAGTAGGCACAGGAGGACCAGAGCTCTCCAGGCAGTATGCACAGGAGGACCAGAGCCCTTCAGGCAGTATGCACAGGAGGACAGAGCCCTCCAGGCAGTAGGTACAGGAGGACCAGAGCCCTCCAGGCAGTAGGCACAGGAGGACCAGATCCCTCCAGGCAGTAGGTACAGGAGGCCCACAGCCCTCAAGGCAGTAGGCACAGGAGGACCAGATCCCTTCAGGCAGTGGGCACAGGAGGACCAGATCCCTCCAGGCAGTGGGCACAGGAGGATCAGGGCTCTCCAGGCAGTAGGCACAGGAGGACCAGAGCCCTCCAGGCAGTAGATATAGGAGGACCAGATCCCTTCAGGCAGTAGGCACAGGAGGACCAGAGCCCTCCGGGCAGTAGGCACAGGAAGACCAGATCCCTCCAGGTAGTAGGTACAGGAGGCCCACAGCCCTCATGGCAGTAGGCACAGGAGGACCAGATCCCTTCAGGCAGTGGGCACAGGAGGACCAGATCCCTCCAGGCAGTGGGCACAGGAGGACCAGAGCCCTCCAGGCAGTAGGCACAGGAGGACCAGAGCCCTCCAGGCAGTAGCACAAGCAGCTGAAGAGAGTTCCAGCAGGGTCTGGTCGAGAAGACAGAACAAGAAACACAGGGAACTTACAATACGTGCTTGCGCCCTGGCCTTCTAAGGGTGTAAGCAATTAAGGATCGAAAAACTTCCATGAGAGTAGTGGCGTGGGAGGAAGGGGGTGGGGGAGGGTTGAGGCAGCTTTCTGAAAACGTTCTGCTGTCCAGCTTCCACAAGAGTTTCTTTTTACCAAAATCAAATGAAGTCGGAAATCTAATAGGTCCATCTCATATAACGTTTCAATTTATTTTCCCTGAAACGATGGTGCCTTCTCAAAGTTTCGAACCAGCCATGTTTGAAACCCGGTCACGTCTGTTTCAGTTGTTGACAAGGCGTCGAGGAAATGAACTGGTAATACCATCGTGTTCCGTTTATCCAGAGGTATCTGCAATCCTTGTCTTGAATGTTGAGCGCCGACATGAGGTGGATTGTTTATCTGCAATCCTTGTCTTGAATGTTGAGCGCCGACATGCGGTGGATTGTTTATCTGCAATCCTTGTCTTGAATGCTGAGCGCCGACATGAGGTGGATTGTTTTAAAGTCTCATAGTCTCTGAAGGGTCTACTATCAACTGTTACAGAATGGTGAACTGTAAGGTCTACTTTAAACTATCATAGAACGGTGGACTGTAAGGTCTATCTTAAACTGTCATAGAATGGTGGGCTGTAAGGTCTACTTTAAACTGTCATAGAATGATAGACTGTGAGGTCTACTTTAAACTGTCATAGAATGATGGACTGTAAGGTCTACTTTAAACTGTTATAGAAAGGTGGAATGTAAGATCTAGTTTAAACTTCATAGAATGATGCACTGTACAGTTTATTTTAAACTGTCATAGAATGATGGATTGTAAGGTCTATTTTAGACTGTCATAGAATGATGGATTGTAAGGTCTGTTTCAAACTGTCATACAATGGTGGGCTGTAGAGTCTGTTTCAAACTGTCATAGAATGGTGTACTGTAAGGTCTATTTTATACTGTCATAGAATGATGGAATGTAAGGTCTGTTTCAAACTGTCATAGAATGGTGGACTGTTAGGTCTACTTTAAACTGTCATAGACTGATGGACTGTATGGCCTCTTTAAATATTCTGGCATGAGATAATGGACTACCAAGCCTACTTAAGACTATCATAGAACGCTGGAGTACAATGTCGGTTTTAAAGCAGTACTAACTTTGCACCACCGTTACTCAATTTCATTTCATTTTGCTCCTGTGTATTGGGTTGGGTTGCTTTGTTGTTGTTGCTGTTGTTGCTGCTGTTGTTGCTGTTGTTGTTGCTGATGTTGTTGCTGATGTTGATGTTGATGTTTTGTTTTGTTTCTTCTTCCATGTGCCATACGTTATAACTTAGTCTGATGGTAGGAGGTAGTGATCTCAGTGTCTACTCCCGTCATGCAAGAGCTAAGTAGTGACAAGCGCATACAAAGCCATAGCGCAACTCTGTCCTTTCCAGCGGCGGTCGTCGTCACATCTTGACGACACAGGGTAGACTGGCCAGGTAATTGCCCCTTTGTCTCAGGTCGTAAAAGCAAAGTAGAAGAAGGAAAGTTTCCATGAGATGTAATGGACTAAACACAGGCTATAAAACTGTGATTCGGTGTCTCGTTACTTATGTGAGCTTGTCGTTGTGTTTACCTTCTGCTTGGTAACTAACTGGGGAAGGATTGCTTAGTGTTTCACATTACTAAAGAACCCAAATTACATTTTACGCAGCATTATCTGCATCGTATAAAGTGAATGACTGATACGTCTAACAACAGTGCAAGGCCACGTAATGACTACGGTTTCTTTCAAGGGACAGTAATTTGAAGTTTTTATTTATGAACTCATTACAGTCCATACGTATCTAAATACCGACAAATAGTCACGCTAGTGATCACTGTCTAAAGATGCCCCTGGTTTGTTTAGAATTGAAGTTGACGGGCATGGAGCGATACAACAGCTTGTCCAGATGTGTAGCTAGGTCTCTTTGTTGAGCAAGTGTCTGCTCACTGCTTTGAGTTCATAGCGTCCAGGCAATCGTTTTATTGTCTAGAATGTAAAGGTAGATCATGAATTGCCTGCGATATTTAGGTATATCATGCAATGCCAGGAGTGTTTAGGTATACTGTTATAGCCTGGAATATTCAACGCCTGCCTACCTTCGTTGAAGAGATCTAAGCTAAGTGAAAAATTCGTTCATTTTCATCGTCTATTTTTTTGTGTCTTGCCTGAAGAAGACCTAGCAGATCGAAACGCGTCGTGTTTGTCTTGTGACTCGTTTGTCCACGTTTCTGTTGGCGGTTCGCTAAAATTTATTTAAGATTTGTTTAGATTTCCGCCTGCAATCGTCTCTCTTTGCAACTGGAATATTTAAGTATATCATGCGTTGCCTGGAGTGTTGAAGTATGCTGTTGTTGCCTGGAATATTAAGTTAGACTATTATTGCCTGCAACATTTAAGGTATACCATGCATTGCCTGGAGTGTTTAGGCATATTTAGGTATATTATGCATTACCTGGAGTGTTTGTGTACACTATTGTTGCCTGGAATGTTAAGTTAGACTATTATTGCCTAGAATACTTAGGTATATTATTCATTTTTAGGAGTGTTTAGGTATAGACCTACTGTTATTGCCTGGAATACTTAGGTATATTATGCATTGCCTGGGGTGTTTTGGTATACTGTTATTTCCTGAAATGCTACGTTAGACTATTACTGTCTGAAACATTAAGGTATATTATGCATTGCCTGGAGTGTTTTGGTATACTGTTATTGCCTGGGATATTTAGGGTGTTTCGGTATACTGTTATTGCCTGGAATATTTAGGTATATCATGCATTGCCTGGAGTGTTTTCGTATACTGTTATTGCCTGGAATGATTGGGGTGTTTTGGTATACTGTTATTGCCTGGAATGTTAAGTTAGACTATTACTGTCTGAAACATTAAGGTATATCACGCATTGCCTGGGGTGTTTTGGTATACTGTTATTGCCTGGAATATTTAGGTATGTCATGTATTGCCTGAAATGTATAAGTATAACATGTATCGCCTGAAATGTATGGGTATTTCATGCATTTCTAAAATGTTTAGGCAGATACTGTGTTACCCGAAATGTTTAGTCCGATCATGTATTGCCCAAATATTTTGACCAATCATGTATTGCCCAAATCTTTAGTCCGATCATATATTGCCCAAATGTTCAGTCCGATCATTCATTGCCCCAATATTTGATCAATCATGTATCGCCCGAAATGTTTAGTCCGATCATGTATTGCCCAAATGTTTAGTCCGATCATGTATCGCCCAAAATGTTTAGTCCGATCATGTATTGCCCAAATGTTTAGTCCGATCATGTATCGCCCAAAATGTTTAGTCCGATCATGTATTGCCCAAACGTTTAGTCCGATCATGTATTGCCCAAATGTTTAGTCCGATCATGTATTGCATTGTTTTTAGATTTGGTCCCGATTTTAAGAAATGGATTCGAATTATGTTTTTTTAAAAAAAGGTTGTAAATCACATACATCATGGGGGCTGGATATCAGAGAGTTTTGATGTTAATTGTGGTATTAGACAAAGATGTCTGTTTTCCCTTTTAGCCTTCGTTTTGGCTGTAGAACTGCTAGCTATTAAGATTAGAAATAGTGACATTGAAGGAATACAGATACGAATGAAACAAACGCATGCATCAAAATTCAACAGGCGGCTGACGACACAACCTTTTTTTTTCTTAAAAACACCAGAATGATATAACTACAGCAACAAATATTCTCAGACAATTTGCATGTTTCTCTGGCTTGAAACTAAATATATGCAAAACTAAAGTATTGGCAATAGGTGATGTTGATGAAAGAGTTCTTAACATACCCTTTGAAATAGTGGACAAAATAAAAATCTTAGGAATATCCTTTGCAGAAGACAAAATGGCCAAAGAAATAGAAGACAACTGGAAAAGTAGGCTGAAAACTCTAACAGCTATGATAAAAGAATGGAGTAAGAGAGACCTTAGCATACATGGCAAAATAGTGATCATAAAGACATTTTTGACCAGTCAATTTATTTATGTCATGCAGTCGGTTGGACTGCCAAGGGAAATACTGATTAAAGTTAATACAGTTTCATACAAATTTCTTTGGCAAAGGAAACACAGTAACAGAAAAGCCTTTGAAAAGATTTTTAAGAATGGTTGACATGATTGAATTGCAAAATATCTTTAACCTACAAGGGATTGGACGATTATACAACAAAAGAACTGAGACATGGTGCCTCATTCCTTTTTGGCACTTGAAAGGAATAGCCTCAGCTGAGGAAATATTTGAAATAAACTGTTCTCCTAAAGATATACCAGGGATCTCTTCAATCGAAAATAATTTTTGGAAAGAAGTTCTATTAACTTACCTAGATAACAAAACTAAAGTAGAAAGCGATAGTGTGCTTGCAAAATATATTGGTACACAATGTCTCTTTTATAATAAGTTAATCAAATATAAAAGTAAGGTCCTCAGTTTCGAAAGATGGCGAGAGAAAGGTCTCATCACAATGAACGATATTGTTTAAAACGCAGGAAAGGCGTTTTTTAACTTTGGTGGAAATACAAGCCTTACTTAACCAAAACAGGGCAATAACCATGTTTCAATTAAATGCTCTACTAAATGCCATACCACAAACCTGGATTGACTTGATAAAAGATAGGAATAGACGATTTGAAATGGAGAATTATGATACCTCTGACGCAAATCATTTCTATGCTCAAACAAAACAAATCAAAGAATACCTGTTGAAAAAAGAGTAACAACAAACCGTTAACTCCACACGCCGTAGATTTTTGGAGCAGAAAACTGAACATTGAATTGAGTGAAAAGATGTGGCTTACACCAAGACTGGCAACAAAAGAAGTACGCGTACGTGAGCTGCAATGGAAATTGTTATATAATATCTGTCCCACAAATATTATGCTACAAAAATGGGCGTGTGCCAGTCTATTTCATGTAATTATTGTCCGGACACTGTGGATACCATTGAACACTTTTTCTTTGAATGTCCATCAGTAAGACAATTTTGGTTAGAAATTGAAAATATTATTTTCTCAAAGGTAGGCTTGAAATTGCATTTTTTTCCGTAACAGACGTGCTGTTCGGGCTATATGAAAAGAAATCTTCACGTAATTATGTAACAGACGTGCTGTTCGGGCTATATGAAAAGAAATCTTCACGTAATTATGTAACAGACGTGCTGTTCGGGCTATATGAAAAGAAATCTTCACGTAATTATGTAACAGACGTGCTGTTCGGGCTATATGAAAAGAAATCTTCACGTAATTATGTAACAGACGTGCTGTTCGGGCTATATGTGCTGTTCGGGCTATATGTGCTGTTCGGGCTATATGTGCTGTTCGGGCTATATGTGCTGTTCGGGCTATATGAAAAGAAATCTTCACGTAATTATGTGTGCATCAATAACATTTTGCTAGTGGGTAAAATGTGCATAAGCAAGATTAAAAAGACAAAGTCATCGATGCCATATGAAGTGGTTTTTGAGCAGGAGGCACAGTTAAGGAAGTTAATGTAACACTCACGCAGGCACGCACACACGCACTCGCGCGCGCGCGCGCGCGCGCGCACACACACACACACACACACACATATACACACACACACACACACACACGCACACACGCACACACACACACACACACACACACACACACACACACACACAACACACAAGCATAAATATCGCGCCGCTCCAGCTCTCCTTTTCACACAAACAATAGCAGACACTGTAAAAAGCAGGCACCCACACACTATTTTGTGCTCAACCGCAATTGTGCATGTTCTGTCTTTTTAGTTAACGAATAATTCATGTTCATGAGCGCTTTGTAATGTTTCTAATGGCTTTGTAGAAAATGTTAACTTTACAAATATCGTTATCACACACACACACACACGTACGCACGCACACGCACGCATACACACGCACACACAAACAGTGGATGTGGGATATGAGGGAAGGGAGGGAGGGGAGGTGCAGGTGTGTGTTTAATTCAATTAAAAGTATACTATGCAGCAAACATAGCAGAATGAAAGTGTCAATGCACCACACATCAGTACATGAATAAACCCAGACGCTTTGTATCAAACGCCAAAACATTAAGATCCGCAATGGAATGTCCATCACTTAAAAACAAAACAAAAAAACAAACAAAAAAAAACAACCCACAGACGATGCATGGTGAGTATGAGTCAATATCAGAGGGGGAAAAGAAAATGAATGACAGCAGGAAAAAAATAGGAGGATAGAAACTCTCTCTCTCTCTCTCTCTCTCTCTCTCTCTCTCTCTCTCTCTCTCTCTCTCTCTCTCTCTCTCTCCATTGATACTGATTGTCTCGCTGCAAGGATTTCCTCGTGTCTTCCTTGTAGTCTCCTTATTTCACCATAGGGATAGCCTTCAGGGGGAATAGGCCGGTTTGCGAGACGAGCTGTACGCTCTCTCTCTCTCTCTCTCTCTCTCTCTCTCTCTCTCGTCTTTAGTTTTTGTTCCTCCCTTCGCGCACTTCTGGTATCATCCTTGCACACTTATTTTCGTCTTTCGTTTTAAAGGATGGTTCCCGGAAGAAGTCCGGGCCTCTCTTCCTTTTTCTTGTTTCTTTTTTTATCTTTTCTTCTTTTTTTATAATTATAACCATAGTATCTTTTTGTGAAACACAGTGTGAGAGTGTCACTGCACCAAACACTAGTACAAAAATAAACCCTGACGCGCTGTAACAAACGCCAAAACATTAAACCCAGCAAATTAATGTCCATTG
This sequence comes from Conus canariensis, assembly GCA_033310375.1. Taxonomy (NCBI): domain Eukaryota; kingdom Metazoa; phylum Mollusca; class Gastropoda; order Neogastropoda; family Conidae; genus Conus; species Conus canariensis. The sequence goes on from CM065721.1 coordinate 85,304,541, forward strand.
ATAGCAATACATCATACAGACGCGCATGGTGCGCGAGAGTTGAAGGGAAGAAAAAAAGGACCGCCTTCACCACAAAAAAGGCAAAGATAAAGGAAGAAAAGTGAAAAAGAAAAAGGAAAAAAATCAAACAAAAAAGAAACAAAAAAGGAAAAAAATAAAAGCCAAAAACATATTAAAGGTGGGGGTGGTAGAGGGAAAAAATGTATTGCCCAAATGTTCAGTCCGATTATGTATTGCCCAAATGTTCAGTCCCATCATGTATTGCCCAGATGTCTAGTCCGATCATGTGTTGCCCAAATGTCCAGTCCGATCATGTATTGCCCAAATGTCCAGTCCCATCATGTATTGCCCGAAATGTTTTGGCAGATCATAGATTAACCCGAAGTGTTTTGGCAGAGTATGTCTTGTCTGATATATTTAGGCAGAGTATGTGACAACGAGGTGAGTTACCCTTGGAGTGATAGGCAGACACACAAGAGAGAAAATGCAATTGTCGTACTAATGAAATTTCCCTGACTCCTTTTCACTCGCCGTCTTACACGATCTCCTGCATTCAGCCTTTCTTCTTGTTAGGAGACAGTTTCCTTTTGGTGTTCTTATATATCTTAAACCTTTTCTTGCTTAAAGTATTTACAACAATGTTTCCATAATTTCTTCAGAAATTTCGCTAGCCAGTTTCCCCCCTCTTACATCAACATTTCATGAAAAGATTACTTAGCACACACTAACCAGTATAACAAGGCTCACAGGTTTCAACCTTGGAGATCAAGAACTTCAAATGACTTCATCAGCTAAGGCCAACAGGGCCACACAAAAACATCTTCTTCAGGTTTGCCACCAGACCACACTATTTCCAAATAACCAGCATTGCACTTCAAGGCCACAAGTATGTAGTTATAGTCTTCCGCTCTCAAATCAGTCAGTTACTATTTGTTTCATTCATGTTCTTCCAGTTTACACTTCCACTGTCTGACACTAATTTATTCTTTTCATTTGTGTCACATTGAGGAACAAACTATATTTTGAAAGAGAAAAATCCCTGCTACAGAAAAAACGAAACTTTTGTTAATAATTATTTTCAACTTTCAAATAATATTTCTTTCTACTCACTTTTTGGTGCTTCCACAATCATCAGGAAACCTGTGTATTTTTCATGCTTACCTTTTCCATCCCACGTTTAATCCTACACTGGCAATTCAATGCCTATATTTACAACCAAACTTATTTCTACAGAGGTGAAGATCACTCCCACACAGCACCTCTAAAACACAGCCCCTATAAGATATTAACTCAATTGAGGCCACTCTCTCTGTGTCTCTGTCTCTGTCTCTGTCTCTGTCTCTCTCTCTCTCTCTCTCTCTCTCTCTCTCTCTCTCTCTCTCTCTCTCAAGCACCTTTGCTGACACAAACTATTATTTTAG
>CM065721.1:85315961-85318461 GCA_033310375.1 Conus canariensis
TATAATCTTCGCGATGGTCCTCATGGACGTTGAAAAATCTGATGTTGTACTGACGTGAAAAAGTTTCAAGTTTATCTTGATGATCGTGCAAGTGATCAGACATATCTAAAAGGAATTCCTGCCATTGGAAGAGTTGTGAAAGACGAAGCTCGAAAACGGAACATTTTTGAGACAAACATGAAACTTGATCTTTAAGCTGTCTATTTTCATCTTTCAGAGAATAGTACAAGGACTCAGAGTGCAAGGATAGTTCTCAGAAGTTGACAGGTTGCCACATAACGATTGAAAACACTGTTCCACCTGTACATCTTGAGTGTGTAGAGGTGCTGGGTTGGGAGGAAATCCTGGTCCAGGATTGGACTCAATATCTCCACACAGCAACAGAAACATGACTAAAAATACACACACATAGACAGACAGCATATATGAAGACCTGTCTCGGTGGCAACCATAGTTACCTTTAGGGGTATCACTAACCCCCACTGGACAGTTTTACAGTATCTCATGGCAGCCAGCATCAGAAATGAACGGTACAGTTTGGAGAACGACACATTCCCACCTGTTATGTGAAGTACGGGTTGTGTGAAGCACAGGTAACACTGGCATGGCTGCAGTAATCCTGTGAAGTATCAGCTCCAGTGTCCACACACAGAAAAATGAAGAGCAGGGAAAGCACAACTGTCCGGATAGGAGACACAGGCCACAGAAGAGAAACAGGTTTACACCTCACGGAAACCTGTCTCGCTCTTTTCCCCATAAAGTTTGTATAAGTCCAGAAAAACACACCACACGTGTTTCTCCAAGTCAAGTTTGATATTGGCATTATTTTGAATTAGTAACAGCACCCAAAAAGAAAAGAAAACAAAAGAAAAGACAGAACCAAAGTTAACAAGGCGGGCTACCTAGGCCAGTGATCATCCTCGGCGATTTAAATGCAAGAACTGGTCGGCTGAACGCACAAGAACTACCCGTATATTTAGGTGACTTGATAAATGAAAATACCACCGTGATGACTGCTTTTCTCGTGTATCAAAAGATTGCTCCACTAATGAATTTGGTCTTTATTTAATTATCATCTGTCAGAATTTTGAGTTGGTTATTCTAAATGGTTTTCTGCCTGGTGATAAAAGCGGGGATTTCACTTATATCGCTCACAATGGTGCAAGTGTTATTGATTATTTTATTTCCTCCCAATCCTTAGTTCCACTGTGCCGTGAATTGAAAGTAACCCCACGGGTAGAATCAAAGCACATGCCTGTTGAATTTGTACTAATGCTTCCCAGTCCGAATCAGGAGACGGTTTCAAAAAGGTTAAAGGTAACCAAATTTAAAAAATATGCATGGGATCCAGCAAAAGAAGGTGATTTTATCGGTGTACTTCAGTCTGACGAGGTCAATTCAACCTTTAATGAAGCAATTGAATTGACTGATGTCAATTTTGAGAGTGCACTGAAGAAACTAAACGAAGGTCTGTTTATGGCTGGTCAAATAATGTGTAAAGAAACTGTCACAGGTAACATCAAGCACAGCCCATGGTTTGACTCTGAGTGCTATGTTAAACGCCGTCAGGTGAGACAAGCATTGAGAACGTACAGTCGGGTGAAAGTTAATGACAACCCCGATGCTGTTCAACTGAGACTTAACTATTCTATAATTAGAAACGAGTATAAAGACTTACTTCGAGACAAGCAGCAGTTATATAGACAGCAAGTTTTAAATACACTTAACGAAAACGCCAAAGATTCTAAGCGGTTTTGGAGCACTGTAAGGTCTTTAAAAAGTAGTTCTCATGTACCAAACACAATATCCAATGAAGAATGGTTTCAGCATTTCAAACAAGTCTTTAATGATGAGCTTATTCCTTCTGGTCCTAATTCTCAGGAACTTCAAACTGAGTATTTTCCTGTTGCTGATGGTAACGTTGATGAATTGGATGTCTGTATAACTGAAGGGGAAATTCTTGATTCAGTTAAGGCTTTAAAATCAAATAAAGCACCAGGTCCAGACGGACTAATTGGGGAATTTTATAAATATTGTACCCCCACTATTCTCTTTTTCCTTAAGAAATTTTTCAACAAACTCTTTGATTTTGGCATCTTCCCTTCTATGTGGTGCGAAGCTCTGATTCAACCTTTGCACAAAAAGGGTGATATAAACAACCCAGACAACTACAGAGGTATCTCTCTTTTAAACATTAGTTCAAAATTATATACTTACATATTAAACAAGCGTTTAACAAAATGGATTGAAGATTGTGATGTAATAAACGATGTGCAGGCTGGCTTTAGAAAGAATTATTGTACTACTGATCATATATTTACCCTTTTTTCTCTGGTACAAAAGCAACTATCTAACCACAAGAAATTATACGTTGCTTTTATTGACTTTAAAAAGGCTTTCGATTCGGTAGATAGAAACCAACTCTGGTCAATCTTAAAGAAAAAAGGTATAAACGGTAAGATGTACAATGCACTTAAAAGCATATACACAGATGTCAAAG
>CM065721.1:85323461-85328461 GCA_033310375.1 Conus canariensis
AGGGATGATGAGCCTCTAACAGTCGACTGTCCTGTCAGTAGAATCATACTCCAGGGATGATGAGCCTCCAACAGTCGACTGTCCTGTCAGTAAGATCGCACTCCAGGCACCATGAGCCTCTAACAGTCGACTGTCCTGCCAGCAGGATCACACTCCAGGGATGATGAGCCTCCAACAGTCGACTGTCCTGTCAGTAGGATCACACTACAGGCACTATGAACCTCTAACAGTCGACTGTCCTGTCAGTAGGATCACACACCAGGGATGATAAGCCTCAACAGTCGACTGTCCTGTCAGTAGAGTCACACTCCAGGGATGATGAGCCTCTAACAGTCGACTGTCCTGTCAGTAAGAATCATACTCCAGGGATGATGAGCCTCCAACAGTCGACTGTCCTGTCAGTAGGATCACACTCCAGGGATGATGAGCCTCCAACAGTCGACTGTCCTGTCAGTAGGATCACACTCCAGGCATAATGAGCCTCCAACAGTCGACTGTCATGTCAGCAGGATCACACTCCAGGCATGATGAGCCTCTAACAGTCGACTGTCCTCTCAGTAGGATCACACTACAGGCACCATGAGCCTCCAACAGTCGACTGTCCTGTCAGTTAGATCACACTCCAGGGATGATGAGCCTCCAACAGTCGACTGTCCTGTCAGTAGGATCACACTCCAGGGATGATGAGCCTCCAACAGTCGACTGTCCTGTCAGTAGGATCACACTACAGGCATGATGAGCCTCCAACAGTCGACTGTCCTGTCAGTAGGATCACACTACAGGGATGATGAGCCTCCAACAGTCGACTGTCCTGTCAGTAGGATCACACTACAGGCACTATGAACCTCTAACAGTCGACTGTCCTGTCAGTAGGATCACACTCCAGGGATGATAAGCCTCAACAGTCGACTGTCCTGTCAGTAGAATCACACTCCAGGGATGATGAGCCTCTAACAGTCGACTGTCCTGTCAGTAGAATCATACTCCAGGGATGATGAGCCTCCAACAGTCGACTGTCCTGTCAGTAAGATCGCACTCCAGGCACCATGAGCCTCTAACAGTCGACTGTCCTGCCAGCAGGATCACACTCCAGGGATGATGAGCCTCCAACAGTCGACTGTCCTGTCAGTAGGATCACACTCCAGGGATGATGAGCCTCTACCAGTCGACTGTCCTGTCAGTAGGATCACACTCCAGGATGATGTGCCTCTAACAGTCGACTGGCCTGTCAGCAGGATCAAACTCCAGGGATATTCTAACAGCTGGTGATCCTTCACGAAGGCTCCCACCTCTTCTCCCAGTCCCTTCCCCCTCCTCTCCTCCTTATCTCCCTGCCCTCATGCAACGTTTTGATGTCTTCATCCCTGGATGACCAACAACAAACTTCAGCTCAATGACGACAAAACAGAAGCAATTCTGATCAGCACACTCAAAAGCTCTCTCAACTGCCCCCTCTCTTTCTATTCAGCTATGCAACACATCCATTCCAATTTCCGACTCCGCCAAGAATCTGGGTGTCCACCTTGATTCCACCCTTTCCATGCAAAACTTTGTGACCCAAACCGCCAAATCTTGCTACTACCACCTTCGTCCCATCTGCCTGATCAGAAAACATCTTTCTACCGAAGCAACTGTCAAACTTGTCCTCTGTTTCATTATGTCTCGTATCGACTACTGCAACTCACCCCTTTCTGGTGTCAATGAATCCTCCATTCACATCCTACAACGCATCCAAAACAATGCCGTACGCCTTGTACTCAAGAAGAAAAAGACTGACCACATCTCCCCTCTTCTGTCACAACTTCACTGGCTTCCTGTATCAAAATGCATACACTATAAACTCGACACCATTTGTTACAAGTCCCTCAACAATGCAGTCCCTGACCACCTAACCAATCTACTCAACATCTACAAACCCTCACGCACCCTCCGCTCTTCCTCTGATCCTCTCACTTTCCGGATTCCACGTACCAAACTCAGTACCTTTGGCCCACGTGCCTTCTCTCTTTCTGGCCCATTCTCCTGGAACAAACTTCCACTCTCTGTCCGTCAACTGCCTACTTTCTCTTCTTTTAAGACTGCTCTTAAAAATCACCTCTTTTCTTCTTCCTAAGAGTCCTCTCCACGATCCCTACTACTCCCACTGCAGCCTGTACCCACTCGGTGTTGGAACCTGAGATTAAAATATTTCCCCTCTCTTTTGATAATTTTGGTTAGCCTTATGTCACGCATGTGTGTGTGTGTGTGTGGTGTGTGTGTGTGTGTGCGCGCGTGCGTGCGTGTGCCTGTGTGAGTGCTGGTGTGTGTGTGTGTGTGTGTGTGTGTGTGTGTGTGTGTGTGTGTGTGTGTGTGCGTGTGTGTGTGTGTGTAGGGGGGGGGGGTGCATACAGCAATATTTGTACATAATGTTTCTTCTTTTTAAATTAGTTGTGTTTAGAGCCATATGGCCCACAGCGTGTGTGTGTGTGTGTGTGTGTGTGTGTGTGTGTGTGTGTGTGTGTGTGTGTGTGTGTGTGTGTGTGTGTGTGTGTGTGTGCATGAATATTTATGGGATAATGTTTATTTTATACAAGATTCTCCTTTCTATTCGTTTGTTTAGAGCCATTACCCATGTGCAGTTGTATGTGGGTGTGTCTGCGTGAGTGTGTATGTGCATGCAGGTTTTTTTTTTTTTTTTTCGTGCGCTTAGAGTTGATTTCATCACGATTTTGCGCCTTATAAGTACCATAATTATTATTCTTAATTATTATTTGGCTGTAGACATTTGAAGTTTCTGACATCTCAGCAAGACAAGACAACAGCTGCAGTAGAATACAACGCAAGGCAAACAGCAATATTAAACACCATGATATCTGTGCAATTTATTATTGCAGTATTCAACACTCCAGCACCATGACATCCTTGCCGTTTATCACTGCTGTATTCAACACTACAACAACATGATATATTTGCAATTTATCACAACAATATTCAACACTACAACAACATGACATCCTTGCAATTTATACTGCAATATTCAACACTAAAACAACACAATATCTTTGCAATTTATCACAACAATATTCAACACTACGACAACACGACATCCTTGCAATTTATACTGCAATATTCAACACTACAGCACAATGAAAGACTTAAAATTGATCACTGCAATATTTAACACGATGACAATATGATATCTTTACAATTTATCACTGCAACATTCAACAGTACAACACCATAGTAGACCTGCAATCTATCGCCGCAACGATGATTACTGCAACAACATGACATCCGTGCAATTTTTCACTACAATATTCAACACTAAAATACCATGATAGACTTGCAATTTATCACTGTAGTATTCAGCATCACAACAACATGACATCCTTGGAATTTATCACTGCAATATTTAACACTACAACTCCATGACATCCTTGCGATTTATCACCGCAATATTTGTAACATTATAACACGATGATATTCTTGCAACTTATGGCTGTAATATTCAACGCTACAACACCATGTCATCCTTGAAATTTATCACTGCAATATTCAACACGATAACACCATGACATCCTAGTAATTCATTATTGCAATATTCAACGCTACAACACTATGCCATCTTTGCAATATATCCCTGCAAAATTCAATATTACTACAACGCGACATCCTTGCAATTTATCACTGCAATATTCAACACTAAAACACCATGGTATTCTTGCAATTTATTACTTTAATATTCAGATATTCAACACTACAACACCATGACATCCTAGCAATTTATCACTGCAGATTTCAACACTACAACACCATGACATCCTAGTAATTTATCACTGCAATATTCAACACTACAACACCATGATATTCTTGCAATTTATCACTGTAATATTCAACACTACAACACAATGATAGAAGTGCACATTATCATTACAATATCCAACACTACAACACTATGAAAGACTTACCTTTATCACTGCAATATTCAACACTGAAACATGATATCCTTGCAATCTATCACTGCAATATTTAACATTACAACACCATGACATCCTAGTAATGTATCACTGCAATATTCAACACTACAACACCATGAAAGACTTGGAATTTATCACTGGAATATTCAGTACTTTATCACTGCAATATGCAACACTACAACAGCATGATATTCTTGAAATGTATCACTTTATCGCTGCAATATTTAACACTTTATCACTGCAATATTCAACACTTTATCACTGCAATATTCAACACTTTATCACTGCAATATTCAACACTTCATCACTGCAATATTCAACACTTTATCACTGCAATATTCAACACTTTATCACCACAATATTCAACACGTTACAACCGCAACATTCAACACTTTATCACTGCAATATTCAACACTTGATCACTGCAATATTCAACACTTAATCACTGCAATATTCAACACTTCATCACTGCAATATTCAACACTTTATCACTGCAATATTTAACACGTTACAACCGCAACATTCAACACTTTATCACTGCAATATTCAACACTTCATCACTGCAATATTCAACACTTTATCACTGCAATATTTAACACGTTATAACTGCAACATTCAACACTTTATCACTGCAATATTCAACACTTTATCACTGCAATATTCAACACTTTATCACTGCAATATTCAACACTTCATCACTGCAATATTCAACACTTTATCACTGCAATATTTAACACGTTATAACCGCAACATTCAACACTTTATCACTGCAATATTCAACACTTTATCACTGCAATATTCAACACTTCATCATTGCAATATTCAACACTTCATCATTGCAATATTCAACACTTTATCACTGCAATATTTAACACTTCATCACTGCAATATTCAACACTTTATCACTGCAATATTCAACACTTTATCACTGCAATATTCAACATTTCATCATTGCAGTATTCAACACTTCATCACTGCAATATTCAACACTTTATCACTGCAATATTTAACACGTTATAACGGCAACATTCAACACTTTATCAC